>JAENPR010000746.1:0-316454 GCA_018135685.1 Themeda triandra | reverse complement strand
ATTCATCGACCATCATGGTAACGATACCTCTTCATTCTGGTAAGTTTGTAGCATGCCGCGTCTGCAAAGAAGAGTAGCATAACAAATTTTTAGAGTGCAACAGTGTGTGGAAGCCATTGATCATAATAAGAATGTCAGCAGCAGGCTGTAAGGGAGGGATAAAATCAGATGGCATATGCCACTGTAGAGCAACAATTAAAATCACCGGACTGACATACCAATAAACAAAAAGTCTAGCAACTTGATTCTTTCAGTGTGATGCAAGTGAAGGCACCACAACAGCATGATCATATAACGGAGTAGAATGTGGTTACGAAGGTACCTTCATTTGATCCACTAACATATCAGTGTGTATTGGCACATAAGTGTCTAGTGGCACAAATCTAGTTAGAAGCTATAAAGAGAGGCAGAGGACAATAATTTACCAAATTGGAAGAAGTGATCCTAATTAACTTGACAATATTAAACATGCATTAAACACTTCACATGTTGAGTAACGGGCTACACAGATTCAGTTAATCATCGAGGTGACTTAAAGGAAAGGTACAGAGTCGGTTGGCCTTCACCTGAACATAGTCACAAGCAGACGTTATATAGGTAAAACAAGATGACAATTATGCTCTTATAAGTTGTAGCACGAATAAGAATCCAGGAAGTACTGAGGCAACGATCCTGCAATTCTATTGACTAAATTTCAGCACATAAAATTCAGATACAATGTTAACTGTATAAAGTATGAACATTTCACTCCAAGCATCACTAAATATGAAGAACACATCTGATAAGTAAAATGTTTAAAAATAAGCACAATGAAACGCTAAAATTACAATGGCTTCATTTGGTAAAATGTGAAACAGTAGTGACCTGAATTTTTTTTTTTAAAAAAATATACCCTGACGGCCTATATTTATTTCGTGTAGGCTAAGTAGCAGGTAACTCTCAGCCAGAAAGCTCAATTCCAATCCCTTTGTGTAATCCATGACTAATAAGAACTTGTTTATACACACCTATATTAGCTCAAACAAATTCACAATACTTTGTAGGCTAACAGGCTATGCAATACTGATCTTAACTACAACCAGCCATTTGTTCTCTTCAGAGTTAAAGAAATGCGAGCAATAAGGACATCCTAACCTGCATGTGTGGCAGTAATAATCTCAGCCACTATAATCATTTTTCCTTTTGAGCAAACATGTTTTGTGCTCCTAGGGGAAAACACCAGACCGAGATAAGATAATAGAGGCAAACTCGTCTATGGCTATATATAGTTCTAATGAAAGCAGAAAACTGAAGCTATAAGGTGTGCATGCATGTGCAGTCCAAGCGAATATGTAAACACAGGTCTTACTGAAATCAAGCAAGTGTATAACTGGAGTAGCTAAAAACAAGGTGTGCATGGATGTATTGTCCAACATCCAAAAGAAAGGACCCAAGGTACAGAATGCAGTGAGCAGAATCTCTTCCCAAAAGCTTAAACCAATTTGGATATGGAAACAAAATTAACCTAGTCATATTTTTCATGTAACTTTATAGAGCACATTCTATTGCATGGACTTGGTGTCATAAAGGGTGAACATAGGTATAGCTAAAAACAAGCAGACTCTTTTTCATCACACAGACACAGCTGCTTGAAATCATGACTGCTCCTAAGATAGTTACTCTAATTTCATATGGACCAAGATTCCTCATTGATGAAAGTGTGGTGAAAGAAAATAATGGTGGTAACCGTATATCTGTCTTTGGTAGGAAGTCTATTGAATTCCAACATATGCACCATGTCAAGTGAGAAAAAGGACAACAGCTCCTGATCATCCATGGTCCTATAAAAGAAAAAAATCTAGTATGATCTCAGTAGAATAATTTAGAAATAGGATAGTATGAACCAACCTATGTATTTGACGATTTTTTGTAACTGGTACCTTATACTTGTAGCACAACCTTTTTTTCCTGCAGCGAATCATATTATGAGGGCACAAGATTTCAAGAAGATATATAGGTAAGCAATGTGATGAAAAGAAAACAAAGAAGAATCAATACTCCAGTTATCCATGCAATGTGCTGGCTGACATCCTTCCTTCTCTCTGCAGTAGTGCATGCGTTGTTCGTTGTTTGTTCCTGCTTCAGTCCGGGCTGTGAAAGATCAAATCACAGGCAGGACAAGGAAAAAAACAGCAAATGCCAAGAATATGACATCATAACCAATGAGGAACCAAATGCAAGCAGAAGGGGTGGTGTGCGCACTAATCACAGTAAGGTTGTAGTAGATATTCAAGGAAATAATACCCAAATTTCAGAATAGGCGGCCTTTGCAAATTTCAATGGAGTCAAAGGAACAAATGTGGTACCGCCATGTTCTTTTGTGCTGCTTAATCCCCCTCCCCCCAACAAACAGAACCAATCAGGTCTGGTTGCTTCAGAACCCATAGCTTTTGTATACTATAAAACCGAAACTCAGGAACAGACTGAACTGGCCTATGAAATTGTACATAGCCTAAATATAATTATCTGAAAAATGCAGCGTTCAATATACCAGGTAACTAATGTAAAAAAACTGCTGAAAGACATGGCAATTTCATCCATCTCGGTGGAAACAAAAGAGGTGATGTACTGATTTTCATCTTCATCAAGATGGAAGGCATATTAGTTTCCATCCTTGTGAACACTGCTAAAACATAGCAAAAGAATATCTCGAAGGATATTTCAGAGCTATAATAACTGGCAGCCTAAAGCAAAGATGCAGTATGTATGAGGAATTAGGAAAAATAGGCAATATGTAAATCTGTAATGAAGGATATATTAGACCTCAGTTGCAAACATAAGTCAAAGAGGAATATAAGGCTCTACTAAAATAAGAGGTAGCAGGCGAGGTTTCCCCCCTCCCGATTCCCAAGTGTTCTACACCTACCATACTTAACTTGGTATAGGAAAACAATGTAGCATTTTTGCTTGTCAAACATTACAGATCATACGTCCAGTATATTAGTGTGCTTTATAGTCTCTAAGAGCATCTCCAACAGTTTGCTATCTCAGGTTGTCATCCTTATTTTTTTGGCAAAACAACAAAAATCATCCTCCAACAGTTCCTCATCCTGGTTGCCATTTATCCAAACTTGGCAAAAAGACCTCAATTGCGCGCATATATGCGCTCCACTCTCGTTTGCATCGAGCGCGCAAAGGCTTCTCTCCGCCCAGAACTTGCCGCGTGTCCCGTCGCAGCCGCAGATCCCGCATCGTCGCGTCGTACTCGGGCGGAGCTCCAAGGCATGACCGTCCTTGCATATGCGCTGCTAGCTCCGGCAAGGTCACACAACACGGGTGGAGGTCGAGGCCTCCACCTGCGTGGCTGGAGCGGGCGTACGCCACAGCTCTGCCGCAAGCACGCCGTCCGTCTCCCAGCGTGGTGCGCTCGCCGACGGCGTCCTGCAGTCCTCCGCTCCGTTCGTACAAGAGAACGTAGATGAAGGATGCAAATATAATTTCGTTTCTCTCAGGGTTCCTGATGCAAGTTTGCTAGAGAGAAACATTTTTAGATCTAGGATCGATTGATTAGTAAAAATTATAGGGTCCTCGTGTAAACATGTTTTCTTTATTCTTTCCCTAGATTAAGGTTTTTAGGATAAATTATGCCAAACTGTTGGAGGGGAGTTCATTTTTTACTTGGCATATTGTTTTAGGAGTTGGCAAATCACAAAATTTGCCAAGTAAAATATAAAACTCTTGAGATGCTCTAACAAAGCTAAAACCAAAACTAGATATACCACCCCCACACCTATGGTCTATAGCGATAATGAACCCACCTAAAATTTCGTTGGAAGACATCTTCTTGAATAAACGGACTCATGTTACCTTTTTTGTTTCTGCAAGTAAAATTATATCCATACTGAATCAAAATCCCTGCAGGAACCATACACCACCATGTAGCCTGCGTATGATACACACGGAGCCATTAATCATTGTGTCAAAAAGCAAAGCAAGTAGCGATAGAGAAAAAAATAGGAAATCACATACATACCCATATATGTTGTTGTGCTCGCCATTCTTTGTCTAAGGGAACTACCAAACTGAAGATAATGTATACATGTTCAATCACCTCTACCCTCACTATGCTTACTACTACAAATAAAGGAAAATGTGATGCTGAACTAAGGGGACCACCAAATCTGCAACAATCATCAAACAATTATAGAATCAAATCAGTGTCATGTTTTAGATATTGAAATGGTGTATCCCATAATCTATTTCCACAGACCTTGAATATGTAGCGGACTGGAAATGTAAGAAAACGAAGTTGATGAAGACCAAGGGTCATGTTTCTCCACTACCGGCTACCAAACAGGCGAGCAGATTGAGCACGGCATCGTGGGGTGTTGTTCGTCCGGCTCCTTCTCATCTTCTAAACCTCAGCCACAGCAGCAGCTGGTTTCTCCACTCCGGTATGCACAAAAGAATCAAATTCCCTAAAAGTTCGAGTTCGAATCCAACCCCAGCAAACCCTAGGGCATGAAAAGACCAAATTTCGACTCACTTGTTGGGCAAGCTTGGGCTGCACAAAGGAATCAAAATCCACAAAAGTTGCAGTCCAAATTCACCCCCACAAAACCCTAGGATATGGTAGTCTCCCAAAAATCTCTCACCGGGCCATCTTAAGGGAGACCTGCACCCGATTTGAACGCCGCCGCTTCTCCCGCGGCTCCAGTGCTCCCCCGTGGCACGGCAATGGGAAGGGGCCGCGCTAGGAGCCGGCCGCCGATGCGACTAGAGCTAGGGGCAATGAGGAGGAGGAGGACGGCGCGCACCGCAGGAGGCCGCCGCGGTCGAGGCCCACCCAGCCGACTACGTGCCGCCACCACCGGAGAGAGAATGGTGGAGGACACGCGAGAGGAGGCCGAGGCCGCCGCCGGTGGCCGGAGGGTAGCCGCCGCGGGTGTGCGGGCGATGCGCCGCCCGTGATAGGGAGATGAGGGAGAGAGGACGGGAGAGACGGAGAGAGGGACGGGGAGAGTCGAGCTTTTTTCTTTTTTTTTTTTGTGCCGAACCCACGCGGCGGCGCCCAAATCGCGGCGGGCAGCGGCACCGGTCGCCCGGCGGCCGCCCCGCCCGCGCCGCGTCGCCGGGGACGGCCTGCACCGCCTGCGCCACCCGCTCCGCCCCGCGGCCACCGGCGCGCCGCGCGTCGCCGGCCTGCTTGCGCCGCCGTCGGTCGCGCGCGCCGCCCGCGCCGCCGCGTTCGGCCGCTCCGCCCGCAGCCGCGCCGCGCCGGCGAGCCGGGCCGCTAGCCCGCTCCGGCGCTAGCCGTAGCACGCCGGTCGCACGGCCGTGCCCGCCCTGCCCCTCGCCGGATTCGGAGAAGGTGGAGGAGGGCATGAGAAAGGGAGGGGACGGGAGGGGATTTTTTTTTTTTTGCTCTCGTGGTACGAGGGGCCAATTTATATGGAGGGAGGCGGTGGGGGTTTATGTGCAAAATATGCATGCGGGCGGGTAACCGTAAAAACGACGTCTTTTGGAATTTTGTCTTCTTCGGGCGAAGGATTTTACTTTCCACGGGGTAAAAGTGAAAAAGAAACTACCGGCCACCGTGTATTGGGAGCTGAGCGGACCGGACGCGATTTCGAAGAAGCTGTAGGGCTTTTGTGCAAAATCCATTCGCAGGTGAATGAGCGACGTGGACACGCCTCAGCCAAGTAAAGTGAATTAACGACGACGTGACACGCCCACGAATTTGCAGCGACGTGGAGGCAGCCCTTGCAGCATTTCCTTTTGAACGACGTGGCCAGCACCTCCGGCCAAAGCAGCCAACATTGGATGGATGGGGAGAATGGTGGATGACAATGGCATAACAATGTCGATATACATTGATGTTCTTACATCAATGAGAGCCACACAAATTAAACAACCTTATTTATTGGTGCTTGATTTGCTTTGGTGAATTATTTGAATGTTACCGACAAGGCTCCATCATCGCTGGTACTGACCATGAACCTGAAGCTGGTGATCGAGCGACGTCGACCGCTTCTGGGCCGATCAACCTGAAGAGCCCAAAAGGCAAAGGAAGCCCAATCCACGAGTCACCGGGTCGGACTGGGTGTAAAGCGTCGAGCGGCCCATTCCTTTAAATGCTTTTCATTTTCGTCGGCCCATGTAACGGGCAGAGGAACGGCAGTGCCGTGTTCCTTTTTGTATCGCTGGAAGATAGCAGAGCAAACTCGAACTCGATCTCATCTCTAAACTCGCCGGTTGGCGTTGGCGGCAGCTCGCGGCGATCGCCGGAGTCGGTCGAATCGAGTATCCAGAAACTAGTTATCTCCCCGTAGTGTTATGTGAAAGTGGATGACGAGAATGATTTCTCTGTGTTGATGAACAACTGTTGTTGGGTAGACAGCCGCGTCAACAAGCTGGAGACATCTATGCTCGCGCTGTGGAGACAACCTGTGGAGACATCTATGCTCGCGCTGTGGAGACAACCTGTGGAGGCATCATGCCACGACGCATACCAAATCGTCTCGATCGATGAATGATCACATTTTGAAATGGGCCACGCGAAGGCATTGTTGAACGATCATATGCTGGATAGCAAATTTTTCCAATCATGATGTCTCCTATTGCCATTGGCACCTCACTCAAAAATTGCTCTAATCCTTTCCTACATTCCCATGTCGACCTTGTCTAAAGATACAGAACCTCTGTTTTGATGCGAGGGTGAATGCACTGCTGTGGAGTGGACTATATATGCACGCATTGCGAAAGATGGCACTCATTTTTTGTTTCATTTTCAAAAAGAACACGATTAAGTTACGGTTGGTGGGAATTTGATGTTGTGTACCTGAGTATCAGGAACCAGGCAGCTGGTGTTCATGCTGGGACGGGGTGGGCTTCTAAGGCCTTAGTCGGAGAGGAGGAAAAGGATAAAAGAAAAGGCTACTGCAGAAGAAAGGATAGAACCAGCGCCAGAATCGTCTTCCTCCTACTGTCCGAGAGTCCTATCTTGCTGCCAAGTCCCTGACATTAGCACTGAGGCTTATTACTAAACCTTCTTACACACCAAAGATATGTTGTTTGTTCTTTTGCAAACAGAACACAATTATCATTTAGTTATGGTTGGTGGGAAAATGATGACGTGTACCTAATAATGTACGTCGAAACTTATGTATGTCGATACACTGATGTACATCGACCACATTTGGTTAAAGCATTACATGCCTAGAAAACAATTGACGATTACTTTTACATATAGCAGGAATCGAATTGGGCGAACCTTATGTGTGGTGACCAAGAAAAACAGAAACCCAATGTTAAGTGTAGAATAATGTAGCAGGCCACTATGTATCATGGTTTAACTAGGTATTACGACTCCCACCATGCACTCTTAACTTGCAAGTCATTTTTGCTTATTAAATGAAATTCACAGTTTTTATTATGCATCTGCTGGACATATTCTTTATCTGGAGGAAAATTATGTACCTAGAAAAAATGAATAAAATTTTTGAACTGGCCGAGGGAGTACATAAAAATATAGGAACAATAAATCATCCAAAACAAAGATATACTTTCTAATTATTTGCTAACGATCACTAGGATGCTCTAGCCAGCCTGCTGCTCGAATACATTTTATTTTTTCACGATCAGGTCACTTTATTTTTTTCACGATCAGGTCTTTTACCCATTTCTCATTAAGAGGAATGGTTAAACGAAGGCTGGAATAAGGTTCTCAAACTTACACAACATCAATAAATTCCTGTTGTTTCGTCCGCTGTCTTGTTTATGGCATATGGTATCCAGGAAGCACTGTTCTGCTGTCTAGCTTTGCTCTCTCAACTCCTATGATTTTTAGGATTTCCATCCTATCACCAGTACGTGTGATGGCATGGTGTTTATAAACCGCACTCTAACACTAGCAACGCTCGTGGCTGGACAAGCAAGCCATTCAACTCCTACATTCACATTCTGAAATGGGCAACACGTGGCTGTGAAGATGGACGAACTGACACATGTTTGATGGCATGTTTTCCTATCCAGGTGCCTCCTATTACCACTGGGTCTCTACTCTTACTCGTAATATCCATTGAAATTACTATAATAATCCTTTCATATGCTTCCTGTGTGGACGACCTTTGTCTGAAGAACTTCTGTTTTGTGTGGACCTTGAATGCACTGTGGAGACGGGAGTCTGCTATATATACATCTCTACTATAATTGGATTTTTCTCCCAAATCTAAATTCCACCCACACAAACGTCCCCCCACTACAAGATTTTCGGTCAAATGCAATGCCGAAAAAGTGTAGCAAAAGACCTAAAAATGGTAGCAATTGTACTTTAGCTACCATTTCTTTTTGGTTAAATGTCATTGCACTTGTAAGGGTAGCAATAGCAGAATGCAACGGGTTACGTTTAGTTGCGACACGTAACCCCTCTATTGCAACAATTTTGACGCTTTTGCAACACATGGTGAGTGTTGTAACAAAAGCAATTGCAACCACTATGGGTGTGGCAATAGTATCAATTGCAACAAACTAGGCGTTGCTAGCGATACGTATTGCGACACGTTGGTCGTGTAGCAACACAATGCAATCGCAACGCAACACAGGTGTTGCAATCGTGGTTATTGCTACGCGGAGAAAGCATTGCAATAGAGGTTCTCTATTGCCACATCGCCTAAATGGTTGCTATAGGTGGCTTAGGTTATTGCAACGTCTATTTAGGTTGGTTGCTATAGAGAGTCCTCTATTGCCACACTTCTTAATGGTTACTATAGATGGCATGAGCTATTGCCACGTTACTTAGGTTGGTTGCTGCAGATAGGTCATCTATTGCCACGTTACTAACTAGCTGGTTGCTATAGGTAGATTCCTCTATTGCCACCGTCATCTTTTTGTAGTTGCAAGAGATAGGTTCTCTATTTCCACGATTATCGTACCTATTGCCACAACTAAATGTGGTTGTTATATGGCCATCATTTATTGCAACGCCCAGATTAATATATTAATAATTCATGTTGCGACGCTTTGTTTGGTAGCTTAAATCAATAATCGCAAAACGACAAATACATAATGAATGAAGCATCGATATCCATTAAAATGAAATATAATTTGTTCATACAAAATCTTTAATGAAACACACCGAGTGTCAAACTAAATGAGAACACAAGTAGATAGCTTAACACATAATAATGTGTCAAGCACAGACAACTATTTGAACTCATTCGAATCAAAAGACTAATGTCTACTGTAGCAGCAAAGGTTCTCTTGATATGTAAGTTGGCCATCATCCCACCATTCACATGCTCCTTCTCAAACTCAAGATTCCTCCTGAAAAAATCATTGACATGCATTAGTTAAACTGAGATGTGAGCTGCAGTACTATCAACCATGAACTTTGAAGTGAAAATCAAATATAAACATACATGCAGCTGCCTCCCAAGACATTTTATGAGCACATGAGCACAAACACATCCATATATATTTCTAATCAGCAAGAGGAAACTAAGCCTGGACCAGATTTGGGAGCAGAACAAAAAAAATGGCCATGTACTTCTCCAAAATGACTACATATTTTAATACAAAACTTCTACGCTGAAATCAAGTGTCTCATGTAACCTCAATTGTAGCTTCCCGGAAACAAAGGAACAAGTTGGATAAATACTAAATAACAAACCCTACTTAAGGTACTAGAGAATATAGATGCACAACAGCAACGTATCCTTGCCATTGACCTGAGCTATCAGAAACAACAATTGATGCACATGGCCATCGGCTCCTCACAGGGCATGAGATGAGGTTGTCGCAGGCGAGGGCAGCAGTTCTGCATCAGCACCTCCAAGGGCCACCTCCAAGGGCGTCGGCGATCTGCCTCTTCGTCTAATCAGCCTTGGCTGCTAGGACCAGAGGACATAGGCTCTATGGCTCAAAAGGGCATGGATTCATGGAATCAATAGAGGACATAGGCTCTATGGCTCAAAAGGGCATGGATTCATGAAATTTTTCATATGAGAATTTCTATGTTTTTTCTTTTGCAAGCACATAGAGCCTATGTCCTCTGATGCGCCCATGCCCTCACGCTCGGCCTTCCCTCCGACGCAGCATCTGCAGCTAGGGATGGAAACCCTGCCTTGCTCACCCTTCCCTATATTTTGTTCCAAGAAAAGAAAATGGAAAGGAACTCCTCCCCGCTCCCTCCGCCGCTGCCGCCGAGCATCGCCGTCCCACCTTCTTATGCCGATCGGCCCCCGTGGGATACCGAGTAGACGAACGGTACAACAACCTCCGCTGACGACACTTGAGGTGTGGGTGTGGAGGCCACGGGGTTGTGATCCAGCAAGGTGCTCTTCCTCAAGGCATTTTGGATGGCCGAACCTAGGAGGCAGTGGCCGCACGTACTAGGGAGACCGTGTCGACGGCAATTGTTGTTCGTACTTTGCCACGAGATTGTGGTGGAGGGCAGAGGTCGTGGGTTGCGGCAAACGCGTAGGCTTCGGGACATGGTACTGCAGCCTGACTGCAAAGATCGTGCGGCGCTGCTGCTATTGGTCGGCAGTATAAGGGCATTCACAGAGACTCTATCATAGAGTTCAAGACTATTTATTACCCCTTCTATTTATGGTAATTTTGCAGATGTGGCGGTATATTTATTGAAGAGAGTGTGAAAAAACAAAAGTCCAAGTCCACAATCTTTGAGGTAATAAATAGACTTAGAGTCTATGATAGAGTCTTGCATTGTGAGTGCAGGACATCTCCGCATCTCCCCTTGTGATCATGCCATGGAGGGCTAAACTATTAAAGGGTGGTTCTCCCCTCAGTGCTTAAGAGCATAAAAGAATTTCTCACATATTTCAGATGCTAATATATGAGAATCTGCAATGTCTGTGCCACAGAGGTGTACACCAATTTCCCTTCTATCACTGAACTACATCGACCTGCTCACCCGTTCTCGCATCAGCGGCCACAACCTCCCTACCACTACTTTCAGAAACCTCTCCTCACCCAGGTTCTCTCCAACTCCTGAAGCTCTTCCGTTCCCCTCCTCCCGCACTTCGAGCACCTCAACAGCTCCCGCTGTTGCTAAGTGTCGCCGCCCCTACTGAAAAAAAAAGTCAACACTGAATCCGGCTTCCTAAACAGAGAACACTTTTATTCTTTGTCACTTACTTTAAGATCTCGATGCAAAACCATGGGTGAATTCAAGTAATCGACAGCTAATGCTACTTGTACAAACCATTTGAATAGTTTAGTAGGACGCTAAGAACCAGTCAAAATTATAGCAACTTAATAATTCCACTTGGAAGTATGTTCCATTTGTTTTCAACAATTCATCCCTGCCAAAGAGGGACACAACTAGACAAACAAAATCATGACAAACTGAGGAAGACACTGTGTTTTGGATTGGTAATGTGAGCTTAGCAACTATGTTTTGGCCTCTCTATGTGATTAATGAACAAAATGGTAAGACACTTGCTGAGGTATGGGATGGGGTTGACCTCATGCTCACCTTCAGAAGAACTATGGATACCAGGGTTATGGACTTTGGTGGGATCTCTATAGTATAGTTAATGATGTTATCTTGACTGAGGAAGAAGACCATATTTTGTGGAGCTTCTCCTCTAATGGCAAATACAATGTTCAATCTCTATATGCTATCATTAACAACAGGGGTGTGATTCCTAAATATGTAAGTGCTGTCTGGAAGATCATTGGTCCCCTAAGGTGCAATTCTTCCTTTGGTTGTTGTCAAAAAATAGGCTACTCATAAGAGATAACTTAGCAAAAAGACAGAAAGTTGATGATTTGAGTTGCTTGTTCTGCTCTGAAGCAGAGTCAGTGGTTCACCTCTTCTTTGAGGGTTTTGTGGCTAAGCAAATCTGGGGGCTAGTTAATATTTTCTTTGATGTGCAATTGGGAGACTCCTTTGAATCTATTGCTCGGTTATGGGTTGCTGCTAAACATCACATTGTTGAATGCTTCTACATATGCAGTGCTTTGGTCATTGTGAAACTGAGGAATGATTTGTGTTTTCGGGGTATGACGTGGTTGAGGATGCACAAGCTGATGTTGAGGGTGGCCAAGATGATCGCGAGATGGGCGCTGTTGTTCAAGGAAGAGACGAAAAAGAAGCTGGATTCATTCGTCAAGTTTCTGGAGTCCGAAGCAAGCTCGCCACCTCGCATACAGTGGCTGCCGGGAGCGTGTAACGGAACCGACCAACTAATATAATTACGAAGCTCTAATCAATCCACCGTGGCAACTTAATTAGTACTCAAGCAACCATATCAGCCCGGTAGTCCGCGAAATCCCGAAGGATCTCGAACTTTTACAACATCACACCCGAATCGTAAGTTCAGCAGTTCCCATTCACTTGATAAAACAGTTCACAAATAAAATAATTACACCACAGGTTATCAAATGAAATATTGTTACAACTCAAACTCTTCAAATGAACCGCGGAAGAAGATATTTTTGAAATTACACTCACACCTACATTTTAAACATTGTGCCAGCTCATGGTCGACTCCATTAAAAGCATGTAGATGAGATATAAGAGTTGACTTTGCCCAAAGTCTATTTCCTCCCTAGTGGGATACAGGTCCATCTTGTTGCCACAGCAAAGTCTTCGATCTGCAACAAGTGGGAATAAAACCCTGAGTACGTGGGTACTCAGCTAGACTTACCCGTCTTAAACCAGAAAATAAGGACGCTTTGGGGTGGAATGCATGGTCTTATAGTGGGTTGGCTGACTCATTTGCGGAAAGCACAAGTTATCATATTGTAGATATGTATAAGTATGAACCTTTTATTTTATTCTTGCATAGCTTATCATTATAACCTGTTTATGCTAGGTGAGCACCTATGCTAAAGCAATCACTTGAGTTATTATAAGCAATCAATAGTAACCATGTCCAATTTGGCATTAGCCAACATCATCCATATAACCATCCTTGTGTTCCATAGTAGCATTACTACGATGCCGCTGCTCAAGTCAAGTACTCACTATCCAGGAGTGATGGCGATTCGAATCGATTCCTACTCAGCTGAGGGGTTATTCCCCACACAAACCCTACTCACGGGATCAAAGTGAGCAATGGGTCACCGTTGGTACTGTTCGGATAAAGTCGCGGGACCGCTATGGACAAGTCTACACCCAGAGGTTGTCCGGAGCCAGGTCGATCAAGACGTGTCTGCCCACGGGACGACGCCAGGTAGCTCAGACAGTCTTGCCCACGGTCACTCGGGCCTCTGACCACCCCTCCGCCATTCGGTGTTCTTGCCTACATTTCGGTCACCGGCCCAAACAGAGCTACTAGGCTTCGCGGTCGGAAAGACTTATCCTTCCCGCTAAATGTGGGGCATGCGTTCAACATGACTTGAGGACGTACAACGCACGGTCCTTAATCGACACAGACGGAAACTACAGGCACACAAGACTCATGTCTTATTGCCTCACATTCCGCCCGGTCTCAGTTTATCCAACATACGTGGTTATATATCCATCATGATCATCTTGCCAAAATATCTTTATCACCCTAAGGTGTAGGTGACTGGAAATCACCCACTTCTACCGATTCTAATTAAGCAAGGCTAAGCATTGATATCGGTCCTGCACCTAACAGGGTAAGGATATTTTAAGTGGACAAGGAATAGACAAAATGCAGCAAGGGTTCCAGGCAACTCCTATAACTTAATGCATTAAACATATAAAAGGACGTAAGTAAAATTTGCAAACTTAGGAGAAATGCTCCGGGGCTTGCCTTTCTTTCGACGAGTTAGTTCGATGATCCGGACCGATCCTCGACAGGTTCACGTCCGGCTCCCCGAGATTCGTCGGCCCCGCTTATGGGTGTCACGACGAATGATCTATCCGCAATCCTGTATGATGCATGTGCATACAACTATTATTACACAATATACCTCATGCATACAAGTGCAAGTATAAATGATGATCATGTATTTTCATGAATGAATGAATGAATGAGCCATTTCAATTCTTCACAAGTAGTCAATCATCAAATAACCCAACATTGATCACACAACCCCCTAAGCATGCGAAACATATGACATACACCCAACTAGACCCAACTAGTTGCTTGCACGCTTTAAAATTGAATTATAAGCGAACTACAAGTGGACTATATTCTAGATTACAGACTGACCCAAACCAAACATACCATCAGATCATATGCATCCCAAGCAGCCCTAAAAATATTTGGGGCACCATCTAACTTAATAATTAAACCACTTTCAAGCAATTTAAGGAATAGCTATAACAGGGTCTACTGTTTCTACTGTACAGAAAATTCCTATAAAATTACAGTAGATAAAACATGGCAATCCTAGTCTACCATCCAAAATTCAACCCAATTGGATGCACCCACTAGTCTACACATAAATCACAAGGCAGCACACTTAATTGGACCTATAAAAACTTTGTATTGTGAAGTGAGCCAAACATCAGCAAGAATTGCATACAGAGCTGACCTATAGCATATAAATGGCCTACAAAAATTATGAACCTCGAATTCTACTTATATAACTCATTTATGAATTATTTCCCACATAGCTCCTAAATCGAGGTTGAACTACAACTTCATATTTTCACACAACAAGTGATCATCATAATCACTCAACAGCAAGTGCATCTCAATACAAGATTATAGAAACAACAATCACATTTTTCAGAGCTCCCTAGAATTACCTATGAATTTCCTAAGATTAAATCATATCCAATAATTAAATAAATCTACACAGAAAAGTTTCACAAACATGGCATATGATATTTTTAATGCATACTACACCACATAAGAAAAATAACGCAAGTTGAATCAATCAAATTGGACAAGTATTCTAGGAGATATGGATTTTACAATCCCAAAACTATTTTCTGGAAATTATATTACGAAAATCATATAAGACAAACACTTTTCAGAAAGGCCCCTAAGTTTTCCAGAAATTAACCGAGCCCAGATCCGCAAACTGTATGAGTATTGCGCTTTTGCAGATCTGCCCCTCACCTTCCTTGAATTCTAAACTACTGGCCCTCGAACAAGGAAAACAGAGGGCGGCGATGTGGCTTGGGGCCCGGCCGATAGGGCGGCTCGCCGGCGACCCTGAGGGGCGGCGAAGGACCGCGGGGTCACAGCGCACCCGCCGGTGCCCACGGCGGGACTCGCGACGACCCGGAACGGCCTGGCCACGTGCGTCCGCGGCGGGCGCGACGACGGCGCCGGCACCGGCGGCTCCGAGCGGCAGCGGCTCCAGGAGAGCGCGCGCGAGAGGAGCACAGAGGGAGGCAAAGCGGCGGGCGGCGGCGCTTGGCTGGCTGCTGCGGTGGTGTGGCGTGCGGTGGCTGCAAATGGAGGAGCGGCTGCGGCCTCGACGTTGTGGCGCAGCTGTCGTCCGCGAGCGACGAAGAGAAAAGGGAGGAAGAGAATGGGGAGGGGAGAGAGTGAGGGCGAGGGTGGAGGAGTGATGAGGGCCGGGAGTTGGTGTCCACGCGTCCCGGACGGCCGAAGTCGAGCGCCACGCGGCGCGGCCGCCCTGAACCGGTCGGCCACTGCTCGATCCAGAAAACTGAATCGAGTGCGATTCAGTCAAACGAAACAGACTGAAATCGCTATCTTCTCGACCTTCTATCTCCTAAACCGTCGAGATACAGCGAAAACTTTATATACGCGATTTCGATAGCTACACGTGAGGATCATTTCATTCCATAGAAGAAAGAGCTAGTTCGGCCTAGATAAAAAGTTATGAAGCGCTAAAAAGGGTACCCGAAACTGAAATTCGGGTTCAGACTTAGAAAATTTCTAATGGAAGTCTGCACGAAGTTTAAAGCGACGATACCTCCTAAACTAAGATGAATTAGCAAAAACTTCCAACACGAAAAATGATCCAATCCGAGAGTAGAATATTTTCTCTCAAGGAAGTTTGGTCAGATTCCCAATCGTTTTTGAAATATAAATTCCCAAAGAAAATACCGTCTAAAATCCATTAAATGGAAAATCAGCCCCCTAGGCTGATCTTATTCCGCTAAAACATATGCCTTCCACCCATTTTCCCAAGAAGTGGTCTTTGGGAGTTTTATTCCTTATAAAATTTTGCATCTAAAATATTTAGACTTCAAAAGCATTTGGAATGCCCGAGAAATACTTTTTAACAAAAACAGTAAAGACATTCAATAAATCAAATAAGTCAACCGATTGACCCAAGCCTAACTATCCAAATCAAGCCAACTAATTGCAATTCTTAGAGAGGGTTCTTAACCATATATGACCACTATACTTAACACTACCAACATCATTTGCGCATTCATCAAAGATAATCTATTCTATCAAAGTAAGCAAGATACACTGGATAACATGATGATAATGCATGCTTATGCAAATGATATCATGATTAAGAAAGTTTAATTAGTGTTTAACACTGGAGGTGTTACAGAGCGACCAGTTCATCATCAGGGTCGGCTCCATTGGCTGCTCCGCCTTCGGCCTCTTCAACAGAGATACATGAGCAAGACGCCTACAACATCTGTGGCCTTCTGTCTGCTACGACAGTTGGAGGAGGCGATGGGGTTTCTGGGCTTAGTTCCCATTCGAGCGTTGTTTCAGACAATTTTTCAGTAGCTCGACATGAAGTAGTCTGTGGCTTAGACCCAGCTACAAGTCCTCTATAAAGCACTTAACCGCTAAAACCTGAATGTTGTAAACTGTTTTGCTTTTGTCAATGCAAAAGCGGGGGAAACCCTATTCTTAAAAAAACAAAATCATGACAAAAGGCAATAGAAAAGCTAGTTAAAACAAGCACACGACACCACAAATTCATGGGGACATGAAAAGTTGGGAGTGACCTCTTGATGAGCAAAGTTGCTGCATCGCTCTATCTACCTTGCAAGACACATTTCATTCAAAACATATCTGCAGTAGCAAAGCAAATAGCTGTCGGCCAGGCAAATTCATATGGAAACAAATTCAGTAACTAAACTAAATCAACGCATCATACCTATTTTTCTCTAAATCCATCTCTTTTTTCTAAAAAAAATCTAAATCCATCTCTGAATAAATTGCTCTTCGTCTTGTATACAAAAAATTGAACTATACAAAAAATTAATTATTTTTATGAGTATTCCTAAAATAAAACCGTGGCGTTAGCACGGGCATTCTACTAAGTACATTTAAATTGAGAAGATGGCATGTATTTTTGTTCTTTTCCAAATAGAACACAATTATGTTATATGGTTGGTGGGAAATTGATGACGTGTACCCGAGCCTTACTAAACCTTCTTACACCAAAGATATGATTAATGTACGTCAAAATTATGTACATTGACACGTTTGTTTAAAGCATTACGTTCCAAGGAAAAGAATGATGGTTAATTTTACATAGGAATGGAATTGAGCGAACCTATATGTGTGGTGGCCAAGAAAAACAGAGAAACCCAATGTTTAAGTGGAACGTAGGTGGAACGTAGGTAGTACAATTAGCCGAGTTAGCTAATCTCTTAGCATTGACGAGTTCCGCTATTACGGTTAGTTTGACTTAGTTAGCCAACTTACGCGTGTCGTGCCTTTTTTTTTTCGAAATCGTGCATTGCACGTTCTTCGTTAAGAGAAGTGGGAATAAAAATATAGTATCAGGTAGGTCTAACAGCGAGTTGCCATAAGCCACACGGGTTGAACAATGATCACCGGCTTGAATAGTGGAGCTTGAATGATGAACACGTGTCGTGCGTGAGCCTACATTTCTGCTACACGTGGCAGTTCAATAACCGTGACACCTACATGTAGTGAAATGACTTAGATGATTAGTTGCTCCACACCATTGCTACACCCTTTGTTGCGACCAAAAACACTACTTCAAATTTTAGTTTTTGACAAAGCAGTTATTACAATATTCGATTCTTTTAGGTTAAAAAATTCGAGAAGCTAGAAGGTTATATGAAGGCCTTTGTTATATATTCTCTAGTTCGTAAAATGAATATTTTACTATTCGAAGTATCACGGGTTTAACTAATTTATATTAAAGAATATTAATTTTTGTACTATAAAATAAGCATCATGATTCTAAAAATATAGTTTTATTGATCTACTAATTTATTAGGTAAAAACAGTTAATAATTTTCTCTACAGACTTGACAAAATCTAAAACAGTTTAACTTGTAACAACAACTACAGTCACTCTTTTTTTTAATTTAATTTGATAACCACGGGAATAGTCTCATCCATCTTTTTTTCCCCGGTTGCCTGCCATTTCGTGAAGAAGAAGTTATCCTTACTTCACAAAGAACTTCAGCTGTTGTTTAATTTTACAGTTCTCCTAGCGTTGAGTTGACTGAGCTCTCTCAGGCGATGAGTTACGAACAGGATTTTACTTTGCTGCTGACCTGGACAAAGGAAGAAGAAAGGCTATCATCATTGGTCATCACACATCGCCTGGACTCAGGAAAAAAATCAAGCGACTGTTAAATAGCAATTCCCTTAATTTTAGTTATTTTTTATTTTTAATAAAGAAATCAAGCCTTTGAGGCCCACATGTCACATTTCTATCATTCATCGAGCTGACGGGTCAACAATTAGCCCGGAGTTGTCAAAAAACAAAAAAGCGAGGAGACGAGGCCGCCAGCATTTCCATTTTCTGCCCCCACGGCCCATTACGGAACCCATAAACCTCCTCAGTCCCCCCACTAGGGTTCCTCCAAAAATTGCCGCCGCCGCCGCCACCGCCACTCGCCATGGCCGCCGACACTTCGAAGCCCTTCTTTCCGGCGGCGCCGCACACGGCCCTCCTCCCCTCGCGGAGCGCCGCGTCGCGCGCCTCCCCGGAGGGCTCCTACTGGCGCGCCTTCCGCTCCTCGGAGCTCGTCTCCGACGCCGGCTTCCCCGTCACCGACCTCACCTTCGCCCCCGCAGGCGCGGCCGGCGGCGGCGCCTCCTCCCGCACCCTCGCCGCCTCCTGGTCCACCTCCCTGCACGTCTTCTCCGGCGACCCGCTCGAGAAGCTGCGCCGGATCTCCGTCGCGGGCGACCTCGCCTTCTCCCCGTCCTTCCGCTGCGACGGCGCGCTCCTCGCCGCCGGCGACAAGAAGGGCGTCGTCCGCGTCTTCCGCGCCGACAAGGCGTCCGCGGCGGGGGCCCTCCGCACGCTGCGCGCCCACGCCGCCGAGACCCGCGTGGTGCGGTACCCCGTCGCCGGCGGCGACAAGCTCCACCTCCTCACCGCCGGCGACGACGCGCTGCTCGCCTACTGGGACGTGCCCTCGGAGACGCCCGTCTTCACCGTCCCCGCCGCGCACCGGGACTACATCCGCGGCGGCGCGGCCTCCCCCGCCGACCCCAACATCTTCGCCACCGGCTCCTACGACCGCAGCGTCAAGTTGTGGGATGCCCGCACAGGTAACGCCGGCCCGTCTCTGTCCTTCTCCCATGGGGAACTGGTGGAGAGCGTGCTGTTCCTGCCGTCCGGCGGGCTGCTGGCCACGGCCGGAGGCAACGTGGTGAAGATTTGGGACGTCATTGGCGGTGGCCGGCTCGTGCACTCGGTGGAGAGCCATGTCAAGACAGTGATGGACCTGGCGCTCGGCAAGATGGTCAGCACTGGGGAGATGAGGCTGCTCAGTGCGGGCATTGATGGGTATGTGAAGAGCTTTGATTTTGGGAAGCTGAAGATGACGCACTCGATGCGATACCCTCAGCCGCTCCTGTCTGTGGCTTGCTCGCCGTGTGGCTCTGTGGTGGTGGCAGGGTCTGCGAAAGGAAAGATTTATATGGGGAGTAGGAAGAAGAAGGCTGTGGATGAGGAAGAGGGAGGGAGGAAATCTGTTGGTGGTGAGATTGATTGGGTATCTCCGGAGCCGGAGAAGTCAGTGTTGAGGCCGAATTACTTCAGGTACTTCCGCCGTGGGCAGAATGAGAAGGCCAAGGAAGGTGACTTTGTGATTGAGAAGCCTAAGAAGGTGAAAATTGCAGAGCATGATAAGTTACTGAGGAAGTTCAGGCACAAGGACGCTCTGGTTTCAGCATTGGCCAAGAACAACCCGAGGAGTGTTGTGGCTGTGATGGAGGAGCTGGTTGCAAGAAGAAAGCTCATGAGAAGCATTGGGAATTTGGACAATGAGGAGCTTGGTCTTCTTCTGGAGTTCCTTCACAGGAATGCAACTTTGCCAAGGTATGCTAAGTTGCTGTTGTGTTTGTCAAACAAGGTTGTGGAGATGCGTGAGGCTGATATCCGATCTGATGAGAAGCTGAGGGTGCACATGAGGAATCTTAAGAGAATGGTTGCGGAGGAGATTCAGATACAGCACACGCTGCAGGGGATTCAAGGCATGATCTCACCAATGCTCGCACTTGCAACCAGATGAAAAGGTGCTTGAATTTTTGTTATATGTTAGTTTGCAGGAGGCTGCTGCACACAATTTGTACTGCTTTATGCTAAAAAAAGGTGTATGTACCGCTTTGAAAAATTATGTTTGCTGGGATATTGAAGTATGCCTCCCAGCTGATTGAGATGCTCTCATCTGTTATTGTGTGGCTATTATTTTTTTTACGTGGTGTGACAGATCATTCCTGATTTTGCTCGTTTGATTTGAATAGTATGCATTTATACATAATCTGTCATCCTCAACAACTTTTAATGCTTGTAATTTGTCACTTGTTTTGTTTTGTGTGAATTGGTTTTAAACTTTAGTTTGCATGGAGTGGCTGAGCCAAAATTTTCCCTTTACATCGAGGAAACTGCTAGTTATGGTGCTCTCACCCATGTGCAAGTATCTGGCACTGCATGTTTTCACTCTGCTGGTTGTCTTATAGACCAATTATAACTTTAGCCCTGCTTTATTGAAAGCAAGTTTCTGAGGAATTGTGCCTTAGATGCCAACTCTATTGCACCTTCGATTCCAACTCTAGATGCAGAACCGAGTGTGGTATATCTCTACTAGAGAATTGTGCCTATCTCCACACCAACAGGCAAATGGCTAAAGCATAAGCATGTCTTCAGCCAGAGTACAGCTATGGCTGCTAGCAAAAGATACATGGACAAAGCAACAGGAAGCCAGGAGTTATCTTATTACTGCTTGCAATTCTTATCTCACTTTTATATCAGTTTAGTTTTATATCAACATATATGCTTGTTTCAGCTGCCAGCAGGTTTCATTGTAGTTTCTGTCATCAGGGGGACAGGGTGTACAGGTAGGGACAGGGTGTACAGGTAGGGCTCTAACCCTTGGAGGTTGGAGCTGTTTTGGTTATGTTCGTGTTGTATTTCCTCTTATATTTGTAAGAACTACTTGTACTCAAATCCTAACATCTGGTTTTATAAGTCCATGTCAATATGTTATCTTGTTGATCACAAAATATGTCTGTTTGAGAAGCTGATCTGTTAGCTCATCTTGTACATCCTAAAGTTTCTTATCAGATATAGCGCATCTTGTATATATGAATGTTGCAAGAAGGGTCATTATGGTTCTTTGTGACAGTTTGTGATTCTCAACAAAATTCGGTGTTACCAGTTATCTGCAGTGTTTGTGATTCCTGCTGCTTTGTTCTTATCTAGATTGGGACTCAACATTTGTCCTGTCCACTCTTATCAGTTCGGCTTATTAGCCGTGGTTGAATGTTTTTGGAACACGTAGATGCTGATGCTGTGGGCACAAGGGTTTTTTTTTTTTTTTTTTTGACATGCTGCTAGAACCCTTACATTGTTGTGCATCCGAGATCGGGCACTGATGATCATGAGCCAAATAGAGGTTAGAGCATGAAGCTGTAAGCTATGTAACAAGTAACTGTAATGCTCCTGAACAGCTGGGCTATGTTTATTTTCACATTGCTCTTAACAAAATAACATCACACACCCACAGGAGGAGGTCAGGGGGGTCGTGCTTGCCGGAGCCAATGCCACGGACAGTCAACACTTCACCGTGGCTGGAAAATCATTCTCAAACCCATGGTCTGTGAAACTAGGCTCTGTAGGCACAAGAACAGGATCAACCTCTTTCCTGGTGTCTCAGATTCCCAGGCCACATGATTCTTTTCCTTTTTGTTCATGCTAGCACTAATATATTCAGTAAAATAAGAGGTGCTATCTAGGCCGTGTGTGGCTTGTTGAGAGATAGTATTGCTAATGCAACTGTGTGCCACCATATTTATACTGGCATTGGTATTGGTTTTATTGATTGGTAAGCAGCTAATTTATACTTATTCTATGAGGAGATATGAGATAGTTTGCTAAGAAAAATTATGGACAGTCCATAAAGAGACATTAATGAAGTTTCACAAAAAAAAAAAAGACATTAATTAATAAGTGGTATAAAATAGGTGGCTCTTAGCACGCTGTAGCCTGTAGTGCTGCAAGTATCAAACATTTCTGCCTTGCCGTTCTATTGGGCCCAATTATAAGCCCACTCGCTGATACCCCTTCCTTGCCTTCTATAGCCCAAGCACCCACCCCATTCATCTCTCGTAACTTTGTTTTGGGTGAATTGGATTAGAACTCTACTTTCCATGGAGAGCAGAGCTAAATTTATATCACTTACATGGAGCAAACTGCTTGTTATGGTGTAGTCAACAATGTGCAATTTTGAGGCGCTCCGCTAAATTTACACTTGGCCGGTTATCTGTAGACTCAAGGCAACTTTGGCCCTGCTTAATCAAAACAACTTTCTGGGGACACCAGATTAGAGTGCACCTTCCATGGTTACCAACTCTAGATGCAGAACTAGTGACATATCTCTAATGGAAAATTGAGCCTGAACCCTACACCAGCAGGTAAATGGAGAAATCATTTGTTCAACCAGAGTACAAGTATGGCTGCTACGAAAAGATACATCAACAAAGCAACAATCAGCTAGGACTATCTGTCAAGGGACATCCAGCTGGGTATCTTATTACTGCTTGCAATTTGTATCTCGCTGTTATATCTGCTTATATGGCAGCATTTCCTTGTTGAAGTTGTCTAAACTTTTAATGGTAGTTTATTTGTCATTGTGGACAGTTTATATCATTGGGAATATTTGTTTTATATTTCCTCTTGATTTTGTTCACACTACTAGTGCCGAGATCCAAACATCTCATATAATGTGCATCTTATCTTAATATAACTTGTCCACAGAATATGTGTTATAAAAGTTGGCCTGTTAGCTCATCTAGTGATTTATATAATCCTCTGAAGCCTAAAGTTTCTTGTTGGATACTTACCAATTGTGCACATCTTGTTTGCATGTGGTATTGATATATGAATGTAGCTAGATTTGTCATCTTTTTAGATAATATAATGGGTCTTGTGACAATTTGTGATTCTCAACATAATTGGGTGTTACCAGCCGTCTGCACTGCTGATTCCATTTTTTTCTATTCTGAATGCGTTGCTTCAATTGAGACCAAACATTTTCATGCCTCTGCCTAAGAAGTTGGTGATACGTGTCATGCAATTAAATGTATTTTATCATGAATCAGTTTGAGCAAAGCTTATAAAAAAAATCAAAAAAAGACAGCCAAGAACCGTGGACATTATGGACACCAATTAGTTCTCCGAACTAGAGATCAAACTCCAAACACCAGTTGAACTGTGACAGTTGAGACCCATGCATACGCGAAGTCTGTTGCTGGTTGGGTTCTATGCCCACCGCAAAACACCGAACCTCGCTCAATGCCCTACTTTGAGCGCCAGAGCTAATGCCTGCACCCCAGCGCGTCGTGGCACGTTGGAACAACAGTGTCAACACTCTTAGTACCTAAATTGGCCGGCCACCGGCCATATGGAGCCTACTGGATAACTAATTAACCATTCTGAACCCCATGGTCTCTGAATTACTGCATATGCCTGTTTCCTGGTGCCTCAAATTCCCACACCTCATATTTTTTTTTCTCATTCTTTTGTTGTGCGGTCTCATCCTCTTATTCGTTTGTCTAAGCTAACACTACTATATATTGTCAGATCTGGGTTTGACTCCCCGTGGGAGCGAATTTAAACAGTCTACATTATAAAAAAAAATAGGTTGAGGTTTCTTTTGCTGACTTCGGTCAAGAAAACACTACTATATATTCAGTGAAAGAACAGGTGCTATCAAGGCCGTCATGTGACTTGTTCAGAGATAGTATTGTTCATGAGCAGGTGGCGCCATATTTCAACTATAGTAGTGCTAATTTAGGTACTCCATATTTATATTCAATTACACTAGTTGTCTTATTGACCAAAGGTGCTTTAGCCCTGCTTTATTAAAGGGTCTCTTGTGCAACTACCACTGTTTTAAAGCTCAATTGCTGGTTTGCCCATATTTTTTTAACTTTGCTCATTTGTCCCTGTTTTCAAAAACGAAGCATCCGTTTGCCCTGTTTTGCACTTCTGTTAAGTGGAGGAAAACTGAGGCAAAACAAATGCCTGTTAATTAAGAAAAAAGGAAAAGGTCCACAATACCACTTAGGACATTCACAGTGCAGACTCTACCATAGAGTCCAAGAGTATTTATTACCCTCCTATTTATTATGTTTTGCTGATGTGGCGGTATATTTATTGAAGAGAGAGGCAGAAAAACCAAGACTCCAAGTCTTATTTAGACTCCAGGTCCACAATCTTCGAGGTAAATATGCTGCCATATCAGCAAAATACAATAAATATGAGGGTAATAAATAGTCTTGGACTTTACGATAGAGTCTTGCATTGGGACTGCCCTTATCCTAAGTAAAACCGGTCGATTCCTCTCCTGTCCGTCCTCTCGACTCATTCCCTGTCTGCCCGCTCGATTCCTCTCCGTCGCGCCTAGGGTTAGCCAGCGGCTTGCTCTCCTACGCGCGGGTTCGTCGCGGCAGCACAGCTTCCATTCGCGGCGGGCGCGCGGCGCTGCCGCGCGGGCGGGCTTCACGAGGTCAAACGCGGGCGGTCGTCGCGGGCCGCGCGTGTACGGCACATCGCGGGGCCGAGCAGCGCGCGGGCAACGGCCTTCGCGCGGGCATGGGCGTCGGCGACGGGCGGGCTTCGCGAGGCTGCTTCAGCTTGGGATTTCGAAATCTAGGAGTGAAGGGAGTACGCTGAGATCAGGGCACCTACCGTTGACGTACAACCTGGTGGCGGCGCCATTGGAGGCACCCGGCGGCTGTAGGAAGGCACGAATGTGTTGGTGTCTCGGGGCCGAGATCTTCATAACTTCTTTGGCGTCAGATATTCATCTAGATTCGTGCTATCTTGATGTCTTAGTTAGATGTGGGTGACAGAAGACACTGTATTACGGTGGGCGCATGGTATTAGGTGTTTGTGTAATCTAACCTTTTTTTATCCGTTACGGGGCGAGTAGCTCCGTAATTTATTTATTTAGCCTACCGTTTATCTAGCTTCTTCTATGCCGTTGCGTTTCGCTTTTTTCTTTTTGCCCTCCTCTGCTTCTGTTTACTAGAATCGCAACTGGCTCCCTGCGCGCGAATCGCTCTAGTCGGGACTACTTGTTCATAGATTTTTCCAGTAGATCCAATTATATTGCTCCTATTTTTGCGGAGATGAGTGGGCGGCGGAAGAGGGCACGATTGGATTCACCCCAAATTGCGAAGCCGAGCGATTCTTTGCAGGCCTAGGCGTCTGGTAGGAATGGCTAGATTGAAGGCGATTTAACCCAATCGGTGAGTTTTTGTCTTAGTTTGTTCTTGTGTATCTGATTCAGTTGATGGATGGACGCTTAGAGATTTTTTGATCTGTTTAATTTCTGGGGTGGGACCAATTTGTTATTGTAGGTTAGGTATAGCTTTGTTTTCTAGATCCCCTTTCCGGAGGTAAGTGGTAGTTGTGTCCGTGCTCTTAGCCTTTACTACTAGATTTTGGAAATCGACCTTTTTAATGTGTGTATGATTCGAAGGTCAATTGATGGATCATGCATATGTGTTCGAGAACTGACGTTGTATTGCATTGATGTCAGGCTGTTAATGTAAATTGTGGTAGGCCAAGGCGTGCAAGAGTTGGCTCAAGAGCTGGCTCTTCTGGTTCTTCTCAGTGTAAAGAACCTTTTCGTTCCGAGTTGCAATGCACTCATGTACATATGCAATCTGATATTGACGATATGGTGAGTTGATGTGAATGATGTTGTCGCTAAGTTTGTGTATTTATTTTATGTATATAGAGTTGTTTGACATGTAGTAGTACAGTTTTGTCAATTCTGGCTCTGGTACCTTTTTCCATTACAAGGTTGAAGGCTTCCTTTTTAGGTGTAAAATGCTTGTGTATGTGCTAACTCATTTTTTTCTTTGAATTTTGTCTTTATTGCTGCAGTATGATTCTAGATTTCCGGTGGATAGTTCCATTTTTGAGTCTGGTTCATTTGCGTCTCGATGTTCTGGGCGTCTAATAAATGAAGTTGTCTCGAAATTCGATTCAACGAAGAGGGAGCTAGTGAAATCTACAGGTTTTGAGGGTATTTTGTATTTCCCTGTTTTTAAGCAGTTCAATAGGAAGTTTGCTTTATGGCTGATGAGCTCTGTAAAAGAGGACAGTTCGACTATATCTGTTGTGCCAGATTTTAATATAAGTTTTAGTAAGTCTGATGTTGGTCATGTTTTTGGAATACCTGCGGCTGGGAGGAAGATTCTGGATCATAGGTTAGTGTGGCGAGATGCAAAAGAGAAGGTATTGAATAAGTTTCTACCAGCTGACTTCAGGGAGCAGAGGAGCATTAAGACTGTTCAGGAAATTGTCGAAAGTGAATTTGCTTATCCAGTGCAGAAGGAAGATTCAGATAAATTCAGAGTTGCATTTATAATTTTTGTTGTCTCAAACCTACTGGCTCCTTCAGCGAAGTATGACTATGCATGCATAGACTATTGGAATGCTATTTGTGATCCTGACTCTATTGCGAGGTTCGACTGGGCTGATTATGTTGTTACCCGTCTCCTTGAAGCCGTTAAGAAGCTTAAGTAGGATATATCTAGCAATATCAAGTTTCCAAATATCAGTGGTTGTTCTATATTCCTTCAGGTGGGTTAGTATGATTAATTTTTGGTTGTTTCATGTGTATGATTGTATCTCTTTTCTTATTCATGCTAGGCTACCATCTTTAATCATGTCTTACTTGTTGCAGGTTATTTATCTTGATAGTTTGAAGCTGGAAGGTTTGATGTGTAAGCATAGTTCGTTGCCTAGGATAAGGGACTTTACACACGATAAGTTGAGGGCTATGATTCAGGATGATAGGAATTATGCAAGGCATGTTAAATGCGACGAAGGCATGCCAGTGGGCAAGGTAACTTTGCTATTGTAGAGTAATGCGTTGGATATGTTATGTTAGGGTAGATTTTTGTTTCATTGTGTTAGCGCTATATATTATGAGAATTGAGGGATCTAAATTGTTCTCCTTGTGATTGTATCATTTAATGTTTTGTTGATAATTGAAGATGGATAATGTAGTTGAGTAAGAATTTGCATAGTTTCTGACATATGTGTTATTTTTTTGTTATTATGTTTTTTTTAGTTGCGTGAGGCTAGTGATTGCATATATTCATGGGCTGTGAATTGTCCAGATGAAGTGGAGGAGTCTCGCAGTGGCTGCATGATGGCAATATGGGAGTGTGCTGTTGCAATGGTTAATTTGCTGAAAATGCCACTGGAGGTAATCTGGATTGGCATCTGCAAAATGTTTTTTTTATTTTAGTTGTAGAATGATTTCCATGTTGTATATTAGTATTAATATAGATTTTTGTTTGATGTGTTCTTTTTTTTTTTTTTGCTTTTGTTATTTTATTCTGGGTTTGATATCATTTTTTTGCAGGCAGCCGGCCCTCTGTTTATTGCAGCTGCTGATTTCCAGGAACAGATATATTCCGGTCTAAATGTGACTGGTACGCATGCAATTAAATTCATGAGTGTTCTTGTTTCTATCCTCATGCCATACAGTAGAGGTTTTAGATACAGCTCTTCGTCCGTGGTTGACTCTGCTAACACAGGTTAGGTGCATTCATGTTTGTATCATTGTAATTATTTGCATTTACCTTTCAATTTTCTTTTTAGTTGATCGCCAAACAACTCATGAATAGTTATGGCATACTACCATCAACAACTCATGGAATACACATGGCATTTCATGTTTTTATGATTGCAAAGGTAGTATGCCATGTGTTTTTTTTTTGATCTGGATAGTTTGTATGTTTTACACTGTTATTATTGCCTCTTCATATTTTTTGAACTTTGATTTTGTTTTTGGTAGGATCGGATATTATAGATTCTACTATCAGCGCTGGTATGAAGCTGCTGTCACTACCTATTCGGAATAAGAGTAAGAATCTTAAGTGTATTGGAGAATCTCAGAATTGCAAGACAAGTTCAAAAAAATGGTTAGCAGGGGAATCTAGTGTGATGACATGTGAACAACCGTCATCTTCTGGATTAGGTGACTCAGTTCTGGAACATGCAGAGATTGGTGATGACGTGCAACGGTCCTTCAAATCTGTTTTGTCTAGTCTTGATGGGCTTCCTCATAACCTTAATATCAATTTTAGAGTTGCGACGGCTATGGCTCAGTTCTACTCGATAATCAGGAATACCAAAGCTGCACATGACTTTGATTTGAATTTGTGCTCCTCGAATGATTCGGCCTCAGGTCAGTCGTCTGTTACGTCAGTTGACAGTGAGGATGGTTTAGTTATGTCTCCATGGGAGCTGGGATACTCATGGGATTGTAGTGATGTCAATATGACCGATGTGTTAGACAAGATAAGGAGCTTCAAGGACGATGAAAGGTAAATGTATTTATTTTTATCCATTTACTAACACTTATATGAAACGGAGCAATATAAAATTTGTAAGTATTTATGTGGTTTTGTGAATGTTTTATTGCAGCTTTGCTATTATTCATCGGTATCCCAAGCCAATTGAGTTATCTCGTCGACTCCTTCGAGAGCAAGTGCTTGGTAGATGTGAAGTTGACATGGATTTTTTTGATGCCACTAGTCATGTTTTGAGGCAAGAGGACGATGACATGTATGCCTTATATGGTTGTTTGAGGTGGCATTTAATATTTGATGCAGATTTTATGGTATGTTTGTTTTTTATCTTATATTTTAGCTTTTGTTTTGTATGACTCATAGTTAGAAATATCATCTCGCCGGCCGAGACTATATCTCGTTGATTTTATACATTTGTAAACTTACTATGGTATTGTTTATTTGATGCGCAGGATCGATTATGTCGGGAGCGTTTGATTTGCTTGATTCTAATTTAGTTTATCACCTCCGTTTGCCCAAGTCTACATATGATATGACTAGATGCAAGCTGGTGATTTTTCTTACTATGTCCCTCCACTTTTTCCTGTATGGTTTGCTGCATCAATAGCTGAATTAGTTTTTTGCTTTTTTTGATATCTGTTTGTGCAGGTGTTTTTCCCTGCACTTGTACAGTACACCTGGGTTTGCTATGTATGGAATCTTGAGGAGAATCTGATTTCTGTTTTCGAACCCAGTCATCGATAGCCTGTCCCTGATTCGAGGATCACCTTAATTGAGCGATCTTGCTACTTATTGAAGCTTGCTCAAAAACTTTGTCCAAGGATGTATTCAAAGGAATTTCAGTTGATGTCAATTACGCCGACTTGCGCATAAATACAAAGGTCGACGGTTCAACTAGCCGGTTTGTGATTATAAATAATAAAATTGTTCTATTTTTTTCTAGTTTTGTTATGTTCTATATACGTTCTAGATATGTTTTGCTTCTCATTTTTTTGTTTGGGTTTTGTGTTGCAGGTTGAATCGATCCGGTGTGTTGTGTGCAATGTTTTGTAGATGCTATGACGGTGGCGGTCTTGTACCTAAATTGCAACTGGTAATTACTTTGTTCAGCGCGTTTATATGTGTTGTAGGCTGAATGTCTTTGGCTGGCATTCTATTCTTTTTTCTTACTTGTTTAAGTATAGATTAAAGTGTAATCATTTTCTCGTGTAGGTTGATTCTCAACGTGTGGCTGTGAAGCTTTTTTTGGAGTTGTTATTGTTGAAGGATAATCTAGGCTCACTTTCTCCGATTTAAACGTCGTCGTTATAGGAAGGTATGTATATTTTGGATCAAAGGTGATGAAGTTGCCATGATGTCTTTATAATCAGTTGTGTGTGTGTTGTCTTTTGTTGTGTTGATGTAGTAGTATGTTTTTGAGTCTTGAAGTGCGTATATTGTCTAGCTATGCTTGTCAGTTTCACATATGTTTTGGATAAAACCTTTATGTGTTCATATACATAGTAGTTTAACTCGATTGAGTCATGATGATTTACTAATTCCTATTATCAATAAGCCGTCTCTCATATGCCGATATTCCCTTACGTCGAACGGTTGTACGTCTATGTCATAAATTACATGAATTTCAGGCGTACAAATAAGATAGGGCTTTTGTCATTGAATATGATATTTTCATTCTATGTCTCAAAGTTCTGTTGAATATGTTGATCTAGTTGATTGCTGCTTTGAAACGGTTGTAGTCAGTGCTGTTGTAAATGCTTCCTTCCTCGAGCATAGCTTGGAGCGCAATCCTGCAAAAAAAATATAGGTGACCTTAATTAGCACTCATTAGAATTTTTCATTTTTTTGGCTAATTTACACTTGGGGATTAGTCATTACATTGCTGAGTTGCTGTCTAGATGACATGCTTTGATGATCGATGTAGTTGATGCCCCTGAGTCAATGGCCCTGTGGAAGTGCAGCAATTTTTTGGTCTTAGTGAATCTTTTATCTTTGTTGCAAGTCTGAGGACAGATACCTGACAGTAGAACTGCTTAAGAACTCTATGATGGCTTCTTTATCTAGTTCAATCGACAAGTTTGTGATCATGTTGATGTCTGCGTCTTCTTTTGCTGTTTCCCATAATGTTGTTTCGACCATGTCTATGAGCGTGCAATGTTCATAGATTGCTGCAAGCATGTGCATAGTGATGGTGTTGTGGTCTAGGACTTGCCTGCGCAAAGATCGTTAGAGAATGACAACAAGGTTTCTTGTGTTTGTATTCTGTAAGTTAATTGATGAAATATGGAGTTATTAATATTTGTGGTTCTTTTTTTTTGCGATTACCTGGTTGTTATTGTCTGTAGTAATAAGCCGTTTGTCTCGTTGACCACATTAGCTATGATTGTGTAGTAAAAGTCCAGGCTGTTGCAGAAATATCAATAATTTACATATATAAATAAATTGCCTCTTATATTCATTGAAACTTGTAGTTACCCGGCCCCGAAAGATTGGTGGTGCCATCGGTGCTTGTAAGACCTGCGGAAAATTTTAATTTGTTTGCGTTGTTAATACCTTTGTTTAACATTTAGTATGTATAATTTATTCCATTTATTATCATAGTGGCCATCTTTGTTATTGGATTATTGAGTTGAATTTTGTTACCATATTCTTCCATTCAGGCAGCCGGTTCCATCATTAACTGTGTAGTCGGTATGTTGCTCGTTTTGGTCTATTTTGACCATCCTGCCACATATCTGTACCTGGAGGTATTTTGGATATGAGGCATTTAAATTATATTGGAAAAACTTGTATGAGTTAACGCATAAATGTGTGGTCTTACTGTATAAATGACGCTGTTGTCAAGGATGAGTCTTCCTTGGAATCTCGTATTGTGTGATGAATCAACTAGTTGTTTGATTGTCACTGTCCTAATATTGGGACTTGATCTGGGCCTTGGTTTTGGTCTGAACTGTGATCTGTAGTCCTTTACCGAGTTTGTCAAATTAATCGTGTGATTTCGACCTGCATCCATATTGTAGTTAAATGATATTACGTAAAATGTCGATAAAGCCTCTGTATGGAATATTAAAGTTGGCTGGAAGTCTTATTAGCCGTGAATAATGCCACAGGTACATATATGTACGATTCAGTGGAAGAATTTATTTATTGTAGACATTTGGAGAAAGCCAAATTTGTTCCGGTACACCTCCGAATTGTTATTGATTGCATAGAATACATAAGTTTTGACGGAAAAGGGCGAACAATTTTTGTTTTCTAGTGAAGAATGTCGCTATATCATGGTAATTTGCTATCAGCGAGGTGTTTTTATATATGTCATGGGCAGTTCTCCTAGGTTATTTCCATGAAGTAGACTGTGGCTGTTCGTGCGTCTTGCTTTGTCTTCCGTCGATTTGGGGCTTGAATATGTCTTGTGTAGTTGGTGTTGATAATGTCAGAACAGAAGCACTCCTGTATGGATAACGGTGTATTAGCATTGCATACATTTTTATTGTCGTATTGGCTCATCAATAATATTATAATATTAGCAAACTTACTATGAGCACTCATGTCGTTTGGTTCTTTGTCAAAGACTGGACCTTCATCTTTGTTGTTGGAATAGGCTTGTATGCTGCTTGTAGATGTAGGCGTTGTCTCGATGTTATGTCTTTGCTTGTCACTGTATCGAAGCCTTTTCTTATGGAGGTTGAATGTCATGCTTGAATTTGTGATTTCTGTCAAAGAAAAAATAGGTCATGTTTTGTTTTTTTGGTGAGCATGTCATACTTATATATAACTGACTAGATTGTAAGGTAAATTATTGTTTTAATAAGTCGGTTGAAAGGCGTGGTATTTGTGGCTTGATGCAATATAGCATTATATGTGTGTATTGAGATTATTATTCCTCTTTCGTAATAACAACCAAAAACAAAAAAAAGAGTTCATTATTCTGTCGACAGTTAAATAGAAAAATGGTGTGTTTGTATGTATCTGTGGGAGGGCACTTACTTCTTGTTCTTGTGGAGGTAGGTGTGGTGTCATATCTTAGTTTATCTGCTGAAATTGCATTGTATCTTCATTCCCTTGTTTTGGATCCTGTACGTGGAGATGATGACTTGTTTTGGAGATGCGTTACACTGCCACTAAGCTCCCCTTGGCAACAGGTCTTCATGTCTTTATCGGAATTTTTGCATTGTTCATGGATTTGAATTCCTGTGAAGTGGACTAGTATATATATCTGTTTGCCAAAAAGTCACATAGATTGTCATTGTAAAACAAGTAGAAGTCTGACATTGTTTGATATAATTGCGATAATGCATACAGATTAATATTATATCTGATTTATGCAATATATATCTGCCTTTGGTATTACCTGAGGTATAGATGGCCACTTGCTGTCTGACTGTTGCTGTCTGGGAAACAGGGGTTTCCCCAGCTTGTCTTGTTAGGCACATGTTCATTGCTGGTGTAGTGTCCGTTGTTCTACTGATATTTTTTCTTGTGTTTGGAGCAATGCATTGTCAATCTCCGGACTTGCGCTATGTTCTTCAGGTGAATATGATCTTTTTGTAATTTTTGAATGTATTTCAGCTTTATTGCAACAGATATTGCTTCATTTGCTATATATCATTACAGAATCTCCTATAATCTTTCTTTCGTTTTTGAAGTGGAGGTTTATTTTTTTACCTGTCGTAGTGTTGTACTGGACGGTAGTTTTTGTTGCACACTGCACTAGTGTCTGCATTGCAGTTGTTATGAGAGCCTGTTCGATTGGGCCTATGTCGGTATCCTGCATTTTTTTGGAATGGGAATGAGGAAAATTTTGTTGGAAATTGAATCGTAGGAATATGTAGGTAATTTAATCGTCTAATGAAAAATGCATACCTCCATGGTGCTAGAAATGTTTGTTGTGGCTGTTATAGTTCTCATGACCTGTTGCAGTATAAGACCAAATCCTTTGCGTGCAATATCTTTCATTTTTGTCGGACATGGATGGGCTCTTTGGGTCGTGTATTGTTTCGTGGTGGGGAATGTGTCTGTCAGGTGTCGAAATTTTGGCCTGCACACCGAAATGAGATTTGTGGAATATATTATTGCTATGAAAGATGCACCATATAACAATTTTTTTGTGATGTCTCCATCTTTTAGCATGTTTTGGTTGTAACGATACCTGGTTCATTGCATGTGTGGACATGAGAGATGCTTGCTGGAGTTTGTTGTACTCGTCATCTTTTAGAAGTTGTCTAATCTTCTTTGCGTCGAAGTGCCTTATCAGTGGCATGGTGCTTGCATAATAGTCCACTCTTGTTGTTGTACTCCGCAGTAGATAGAAAAGCTGTAGTAGAGAATGAGGTTATTAAAATTGTAGCAGAGATTTGTGCTATGTTTCTACGTAAAACTATCATGTAATGTTGATAATTTTATGTACGGAAGCTTACCAGCAGAAATATTGTGCAACCGCCGATTTTTTGTGTAGCTGACCTGTTGTTTGCAGTGAGATTGTACTTGAGAGTCCTTGTAGCTTCTTTCAGTGCATCGAGGGTGTACTGTGACTAATCATATGTTTTTGGCCCCCCTGTGCAATTTATTGCCTCTAGTACCATCTTGTCATTTTTTTTGCATCCGTTGCGGAGCTAGGATGTCTGTCACTGCTACTATTATAATCGATTTGATGAAGAAAACCTATTGGTTAGGGTTCATTGTTTTGCCCTTGATATCCAATAGATATTGTCTGGCTTGTTCTACAGTCTTGGGGCTGGCACGAGTATTTTGCTGGTTTCTATTCTGTTGGTGCATTGGGTGGCCTTGTGATACAGAAGGGTGCTGGTTGTTTCTGTTCAGGCCAGACTCTTTTTTTGTTGATTATCGACTGGTAGGCCCATGACAATATGGATGTCTGATTTATCCAATGAAACTACGTTGCCATTGGGGAGGCTCATGGTCAAAGAATGTTCGTCGTAAAGCAACAAGGTCGATGAAGAAAGTGTAAAAGATGGTTTGAATAAGGGCATGTAGAGTATAAATTCGAAGCCAGATTCCCTAATTATTTCTACCTGATCGAAACTCAGACTAGGAACCAAGTGCGCGAGGAAATGTTTAGTGAGGAAACCTTTTCTTGTAGTCTCCGTCGTAGTCTCCATCTGCTTATCAGCGGCTTGAGATGCAATCATATCATCTGGTGTTGGCAGGCTGAGCTTCGATTTCATTTGCAAGATCCGTTGTTTCTTGCTGGAGGCTTCTGTGTCGTTGGAGTGGCTATATGGCTGTTCGTGTCCAGCCATTTCAAATATTTTTGAAGCTGAGGTGGAATGCCTAGGTTCTCTCGAGTCTTTTTGAAGAAGGTTGAGTGTTTTAGTTTGCCGCTGAGTCCTGTGTGCAGGGTGGCTTGCTGTGCAAGGTTGCGACAGCCTGGAGCTTAGCACTGTTGAATCGTTTTGGCTCATCACTGATGGGAGGGTTTGTTATATATACCTGGATTTTTGTTAGGTGCTTAAATCTTCAAAGTTATTGGATATTTCGACTCTTCGATCTGTTTTGTATAGTTTCGTTAAATTTAAACTACTTTTCAAAGAATTCATTATACCTAGAAAGCTTATGTATCAGTAATTCAGATAATAATACGAAATTCGACAGATGGATAAAAACATAATATGCAGTTCGCATTTACACCATGGACATAGAGTTCCCATGATGGGTAAATTGTATCAATCTTAACACTTAATAGCATAGTGCACCGATCATAGCAGAGTTGCCAACCTGAAGAGCCACCAAGGCAAATTTATTTATTAATAAACTCCGTAGGCTCTGATGATGTTTGACCTGCAGAGTATATTTCAGTGAAGCAATTTCTGCAAATTACTTTCGTCCTCCCTTTGAGGCCAGTTTTTTCAGTACTGCCTTTTGACCTTTCTTGCTCTTGATTGCCAAGCTTGGAGTGAGAATTCCCTCGTATATCCACTCGAGCCCTTTTTCTATCTTTGATGGATCAGCTCCAGGTTCCTGACACATCCTCTTCTTTCCCTCCTCGAAAACCTCATGCACCTCATCGAGTATAGCATCAATGTCATCCGAACTCTCTGATTTGTATCCGACGTCATCACTTGAAGTATTGTCGTAGGCTCTGCATGGTGGTTTCGACAGCTGTTCCTGTTTAGAGAAATAAAAGTGTTTGATCCGAATAAGTGTATTTTTTTAATCTGTTAAGCAAAACAATAGCTGGCAGTTTTTTTATGGTGGTAAACTACAGTTAACATGGATCTTAGATAGATGCCTCTCTCATAAGCGTTTATTGTTTGTGGTGAAAGATCTATGGTAGTTTGTCTTTTTTTTTGTTGCATTCCTCTTATGTTTTTATATATAAATATTCCGTATTATCATTACAAGTTAATCACTTTTTGATGAAGGAGTTTGGCATTTTATTAACAATAGTTGTAAGGAGAAGACAAATTTGTTCAATTGCAATAATAATTTAAAAAATGACATGTAGTCCAAAACAATATTTATGGGAGCGAACATGTTTTCTATCTGTTGGAATCTGGTGAAATCTATGGAACTGTTCTTCTAAAGCGTACATGGCAAAGAATAAAGAATAGTTATTGGAAACTAACAATTCTGCAGCTGTCAGGCTATAGTATGTGCCAGTCTATGTAAATTCAATTTATTTTTTGAAGGTTGGGATCTATATTCTTTTTTGTTATGTTTAATTGAGCTATAATGCTATGAAAAAATGTCTTGAATCTGATAAAAAAACTATGCTGTCAGTGCAACGTAATGACATTCTTCAGTGTTATGTTTTACTCTGGCTTAGATACACAATGAAATACTGAAAGTGTACACTTAATATGCTGTCAGTACTTTAGTTTCAAGATAGGCAGGAATTTTGGTAGTATATAATCTGCATAGTATATAGTTAGTTAGAGGTGAAAGATATATCAGTAGCTTGATTGTAGGTAATAGATGTATAAATTGGAAATTCCATACGAAGGTAATCTTAATCTGGGGTTTCTTGATGTAGATTTATCTGGTCATTGAGAAAACCCCTATCATGACGTTATCTTATTACGGGGACTAATCAGTGGACAAGGATCGTTCACGAGTACGGCATTATCTAATATCAGAAGAAAATCTTAGAGAAGGACGCAGCGCTTTTACTGAATCTAACGACCTGAGAATGGTGTATCATGTGAAGAAAACCCTAACCTCAGTCTTCAAGCGATTGCAGCGGTTGCTCTTTGATTTTGTTGAGGTGCTCCGCCATCCATCATTCGCACTTGGATTGGGGCTAGCCCCGTAGTCGGAGTCGCTGTCGGAATCGAGCACGATCACTGCCTTGCCCGCGTGGCGAGGCTCCGACGGACCATCACCGTCCACCGGGCTCTTGTCGTAGGAGGCATATTGCCCCAGCGTGTTCCGCGGCTGGGGTCCGCATTTACGCCCCATTATCTTCCCACGAACCCTTGTCGCTCGGCAGCAGATTTGCTTGGATCAGGGGAAGGGATGTGAAGCGTGGTGTTCCAGAGTGTTCTTTCCCCCTCTCGCTGTTCTGAGACGAGGACTGAACTGAAGGGACCAGTCTTTGTGATGGTCCTTTCTAGTCAACCTCACCGTGGTTCGGTTTTCTCCATTAAAAAAAAAGGATTACATAACTCGGCCCATTAGCTAATACGTTATAGAATAATCTGTCTACAGTATCTTAGCAATATTCCTAATTAGTCTGGAAATTTGCACGATTATTTTCAAGTTGATACGATGACTGGATTGTTTGTGATATCAATGCACGTCATATCGAGCTTGAAGTTATTAATCTCTTTTTTCCAATATAAGCGGTTTTTTTTGCTAATATGTTATTTTTTTGGCACCTATGCTAAAAAAGTTGTTTTACTATACAAGAGGAAGATTATTTTGATTTTTTATTTTTATAATATTATATATATTATTTTCGGTTTTTTTAGGTAGGAAGAATATATATGCTGGTTCAATATACTAAATGTGTTTCAATTCCTTTGCGAAAAAATTACCTATTTATTGCATTTTTGTTCAAGTATGGTATTTTTTTTATAAATCTGGTACATCAACTATTCAAGTATTTATGGTGTAATATATTTAGGTATTCATGGTGTAAAATAAAGGACAAGCAGTTTCAAATATGTACATTTGTACTTTTGAAAACGCCTTTAGTGGCCACATCAACTATTCAAGTATAGTACGTGCATAACTGCGGGTTTGACACTTTTTTTTGTTAGTCCTTTTTTTTTGTTTTGTTCCTAGTTAACCTTACTAGTTGAATCTGCATTCTATAATGGAGAGGAAAGTAAAGGAAGATTGGAATTTTTTGATTTTTATTATGCTATGTATTGGTCATTTATGTGTTTTTGAACGTGATAAACCAATAACTGATGTTTGGGTGTAAAAAACAAATAGTGCTATGTTACATTGTATTTAGTTAGGTTAGAATATTGGTTATATTGTTGTAGTCGAAATTTTTTTATTTAGAATAAGGTGACTGCATAGTGTGTAGGTAAACAATTTTGTTGTGTTTTATGGGCAAATTGCCATTTCGTTTCATATTCAGAGCATAGTAAAAATGAAACAAAGTCGCGCATATGTCTCTGTTGTGGTGGAGTAATAGAACCAAACTAGAAGCATAGTAGCATTAAACATATGTCTGTTACATCGAATATAAATAAGTTCATAGAACCAGCAGGTAGCATCAAACTTAGAAATATTACAAATTATTTATGATAGTCATTGGCAAGCTGATAGTACAAACTGGGTGGACCACTACTTCATATCTCAGGGGACGCTGGACAGGCGAGGACGAACTACGGAACACTCATTATTCATAGGTTCACAGATTTCAACAGTAGACACATGACGAGTGAAGTGTTGTCTGTGATTGCTCTAGTTCGTGTGGTCTTTTTAATCCATGAGCAGCTCGGCTTTCATCTCATGTACCTTGTCCCACATCTCCGCCACGTCGTCAAACAGCGGTGCTGATGTTTGATAGGCAGTCTAAGCTTCTTGCTTCAGAGTATCCAGGCATTGTCCGCAGTACACCCAAGCTGCTTCCTTTCCTGATGAATGTCCATCTCCAGTCAGGCCATCTAGAAGTACTGCACAAGCTGATTGCCTTGTCATGGTCTTTTTCACCATCTTTTCCTAGTACTTCTTGATGTCAGACGTGAGATTGATTATTCCTTCAAGTACATGAACCAGAAGCCTCTGTTCTGTCTCCGTAGCCTCCCTGTCAGCATAATTGTGGTCAACAACTCTGAAGTTGCATTTCTTCTCCAGGTACTCGATTGCCTCGAAAGCAGCATCTTCTTCAGCGTCTTCGGAGTTTGTTGACTTGCCTTTGAATGTCAGCATTCCAGAGACATTGATGTTTGGAATCACTGGGAAAGTGAAGTTAACTACACCTTTAATCATGTTCCCTTGATTGGGTCCAGTTGTATAAACTGGCTGGCCTCCACCAATGCATGTCATGATGTAAGCAAGGACATCCTTTGCTGAAAGGTGGGTCTCCATCATGTGCCCCTGCTGAGCAGTGGATGAATATTAGTTAACTTGGTCCACGTTAAGTACCTTTTAAAATAATTGGAATACGGGGTATACTATTACTTCAGAAATAGTATTCAAACTAATGTGTTGTCATTGGTATGTCAGTAAAGAAGTGGAATGTAACAAAAAATCCCATTGCATTTAAATGTTGGTGTTAGTATATGATGGATAGGAACTTTAATAGGGAGATACTAATTAACGGTGTGGACGCTGATATGTCGATGTAAGATATATAGGTCCGGTGCCGTTCAGAAATGATGCGATCATGGTAATGGTTAAAGGTGTATAAGAAATTATTTTCAGTTTGATATATAAATTGGTGGGTACTATAGGAAACAGTTCAATTTTTTTATTTGTTTATCAAATTTGGTGGTTCATGTTTCATGCGTTTTCAGCACTATTTTTTCTCTCATGCCAAACTTCAGATGTAAAAACAATCAGTTTTTTTATTTTGAAGGAGGTAAAATTCTGTCACATAGCATCATTTATGTATAGATGGTTAATATCGTATTCACATGCTTGTATAAGTTGTAAATAACTTCGTTATGTTTTATGCATAATATTGTTTGGTGGAATTTATGATAGGAGCTATACAATATGGTAGAGCTGAAATTATGTTAAGCGTTAAGCATATGAGAAAGGTTTACCTGTCTAAGCGAAGCACGGTACCTCTCAGTGGATCTGCTTTGGTAATTTCTACGCTGGACTTCGAACTCACCTGCGCTGGAGCGTGCACGAGCCAGTCGGGTTTTATTAGGCCCGATTGCTTCGGCAATGAAGTGTTGCATGTCATCATAGATCTCTTGGCCCTGCCCAAGTACTGCAGTAGCTTTCTTGCCTTCTAGGTTGACTGTTGCAGTATCGAATTTCCCGATGACCTGCTCCCACTGGTCAACCAACTTATCCAGACTATAGATTGCAGAATTCACCTTGCCAAAGACCCCAATACATTCTAAGTCTGATGCAATCTTGGTGCTGTAATCGTGGATCTTGACCTTGTGCTGCCGTGCTAGGTACATGAAAGCTTTTGAGACTGCGTTCTAATCAGCCTCCATCCTGTTAGGGCATGTGTCTCCCTCAATTTCTGCCAAGTGACGGCAATCTGCAACTGAGAGTTGGACTGATGACACATCCAGTTTAATATGGACCCTTACTGCATTGCCTGGGCACTCAATGATGGTGTAGAGCGGCTGTCTCTTGGAGCCAAGTGCTGCCATGATCTTGTTCAGCAATGTCCTTGGGTCAACCTTGATGAGGAGCGCGTGGCCCTGCAAAAACCGGATATGCCATGGTATATGAGACGATGATTGAGCAGTTTGATCTTGTTCAGCAATGTCCTTGGATCATCCTGCAGAAGTAGTCTTCATTGTCAATTTTTTGTATTGATATTTAAGTTATGCGTTTGTAATTATGTCATTTGTTTGAGCTAATATATGGTATGTCTTCATTTGATTGGTTCTTAATGTGTATTTGGTTTGGATCGATGATATCTAAATTTTTATCTGCTAAGTTAAAGTTACTTAATAATATCACTAGTTTAGCAGTTTCGGTGGATTTTGTGGACCTCATCTGGGTGTACTAAAAGTTTTACCTGACTCGGATATGAAAATGAAATGCGTTCCAGTCATGTTCAGACATTTCTAGTTGATAGGATAAACTAATCTTACTATTTATTTCTAAAACATGCAGCCTAAACTGTTGTATATCACTAGCACGATAATCCGTGGTTAATAGCACAGGATGCATGATGAAAACTTTGTGAGATACTCAGAAGACCTACTGCAATGAATCTCAACAGGTCGTTGATTTGCTTGCAGGAACTAGGATCTGTTAGAGACAAACCTCGGAGATTGCAGCCGAACGAAGGCAGGGCACATCATCAGAGCATCCATCTTCGTCGTGAGAAGCGATTCCACGAACCGAAGTAGATGGAGAACTGCAGATTGCGAAGGGATTAATGATTGAAACTATAGCTTTGCACTCTGCTTTCTGATCTATATCTACGAGGACGATTTTAGGGCGAGTAGTACCTTTGAAGCTTCGAGGTTGCGTCTGAAGTGAGGTTGAGCGGCGGAAGGAATCGTCGGCACTGTTGCAATGTAGATAGGACCGTCTATGTATATTCAGCACGGCGAGTGTCAGGGGTGGGGTGCTTGGGTGAAAAGACTATTTTGTCCTTCAATTTATTTCGTTGTTGTCCGACTCTTCTTTTTTACCACTCGTCTGAAATGTCTCTGATTTTAATCACTTGGTCATTGGTCATGCTTTCAGATGTCATTTGTTTTAATCTGGTCATTAGTACGATTTCAATAACATCTATTTTTCACTTGCATGGAACGAATGTTTTGAAGTCCTTAGGGAGTATGCGGTGGAATATTAAAAATAGGAGTAAGATGATGTTATAAGTTGTTGGTGTCTGATTTGCATGTATTGTGATAAGAATGCTTAATGTGCTTAGTGCCGATTGACAATAGAATGATTGTGCATTTTTTCTTTGTTCTGGCCTTTGCAAGCTCGTCCATGTTTTTTAGAGGATCTTAGTTTACGTGTCCTTTTTTTTGTGTCCACTAAAATTAAGTCACTTTATTGCGTTGTTGTATTTTTTGAAAGAGAATAGTATGTTTTTGCATTAGAGCTCAGTTTGGTGGTTGTTGAGGTAATAGTAGTAGCTGGTTTTGCTCTTTGTAGGCATAGAATGATGATAAATTTATTTAAAGAAAATTAAACATAGAGTAATGATTGGTTTTTTGATACATCTTCGTATTATTAAGTTTTGCGCGTTTGTGTTTAGTTGGGTTGGGTGCTTGGTTACGAGACTGTTTGATTATCTTTTGGTTATTTTTTTTTGCATTGGATGGTACTGTGTTGGCGAGGTTTTTTAAAATCTTGCACGTCGCACGCGTCATTTATGGGTTGGATATGTAAGGCCATAGGTGTCTTTTGGTGATTGTTGAGGTGGCTTGGAAATAGGAGTTAACGACGACGAGGCACGACGACGGCCGTTCTAGGTGTGTTGTGAGCCGAGGAGCCAAGGGGGTCTAGCTGGGGACGGTGATGGTGAGGCTCTCCCTCGGCATTTGTCGCCCGCGCGTAGTGGTGGAGTAGATTTGAGGGAAGTTGGGGTTCGAGAAATTTCTTGTATTTGTATTCGGTCGCAGCTTGTAGATGGAGATGGTATGTAGTGGAGCGAGGCGGGCTGCGGATGCACGGTTAGGGAAGCGTAGATCCGGTGTGTGATGAAATTACGTTAATTGTCGCTGTAAAAGTAGAACGAGTTTTAGACGGAACTTGTGGGGATCTTCCTCCTTTTTATTATATATAGGTAATACTTTTTAATTTTTTGAATAAGATGTTTTTTTATTTTGTATTAGTTTTTTTCGCATTTTATGGTATATGAATACTTATTTTATATATAATCCTGAAATTTTTTTAGGTTTTATTTTTATTTACCGAGGTGTATTTCTTGTTGTAGAAGTGGAACAAAATTAGAAGTGGCGAATTAAGTTGTAATTAGCGGTTGGCAATAATTTTCTCCTGCGTCTACAGTACGTTGGGAGGGTTGCTTTGTGTGTTGTAGTACTTTATATATGTTGATATTTTTTATTTATCGGGGAGAGACGTTTTTAAGATCAAATCTATTTCTTCATAGTAATTTTAAATAATTTTTTTGTTGTAGAAGAAAAGTCGTGTTGTTAAATGTAATTTACCTTTGACTGAGCATTTTTACTCCGCTTCTCTAGGACTTCACTGTATGTTTAATTTTGTTGCATGCGGCTCAGTGTACTATCGTTGCATGCACTGCGTCATTGCTAGACCAGTCATCGAGTGGTCTATGCAGCCGATGATGCGTCATTTCATGCTACAGTTACCCTTTTATTTTTATGGCTATTTATGTTTCTAAATTTAGTTGATTTGCCTTTAAGTTTCGTGATGATGGGCGTTACTGTGCTGCTTGATTCGCTTTCTTGGCTGAATGCTTGTTCTTTATATATGATTATGTTGGATATATGAAATAGATTTTTGGGCTTGATCCCATGTCATTAGCGCGACTATCAAATCTGGTACAACTATACTGGTTGTAAAAGTTTTAAAAAAATGGCATGAGCTGCGTGATAGACTTGCAGGTTTGCGTTGGAATTAATTTTATATTGATTTTTTGAGATCTGAACCGAGATGAGTTCGACGGTTCCCAAAAAATCTTCAACTCTGTGTTCTAGATTTGGAGTCAGCATGCCTGGTTGCTGTCGGGCAAGCTTTCTTGCCGCAGGTCTGGCGCTCAACGCCAAGTCCTATCGCGCTTTATTGGGGCTAGTATTGAATTATTGAGCCATGGTACAATGCTTGCAGGTAGTTCACTGTTTAGGTACTTCAATGAAGTATTATAAGAATTGGCAAATCGTCTTTTCTTCAGGCTTATATATAGGATGGAATCGATTTGTTTAGGCTAAGTATAAGTTTGGTCTTTTTTTCCTACTTGTCAATATTTTATTTTTTAGATTTTCATTAGGTAATGCGCGGAATGCAGAGTCAGACTCTATGGCCGTCTCTCTCTCTCTCTGGATCCCTATCTCTCTGTGTCGTGGGCCCAGGGTCTTTTATAAGCGAGATGCGAGGGTTCGTCATGCTCGCCTTGGGCTGGTAGGGTTCGCTGTGGGCCCTTTTTTTGTTTGCTAGCGTTTGGAGCGGCATAGATGGGGTATTGCAGCAGCTGTTGACCCTGGGACGCGGCGCCATTTTTTCTTTGCTTCAATTAGTACGTCGTCAGGGTGGTAGCGTGCTGAGCCTGCCCTCGTTCTGGCGCTGTGAGGCTGTTCACGTGCTAGGCGCTGCTATCTTGCACGGTCCGATTTTGAGTTGGAAAAATCTTGCTTCTTTACGCCATTTTGTTGTGCAGACTGCACTCACAAGTTAATTAATTTTCTTCTTTTGATATCCTTCATTTCTATTAACAATTCCTGTAAATCTGAGTTTATGGTCCTAGATTAATGATCTAGGAAAACTAGTCACGGATGTTGTCTTTTTATTTTTTTCAGTATGTATGCAGATTTATTTTTTCATTTTCTTGATAAATTATCGTGCTTAGAAGTTCAAAGGTTCTTATGCATTTTATTATATCTGCTTGGTCGAAATGATTTTTATTTATTTTAATATATGGGTATGAAGCGGGAGCCACTTGAAAATATGCAATCTTGTATGGTTGATATTTACTGTGATTATTCTATCTATATTATCATTTTTATTACAATTGTCTCAAATATATTTTTCAGTACTGCTTTGGTTAATGGCCGTGTCGCAAGGTAGTTAAATCTTCATTATGCTAGTATAAAATTGCCGTGGTGTGTTTTTTTTGTCTTTTTCAATTGTTTTGATGTGATTTTCTGTGATTTATGTAGCAGTGGTATGCCATAGAATTGTCAAGATGTGGACCAACGTATTCGAATACATAGTTTTTTTCATTTCTTTGTTTTGGTTTCATTATTACTTCAATTTGTCCTCTATAGTAGGTTATGTTTGGGACAAAATCTATTTTTCATGTTATTATAAAATTATGTTCTGGGTTAACGCTAATTTATTTTGTCATATTGACTTTTTTAATTCTATAAGTTGCCAGAAGTGTAGCATGAACATGCAATAAGGAATTACATGCAATAAGGAATTACATTTTGTTATTCAATCTAATGAACAGCGATTTTGTCATATTGACTTTTCATTGTCATAAATGTTGGAATGAGATGTTTTGTCCGTATGTTTTTTGAAATATCTACTTGTTGTTAGAATGACATAATTTATCTTTATATAGAGAATGACATATTCGTCTCTAAAAATCACCAAATGATGACATGATATATCTTATTTTGACTTAGGTAGTTATATTCTAATATGGTAGGATCACATGCGTTAATAGTATTAGAAGAATTAAAACTTATTTCGAATTAGAAATGAAAAATAAGTTGTTATGACAGTTTGCATTAACAATGTTACAAATAAGAAGAAATAATCATTTTGGGCCCCATGTGTCACAAATGCTAGGATATGGAAATATGAAAAAGTAAACATTGGAGTTTAATACAAAATAGAAAATTAAAAAAAAAAAGTACCTATTGATAGGATCGAACTTGCGACCTAGTTTAAGCAAGGAAATCTAATTTCCACCAGCCTAAGTAAGTACATGTTGGTCTAGTGCATTTCAAATATGGTTTGTTCAGAGAACAATATGGTCTCAAACTTATGCTATGTACTGCACGAATCGTCAGGAAGGCTTATTAAACTAATGGTCGTCAATTTACCAGATGTTTTAGTGGATGGGGCCGTCCATCGATTATGCGAGTTATCCGTGTATTGATTAGGGACGAGAGTTGAGTTGTAGTGCAAGCTATTTCTCCTTCCTTTAGAAGCCAACCGTGGCCTTGACGCGGTGGCATGAGGTAGGGAGGTAGGAGGTGCAGGTTTCGGTCAGTAGTATTATGGAACTAGCTGTGCTACTTCTGACATCTGAGCATGGTAGGGTGTGAGGCAGGAGCCTATGGGCAGAGCGTTTATTTGTTTCACTGTTTGCTTTCGGCGTTCTCTGATCGGTAAGGCTACGTCGCTAAAACAAGTGCTAGTTGGATGCACGGTTAGTTGAATAGTATGGCGAAAACAGCGGGGAACCTCAAATTTCAAACATTTTCAGATCATTTCAGCTGCCTGGCCTTATCCATTTGTCATGGTAGTAGTCGCCTCCACTATAGCACGTATCTGTATAGGTAGTTTTTATTTTTTTCGCACATTATATCTGGATATGTAATTAAAAAAATCCAGGATAATTTCTTAAAAAGTTTGCAATTGGTATATTGCAATATAGGTAGTCTAAATTCGAAGCACTGTAAGTATGTTAAGTTTTTAAAACTTATTGGTGCCGCTCATGCAATGTGTTTTTGATTGTTCTGTTTATACTAATCTGTATTTTTCGCTGAAGTAATGTTGGTATATTTTTATTGAACTCAGATCACAATAAGCATAGAATACATTTATTTGCTTGTTATCTTTTTTTTTTGTTTTAACAGCACTATCTAGTCTAGTTTTTTGAAAGTTGATCAAACTTATTATTATTCATGAAGTTTCGTATATAGTATTTTTGTATTTTTTTGTAGTAGTTTCTATGTAAGTGTTTTATTGGCAATTCTAATTTTTGATTTTGAGTTCCAGAAGCATAACAAATGTGTTTGGGGGAACTCACATGATGGTCTGCCCCTGGACTCCTATTGGCCGGCAGGGGTTGTACTCTTGGTTCACATGAGTACTGTAGCACCGGGAGGTGTCCTAATTTCCTTCTTTGCCATCAATGCGCAGCAGCAGCTGCATGCTTGCCTGCACTGCTATAAACTGGGAAGGAGTGGAGAGCTTTAGTAGTAGCTCATCTCAGGATCTTGCCGTCCCCAAAACGCTCCTTGTACTACACACCTTGGTACGTGAGCTCGAGTCTCTCTCGTCGTCCATGGCTAGATCCGCCGGAGAGCGTGCACGCTCGGTGAGGCCAGCTGCCGCTGTCATGGATCTGCTCGTTCCGAAGGCAGAGGGCGACGTTGTGGATGGTGATGTTGGTGGCGCGGCCGGTGGTGTCGAGTCTACCGGCACTCCGGTTCTTGTTGGCAGCTCCACGCAGGCTGCTGCCGCTCTGAACTCGGCTGTCTCCAACATGGCCGAGCTCGTGGCGAAGACCGGAGACGTAGCTGTTGAAGCGCACGCTTGTGCCGTCAGCCCTGGCATCGTTGCCTCCGGTGCTCTCCCGTCGGCTGGGTCTACGGCCGCACCGTCGCTACCTGCGTCGGCAAGTGCTGGGGCTGATAAGGGCAAGGCTGTGGCGCAGTCGATGGCTTCCCCTTGTCATGCTTCGAAGAGGCCATGTCTGCAGCCTGTGACGCAAAGCGGTGGCAGTTCATCGAGCCCGCCGTCAGACGACCCGGATGGAGAGCCAGCACTCTTTCGCGAGCTTGTGCAGAAGAAGCCGTCAATCATCAACTCTATCCAGGTGATGTTTGTTTTCTTGTGCATTCTCTTTCTTTTTAGATACGTAGGATCTGCGCGTGTGCGTCACGTGCCCTTTGATTTCTTGTTTTGGTTTGCTATATTCAATTCCTTTTATTTTCGATTCCTCGCTGATGCTTCTTTTTGTTCCTTTTGCAGCGTCTCGCGGAAGCGGCAGAACGTCACCAGGCTGGACAAGCTGGTTTGTTCATTTGGGGGCTTGGATCTACTGCATCTAGACCTCCACTGCATCCTGGTGCTAGGGCAGCAGCTGCTCTGAAGGGGAAAGCGGCAGTTGGCACTGTAGCAGCCGGTGCGTCTGCTCCAGATGGAATGGAGGTCAAGCCAGGAGCTGACGAATCTGAGGTATGTTGAATCGGATCTGTCGTTGCACGTGCATTATCATATCAGATCCTTGCATGCGGCACGTGTTTTTTTTCCATGATTTAACCATGGAGGCTTGCACTTTTTTGTGTTGTCCTTTTTCCCATTTTCAGTTTGGGCCGCTGCCAGCTGGGCGCTGGACCATCTTGCCTCGTAGGGTTCCACTACTGCTCCAGAGGAATAGATCATTCATCAAGCGATTTGACGTGCCTTTCAAAGAATCTCTGGTGATTTCATGTTCCCTTTTTAGTTTTTCTTAGCACTTGTGGTTTTCTATTTTTTTGCCCTTTTTTACAGGTTGACTGCCCCTCTACTCGGTAGAAATATGAAAGTTGCGATTCAAAGCTTTAAAGGCCAGGATCTAGTTAGATCTGTATATTATTTCTTTTAATAAGAAACTTCGTGGTTTACTATTCTGAGTATGGTGGAATTTAGGTGTTCAATTAATTAGTAGGACAAATTATCAATTCATTATGATAACGTTATTTTTTATATTTGGTATGAATATTTGAACTTGGGATACTTGCTCGTCACTAACCGATGAGATCAAAAATACAAATCTTATGTGGTCGGATTTTTCGATATTCGCTTTAGATCCGTCTAGTTTCTATAGTTTTGGTTGTGTATGAAGTGCAAACCATGGGTTGTTTGTTAATATCGATTTATAGCAATTTGTTTTATTATTATGCCGTTTCTGTTCAATCCTTGCTTCAATTATTTATGTTTGAGAAAGTCACATTAATTTTTTATTCATAATTGCAAATTGACAAGGACATGTATAATTTGGTAAACTGAGTACATAATAGTAGATGAATGCTTCATATACATATTTGTTTATTTTTTTTGTGCCATATGGCGTGCTAAATTTTGATCAATTATTTATTTAACTATTGGTTTGTCGAGCTTTCACTCATTTAATTTGCCTTCGTATGCATTGTACTTTCAATATAAATATAACTTCATAGCTGCAAAGGCATTCGGCTAATAATATGTACTCAGTTTATCAAATAAAACATGTCCTTGTGGATATAAAATTATGAATCAAAAAATTAATGTGCCTCATAAGACAAAAAATCTTGAGGCGAGTTTAACACAAACATATTGTTATATTCGCTTTTAGTTACAAAACGAGTCATGTTTCGGACTTCATACAACATATTTCTAACAAAAACTTATTTTTTCAGTGGCGTATGTCGATCTAAAAATTTATCAATTCTTGATCTAACTCTTGGGTTGTTGATCTCTAATTCAATTTCATTTTCAATGTACTAGGACAAAAGTTATGGTTTTTTTGTCTTATATCCTGACTGTCATTGTCTTTCTTTGAACTTTCCAGGAGATACCAGCGGAGTTTTGGCAGTCAGTTGTGAACAATGGGGACAATTCCATCCTTCTCTTTGGTGATGTGCTTAGTGGGTGTCCAGTATAAGTGGAGAACAGGAATGGGAGGTTTTTGCTGACAACAGGATGGACTTTGTTTGCTGAAAATGAGAGAATCTCTCGATATGATATGGCCATATTTGTCTGCTTTGAAGCAAACTATGTGTCTATGCGTTTGTTTGCGCATAATGGTGCTGAGAGACCTGCCCGTAGCCGCCCTGAAACTGGGCATCCTGATCTGGAGGACTTTGTGGTTGAGCCTGTTGAGCCACCTGCACCTGTTGGAATTGATGTTCATGGTAAGTTTCTTTGCATGCTAAATCTGCTACTGTTTTGCATAGGCATACCTCCGCATGTAGATGTGGAGAGAACTTTACATTATCAAACTGGTCCACAATTATTAACTTTAATATATGGTATACCAAATATATTTGTATTTTTCAGCTCTTTGTATTCAATCTGTGCAGTTCCTAATCATCTTCTGAATATGGTGTACGAGTTTGGCCCTGGTGTGGCAATGTCTCCTGCTATAATGTAGACAATTGCAAATGTATGGCACAATGGCCCAGCAAATTACCCTCTTTACGTTTGCAAGCTGACAGATAGTCAGGTTGGACCTAGGGGACAATTCGTAAGCACTTTTCTCTGTTCATTTTAATCCGTTTCATGTGATTTGTTAGTTGTAACTTGTTAAGGGGACATGTGTGCGAAGTGGATTTTATCTCATATTGGCGTATATTCTTTGCAGTACTTTGGGCGCAAGTTCTCTCGCTATCTGAGTAGTGCTGCTCCCATCGAGCTTCACTTGGGTGATGCAATGCAAGGTCGTCCAGCTATCCTTGTCCGCCATCTGAGGAACCCAGACCTCGCCAGGATCGTCACGGGGTGGAATGTCTTTGCAGTTTGGGCAGGTCTGGCTGCTGGCAAGATTTATGTTATCAGGATTTGGGAGTACCAGGGGGGGGAGGTACAACATTCGTCTCTACCGTGCTGAGTGAAGTATCGGTCATGGTCAGAATCCATGTTGCTTGATGGATACTTAAATGCTATGGCTATGTTTATCTATGCACCATAATGATGCATGTTGCAGAACCTTTTTAAGTTTGGAACTGTAATAATTTGCTTCGTGGATGTTTATGAAGTAGTTGTCATCGCGGTCGTGTATGGTTTGTTTTCAATGGAGTTAAGTATGCTCTGAATCTGGAATTCAGCATGCTATGGTTAATGAAAAAACTCTTTATATTTGCCTATCATTTTGATTGAAGTTAGCAGTTGTATACTTTCTTTTTGTATATGATCTTTTGTTCTTTTTGTTTTTTGATGTCTATGATTGTCTGTGAACAAATATTTTGATTGTGATGTTTGGCTAATCTGAAAGTGAACAAACATTAGTGGCAACTACGGTTGAGGCGTATATCCAACTTGATAGGTTTATACCCAAATTTGTGTTATCATATGAACCATGTCTTTTTGAGGTGTTCTAGAGCTTCTCTTTTTCACGGTTCTTGTTTTATGTCTTTTTGCAATTCATGCAAATATTTTGCATGGGATGTGAACCTTTATAGTAAAGTGTTGAACTAGGTTCTTTAATTTGGTAGTCTGGCTTGTAGAAAGGTTGATTAATTTGATTCGGTGTTTTTCATCCATCTATGTATGTTGCAGAAATGTTGTTTCCATACGAAAGTGCTTTCTTTTCAGGGGATACTTAATATCTGATTTCAATTTATTTCCTTTACTATAAAGCTACGTATGGAATAAACAATTTTTTCACGTTTTGACTCTATTATTCGTTGTTGCTCTTTGGATTATAGTTTGCCAAAGTAGCTACTGATCATGGTACCTTACACCTCTTGGATTGAAAGTGATCCTTTTTCACCCATTGTATGTGACTATCATTGTGATCTTAATTTTTATTTGAAAGATCTTGGGCCTTTACATTATATTTTTTGAACCCGAAATGCTTCACAAGTCAAATGAAGAAATAAAAAGGTTGGTCAGGTCACTCCCTTCTTTGTTTGCCAGCTGGATATTAATAAAAAAACATGATGGCTTGCAACGCAATGCAGCGTCTTTTGCATTGAATGCTATCACTCAAAATCCTGGTTCCTTCTTACCGAAGGGCTAGTACTGTACACCTGCTAGGCTTAACTTGTACGTCTTGCTCTGTGTCCCCTGCTGGTTCTTTTAAGCGACACTGGTGCTCTGTAAGTTGCTTTCTTTTTTGTTTCATTTCTACAAAGCACGTCTTCGTGACCTTTGGCTATATTGACTCTCTGGATCTTTGATAGATCTGCTTTGGTGGATCTATAGGAGGTGCTGTACAGGTCTCTACGTTCTGGGGTACGTAGTCTTGCTTACATTCTCTTATGTTTCCGATGTTGCGTTGTAGTTAAGTTGTATATAAAAAGTGGCCGTGATGATTTCATAGTTTATCTTGATTCTGCCTATCAAATCTTGGTCACGATTCTGCTTGTACTTATGATTAATTCTTTATTTATCTTGGTTTAGTTAGGGTTTTTTTTATTTGTTAATGCCCGTGTATGTTATATTTATCAGTGTCATTTTGTTAGTTGAAATTAAACTGTTTGTTTTGTAGTGGAGCTCGAATACTATAAGTTGAAGTAGTGAATGATATATTTTTTCTTTTGTTGATGTGAGCTCTACGAATTTAAGATGTTGCCTTTTATGCTGTGCACTTAATGTGCATTTTGGTGTTATGAAAACCGAGTAATACTTGAGAGTTTTTGATAAGTTTCTACCTTTTCTTTTTTTTTGTTTAATCTTTGATGTGCTATCCAGATATTATCTTATTACTGTTACATTGTTTTGTGATAGCAGAAATGGCTCCTATTGTGTTTGTTTCTCCTCTCAACATTCTTTGTGCTCTGTACTGATCTTCGTGGAGGTCTTCCTATCTCGAAGGGCTATGATATGATGCATTCAACCATAGAGAACAATGGTGATCGCCAGCATCAAGTGATGCTGACGTTTGATTTCGAGTCCCCACTTGTCCCTAGTGGCCGCATTAACATTGATGTTGGTAGTCCTCAGTTCACTGGTGGGGCAGAGGCTGAATTTGATGCGGTTGCAGCATTTGTAGAGGGTCTTCGATCTCAGTATTAGCTCTTCCCAGCTGATTTTAACTATGTAGCTATTTCTGAGAAGAGGGCACTATTTGATGCAATGGTTGGTGCCTTTGGTGGGTTCAGCTCAAAGCTTGATGAACTGGAGCAGTCTGTTGTCGATTGTCGCATTGTTGTGGGAAATCTGTGTGGGCAGTTATCATCATGGCTTGGGCATAGGATACCATCTGTCACTGCTAAGGAGCGTGGTGCTGTCGCCGGGTTTCATGCCGCTCTGAAATTGCAGTGTTGTTCTGTTACTGATGATCTTGGCCACCTTTATTTTCTGGTTCAGATGATTGAAAATTGTGGGATGGTTCCATCTGGTCTAAGCTGACTCAATGCTACTGTGCCGATGCCCATGGTAAGTTTTGTTTAGTTTTAAGAGTGTGTATTTAGTGTTTTGAATTTTCTTTTTATGCAAAATTTATGTTGTATTGTCCAAGTTGTATATGGAGACTAAGGATGTTTGTTTACATGAAGGTCATTAACTGGGAGAGGTCTTATTATTTGCTGAGGACTATATATGATGAGGCTATCAAGAAGATCCCTGGTGATTTATCCATAATTAAAGTCATTGAGTGTGATGATGGGCAGGTGAAGGCCATAGTTCATGTTTCATGTGAGCCATACGTGTTTTGTGGTGCTCCTGCAGCTAATACTGACGCTCCCAAGGCCAAGCTATTGTTTGTTGTAGTCAAGTATGTCAATGATGTGCTTGGGCATCCAATTATGGACATGAACTACGAGGTTAGGAAGTACGTGGACAACTACATTGCAAGATTTGATCGTAGGACAGCTGGAATTTTCCGTTGTGCTGAGAAGCTCAGGGAGCTAGTTGGATCATATGGCTCTGTTTTTGGCCTGTGCTCTGCTGAAATATCTGCAAAACTGTCTGCCAATCCTGCAACCAACTGTTGGTCAGAATAAGCTTGCAGCCAAATCGAAGCTCATATATGTGGTGTTGAAGTATGTTTATTGTGATATGGGTGTAGACATTATTAACCTTCACCATTCACTTCGTGTGCACCAGAATTCTTTCATTCGGAACTTTGATAGTCAGGTCAGCTTCATGTCAGATGTTGCTACTAAGTTGAAGGCCGCTCTGTGGAGGACTTCAGAAGTTCTTGGGGAGACATATCCGGAGCTAAGGTGTGCTCTGGCTCACTCTGACTGTGCTGATAATGTTTTCGGGTACATTGATGCTTTTTCTTCACTGCTGCGTTCTTCCAAGGCTGGAGTCGAGGATGCCTGTGACTTTCTCTTAAACTCCAAGGTCGGTATACTGCAAAATTGTTTGTAGGTGCATTTTTCAGTGACTTGATATTTGTAATTTTGTTTTAGTGTTTCTTTAATATTTGTACAATGTTTTATGGTAATAAAAATGTTTGAGCCTTTTTGGGTATGGTAGCACCAATGTTTATGTACATCTTTTTACAATCTATAACTATTTTATGCAAATTTTTAAGGTTGATCGTCGTGCTTTTGAGCATTGTTTGGAGAGTAATTCGTCTTCGGAGGGTTCGAACTCAGCTGGTAATTCAACTGAAATATGATAGGTGCGTCAATATAGGTGGGTCATTTCAAATCTTTTTTGTTGTCCTTTTGTTAAATTACACTTCAAACTTCTTTATATTGTGAACTTGGAAAACATGTTATTCCTATCTACTTGTCGCTTTTTTACTTTCGTTTAATTTTAGAAATGGTGACAAATCTTTTGTATTCTGAAACATTTTCATGTTTATGTGCTTACAGGACTTTGCAGATGTGTCATGTGGTGTTACAAGTTCTCATCATTTCCTGTAATTGAAGTCCTTTTCAATATGGTTATGTCCTACATGTGATTTCAGAAGGTGTAATCCAGAGATGCTGTAGTTGGTCTTCAGTAATTTGTGCACTGGACCTTGTGATCTTCTGTGTGTTAGTTGTTTATATTATGTTTATATAGTCTGTATCTTTGTTTAAACAGTGTTGGAACCATGCTGATTGGGCTATTTTGTAAGCAATGTTTTTATTTGCAAGAATATTTCTATTGTTAGACATTTGGTCGCAGCTATAAATTGATGTCTCGAATTTCGGACTAGAGGGTGTACTATCCATGTGAGATTAATTATTTTTAGATTGCATTTTTTTTTTGTTTGATAGGAGTTTCTAAGTGTGGGAAAATATGTGTACATTTTTTGGTGATGTCGTTTCAGCAATTGTTCGGCCCATACGGCCCATTTTTGGGATTGGTAGCTCGGCCCAAGGTTGCTCTTTTTTGCCGCTCAGATAGCCTGTAGTATGTTTGGCTTCGGTATTGCTCTGTAGTCTTGTAATCCCACTGTTTCTTTGCATTTGCCCAACTCAATCGCTCTTAGGTCTTCTAGAGGTTTCGTCGAGGTGCCTGAGTAGCGTGGCGGCATTGGATGGTAATGACAAATCTGATCCCATTTATTCATAGTTCGTTATTCTGTATCCATTATTTCAACTTTCATAGTTGATTCCCCTCGATTTGTTCTAGGCTGTTCAAATTCGCGATTAGCTTGCTTATTTTATCATCTGGCAGTGGAAATCGTAGTTTTATGAATTGACCACGGAAATCAAACTACTGGTTGATTATGTAGGAAGTATTGATTTCTTTTGTGTATTTCTGTGGGGTGGTTCATAGTAGGGTTGTATGCTGTATGGTAGATCTAGTTCTTTGTTTTCTTCAGGTTACTGTCGCTCGTGAATAGAATAAGATTGGATTTCGAAATAACTATGTACTTTTTGGATAGTGACTGTTAATCTCTTATTTATAACATTTCAGCATTCACTTGTTCGTCGAAATACATTCTGTTTGCGTAATGGAAAACATGTAGAGATGGCAGGCATAATACTTAGTAATGGCAACTTACTGAATCCATTTTTTCTCTCACATATGAATATATTCGAAAGCACACAAAGAGTTCATTACATAGGGTTGTTTTAAAAGCTATATGGTAGGAATCATATGAGTTGTCTACGCCTTATTACATATATTGTGGTTGTTGAGATGTTATTTTGCAACGTGCAATATATCAGACACTCTCCTTGTTTTTGATGGATAGCACCTTTCTTCATTGATGTTCTCAAGTTCGGTCACTTCATAGTCTTGTCTATTTAACTCTTTGTCCAACTTGGAGTTTTTCTTCCAAGAATTCAGACTTGTGTCTCTTGGCCTACCACTTCTCTTGGCTCTAGGGGGACAAGATTTTGGAATTACTATACCTGCTTCATCGTCGAGGCTTCGTGATGCTTGAGCGGTTTGGTGTTCGTTTGTTGTATCTTGTGTCTGTGATTTTGGTAGAAGGCTGTCTAATGCCCGGATAGCTTTTGCAATCTTGGTGTCATCAATTGGACTGTTGGTCTGTGATAGCTCCATTGCCTTCAAGATAAGCGCACGTTTCTTTATCTCTGATGATTGTGTGATTAGCTTAGACAGGAGCTCTTTATCTGCATTGATATTATCTGTTTCTGCACTCTGTCTTCTCCATCTGTTGCATATGTTGCCAGGTGGTATTTGCTCTTTGTCTAAGTGCACCAGCACCTGCAAAGGTGGTCAAAATGCTTTTATTGAAAAGATGTGTTTGCAAGGATGCAGGTGGTCTGTAATGCATATACTTATAAAAATTAATATTTTTTTATATTTTTGAGATATGTTGGATGTTCACCTTCAGTGCATGTCGGCATGGCATTCCAACGTGCTCATAGAGGCCACAAGTGCAATTTATCTTCTGATCGCCTAACAAGTGTATGTTGTATTGGCATGGACTGCATGTTGTTTTATCTTTGTTGTGCACCAGTGTGAACATCTGGTCGTTTGCTGATTTTGCAATGATTGTAAAGGACCCTGACTGGAATAGTTCCTTGTAGAAGCACTCGTGCATTTCCCTTGTATATATCTCCTCAGCATGCTTTTCGATAGGGACTCCTACCCTAAGCCTCCTGGTTTTCTGGAAAAAATGAGAGTGGTAGTATTAGTGTGTTTGTCTGTTGTTTCTTTATAGGAGTTGCTACATCTTGATAAAGCCAGATGTAAGTTGAGTAGTCAGTGCAGTAAGAAATAAGTATATATTTTTGTAGGTACCTGATTTGTTAGATGATTTTCTCGTTGTTCCTCTTGGTTCCTATCAAACTGTAGGTCATGGAATTTCTCAACAAATATATGCATTGGTGTCCCGCGCTGAATGAACCGCTTGAGCATGTGGTTAGCACTTTCGCTCCGCTACGTGCTTGTCATTCCAGCACAAAAGATGTCCATGAAGTAAGGCTTTGCCCACATACCTCTGTTCCTGAATGCTCGATCGATGAACTTGTTGGTTTCTAGTTTGAATTCAGCCACAAGTGCATGCCACGTTGCCTCAAACTCGCTTGGGGATGTTTTGTCAGTTATTAATATGTTGAACCGTTTCTTGAATGTGCTCTTCTTTGAGTAAGGTGTGCCTATTTTTTGCTTTGTCTTCCTGAGAACATGCCATCTGCACCATCGGTGTCTCGTTCCCTTGAGTGATGTTTTAATTGCAGCTGCCATGCCCTGGCATTGGTCTGCAAGGAGTTTTTTTATACCTTGGTTATTCTATAGCAGGGTATAAACTAAAGTATATCAACAATACAATAACACTACATACCTGTGAGGATCGTTTGTGGCTGCTTGCCGCCCATAATATCTACAAAGTTTTTGAATGCCCATTCAAAGTCCTCCGTCCTCTCATGGGTCAGCAGAACTCCACCGAAAATTATAGACTGGTAATGGTTGTTAACTCCTACAAAAACGCCGAAAGGTAGGTTGTATAGGTTTGTTCTGTATGTTGTATCGAATGTGACCACATCTCCATACACATCGTAGTCCTTCTTGTTCTTTCCTGTGCACCATATCATTGACTCAATCACCCCCTCACCTGTTGTTTTGAACCTGACTTCAAATTCACTGTCCTGACTTTTCATCCTTTTCAGGGTTTCTATGGTCTTTTTCAGGTCATCTTTTATGTCGTCTTGCGCTAGACGGGCACACAAACCCTTGACTGCTTGTTTTCTTATCGGCACTTCGTTGCTTGAGTCGAGGACACCAATGATGCTGCACACTCTACCCAGTGGTACATTGTTTCTCCGCAGCCTCTTTATGAATTCTTTTGTGGTGGGGTCTATAAAACTATGTGATCCCCATTGCTTCTTTTCGCCATAACTCAATGACAGGACATGGTTATGGTCGTTACTACATTGCTAATGATCCATCCATGGTCTGATGTCCTGTGTAGCCTTACCATAGCCTTGCATCCTGTACATGCAGATGATGTCATTGGATTTACACACATTCCCTGTGGATAATAATTTTGTTAGTGTTTTCCCCTTTGATGTAGGGTTTATCACAACAGAAGTTGATGGACTGCGTACCTCACAAGAGCAAACTAGATCTTTTCTTGTTGTGTAGTTGTTGTTGTTGACCTTCGATCTTGACTCTCTTATCCCGAATCCAATTTCCCATGAATAAAGGTTGTAGAACTCCTTTGCTTCTTCACAAGAGTCAAAAGTAGTGCCAACATACGGGTAGAATACTGGAAACTGGGCTCTTTCATGGGCGCTACTGACTGCTTTTGAGATTGCACTAATACCTGAAGGATTGGTACAGAATGCAGGACCTGTTTTTCCTCTCTTTCTGAGATAAATAAATCGGTAATGGAAATACTAAGGATTAGCTGTTTCTAGATGTTAACAGATTTGCGAGTTAAATGATACCGATTTTTACCTGTGCTTGTACGTCAGCGTTGTGATTGCATCTACCAATCCTCCCGTGCATAAATCCGTTGTTGCTGAATCTCCATGGCCTATCGGTCGATCTGCGTCAAGGATTTCGATGTTGTGTGCACCGATACGATCCATGACAGATCCCGCTGGGGGTTCTGTAAGAGTGGTCTCTATCGGTTGTTGATGTATGGAGTCCATTGAGCTGCGGCGAGGTGAAATCGGTTGCGTGCGGTCGACAACTTCTTTTTATCTGTCGTCTCTGAGGAACTGCCCTGTTAGCTTCCAGCACAAGGCAAGCGTCGCTGTTAGAGTTATAGGAGCCGAGTTATTACGGTCAGCTGGCCTCTTTTGTTAAGGTTTCGTTAGGCAAATAGAGGTGCCCCCTGTTGGTTCCGTTTAATCTGTGAGCTGTCCGATTATTGGGGAGATCTCAGCCCTGAGATATGCAGTTCGCGTTGTGGAGGAAGGCGGTGGCACTGGACGTGTGCTGCTGTTTGCGGACCCCAGCTGAGAAGGTGGCCGAACGATGCGTGGATGAGGGTGAGGGGAGTGCCACGATAGTGAACCTGAAGCCTCTAGCAGCAGCCATGGTCGGTGCAAAGGCAGCGTGAGCGCTCGCCATAGTCGGTGGTGTGGAGTATCGGAAGGATAAGCCTTGGCCTTCCTTATGTCTGAACTGTTGTCAGTTGGATGCTTTCTCCGTCAGAACATGAACCCTCACAATTTTTTTTTTTTTTTTGATTGCTGAACCCTCACAACTTATATTAGCCTTGTGTCTCAAACTTCCATTGCTGCAGCTTTACTTGCTCTCAAGAATCAATGGAGACAACTAACACTGAACAAATTATACATCCTACAAGGAAATTACGGAAAACTACTGATACTAGATAAATTCAGCACTATATTGTCTTTTGAGAAAACATTCAATACTGCATTGTTCATCAGACTAGATCATGGTAACTGACTAACTGAATCAGGAGGAACAGAGAAGACAGAGGTGGCACCCAGCCGTCATTCACTCAATCTTATCTGTACATTCATATCTACACTAAGTTAAACTGCCTATTTTCATCGGCAAAAAGGATGGTCAGTTGTCTGTTCTGCTAATATCATCTTATCTGCCCCATGTCATTTGTCTGCTTGCTCAACAGCAGACACAACAATCTCACTTTGTGTTTACTCTTGTACACTCTTGATAGTGACTTCTAGCGGATGTTGTATTTCTTCAGTACTGTACTTTGCATTGTACTTTGCATAGACACTGCCCTTATTATCTTCCCACCAGCGCCACTCATGTTGGAGGAGGAAAACCACCAACTGGAAGAGGGAGAGGTAGAGTCAAAGGAATAGGAAGAGGAAGAGGAGACCAAGGTAGAGGAGGAAGACTTGCTGCTTTGCTCAATGCGTACAATTGACCACTGTTTAGGATTGTAATAATTAGTGGATGCTTTGTTTTTGAAAAACAGGGGCAAATGAGCAAACTTAAAAAAAAAATAGGGGCAAATGAGCAATTAAGCTTCAGAACAGGGGTAGTTGCACAAAAGTGCAACTTTCTCTAAGGAAACTAGAGTAAAGAATTGTAGTTCAAACAGATTGCAAATTTGATGCCAACTCTAGATGCAGAACCAAGAATGAAAGCATGTGTTCAATTCTGACAAACAAGCAGCCTTGAGTATCTGTCTTGGGAAATGCTGGTGTTTATCATATTACTGCTTGCAATTGCTATGTCACTGTCTGCACCTTTCATGGTGGAGGCTTTGTCATTAGGGACAGGGTTCTAACCCTTCGAGGTTGAAGCTGATTTGGTTAGATTTGTGTTGTATTTTCTGTTATGAAAGTTTGTAGTTCTCAACATAATTGAGTGTTTTTGTGGAGGCAGTGATGATAGCGGCTTGGGAGCTATGGAAGCAAAGAAATGACAAGGTGTTTTAGCAGCGTGACCCGACTCCAAGTTCATGGCTTTGTAATTTTAAATTTCAATGTATTCTTCAGTCAATTAGATTTAGAGATGATCTGCGATCATCCTTCTCGTGTGTGCTAGATTCCTTCGGTTAATCGATGTATGTATGAACTCTTTACCCTTTTATAAATGAAAAATGATCTGTACTGTGGAGATCTCCCCCACAGTTTTTCCCGGTCAAAAAAAAAACATAATTGAGTGTTACTTTTACTAGCTGTCTGCAGTGTTTCTGATTCCTGCTGCTCTATTCTTATGTACCATGGGACCAAACATTATCATGTTGTTCGGAACATGTAGAGGTTGATGTTCACTATGGGAGAAGCAATGTTTGCTTAGTGTCCAGGACTTTGCCTAGTGCCAAAACACAGGCACTCGGCGAAGAGCCTCTTTGCCTAGTGCTGCAGCTGGGGGCACTCGGCAAAGCCCATCACTCGGCAAAGAAGGCCTTTGCCGAGTGCCACATAATGTGTTGCACTCGGCGAAGCGCGGCACTAGGCAAAGACCATCTTTGCCGAGTGTTGCACTCGGCAAAGAGGCCACTCAGCAAAGAGGCCGTCAGTTGACGCCTCCCGCAACCGACGGCGTCAGTTTAAAAAAAACCAAAAATATTCTTTGCCTAGTGCCAGGCTCTGGCACTCGGCAAAGAGGGTCTTTGCCTAGTGCCACGGACAGACACTCGGCAAAGACAGCTTCTTTGCCGAGTGCCAGTTCCTGGCACTCGGCAAAGAGCCTCTTTGCCTAGTGCAATGCAAGGCACTAGGCAAAGCATTTTTTTAATTTTTTTGAATTTTGATTTCAAATTTTTTGTGCTGGCCTTACATAGTGTATAAAATAACATGTTTGAATTTGGTGGCTTTTTATAACTTTGTGCTATATTTCTTGAATTAATTTTGTTTACTTGTATTTTTTTCGAAAAAGTAAATTTGAACTGCACGTGCATGAAATAATAAAATATAGGCATTCGAAAAAATGATATTCATGTTGGAGAGTGTGTTTTGAGACCGTATCCAGGGACTCACCCAAAAATTTGAATGCCTTGTTCGCGGAACATGGCGACCCGTTTGTGGTCGGAGTGTTTTTAAATTATGTAAAATCTGAACGAAGGCCAAAAATCACGAAACTTGTCGGGGCATCTTGTTATCGTAAAAAATTGAGAAAGTTTCGAGCAAGTTGCGACGTCAGATACCTAAAACTTAGACATCTCCTTATGTGCTGACTTGTGATCACATGAAGAGATGTGTGGGTTTTAGGCATCTGATGTTGCAACTTGCTCGAAACATTCTCAATTTTTTACCACGGCCTCTAGATGCGATAACACGACTCCCTGACAAGTTTCGTGATTTTCGGACTTCGTTCAGATTTTATATACTTAAAAAACACTTCGACCACAAAAGGGTCGCCATGTTCCCCGAACAAGACTTTCAAATTTTTGGGTGAGTCCCTGGATACGGTCTCAACACACACTCTCCAATATGAATATCATTTTTGGAATGGCTACATTTCATTATTTCATGCAGTTGCAGTTCAAATTTACTTTTTCGAAAAAATACAAGTAAATGAAATTAATTGAAGAAATATAGCATAAACTTATAAAATGCCACCAAATTCAAACATATTACTTTACACACTATATAAGGCCTGTACAAAAAATTTGAAATCAAAATTCAAAAAAATTAAAAAAACGCTTTGCCTAGTGCCTTGCATTGCACTAGGCAAAGAGGTTTTTTGCCGAGTGCTAGGACGTGGCACTCGACAAAGAAGCCGTCTATGCCGAGTGCCAGACCGTGGCACTCGGCGAAGGGAAAATTAAAAAAAAAACTAAAAAAATTCTATCTTCATTAGCCCACCGGCCCAAACACCCCTAACCCTAACTCCACACAACCCAACCCCGCGCCCCCACCCCGCCGCCGCCCCCCCGTCACCGCCCACCCCACCCCAACCCTAATCGGCCGGACGCCGCCTCCCCGGACGGCGCTACCTCACCCGAAGGCCGGTGGCTCACCTCCTCGCCGGAGATGGTCCACCACCGGCGGCCGAGTCCCCGTCCCCACCACCTTCGCCGGTGCGCCCATCCGATGGCGGCCCCCACCCCACCCCCTCCGGCGGCGTGAACCTGCAGGCCACGGCCCCTCCGGCAGCACAACTCTCCGGTGGCGCGTGCAGGCTGGGGACGACTCCCTGTCTACGCATCGCCGCTCGCGACTCCGCCCGTGCACCGCTGCTCGTGACCACAGCTGGCGCACCTCACCGCGGGAAGAGCTAGCAGCGGACGACAAGTCGGGTGTCAGCCCTCCGTAGATCAGGTACGAGCGGTTGCAGATCTGAGTGGAGACATCGGCTAGGGTTTGTTTCTCGTCCCCTCTTGCTTCATCCTTTTTGATTGTGCCTTATGTTCCATTTCCAGCAAGCACTAAGAACATCAATTGTTTATCAAGCCTGATTAGTTATTTGCATTTAACTATGGTCAGCAAGTCAATCTGGCGTACTGAATGAATCTTAGTTTAGGCAACTGTAACTAGTAATATCAAGGCAACAGTACAAAGACATGAGGAGATGGTACTGAACATGTTGCTATTGCTTTCTGTCCTAGTAATTGAAAGTTAAATAATGATCAGTCTGTTATGTGAATCCCCTTTAATTTACGAGGGGCTGATAATCCATGTTTTGCAGACTACTAAGTACACCCCAAAAGATTTTCATTTGAAATTTATTTCAATGAGCTGCTGCATATTCAGTTTTTTACTGTGTGTTGGTCAGTGCATAGGCTGTGTCGTCGTTCAGTAGAATCATTTTAGTTCTAGTGCAGAATACAATTGGGTAAGAGCGGTCCTCTCTAGTGCTATAGGGTCTATTAATAATGCTACTGAATATATTCTGGTATTCAGGTTTCAGTAGAAAGAGTGATTCTCCTTCGCACTACTATCTTGTTTCTTTCCTTGATTGTTTACTAGTGACACCCTGGTATATTGGTCTCTAGTATTGAATCATGTACATGTTCACCTACAAGGGACTATGGATGACTTGTAACTTTCATGTTTTTGGCCAGGTGGGCATTAGTAATACTATGTGACATAATAAAGTTTATAAATTACTTAGTTGAATTTTGTTTGCCATTGTGGCAAACTATTGCCGATTAGACTCACTGAAAAATTTCCCATTCCTCAGCAATTATTTCATTTGCTCTATTTTCTCATGCACCTTGTATGTGTGCTGTACCTTGTATGTGTGCTGTACCTTCAACTTTATCTTTTGCACATCTCATGGGACCAAAACAAATAGTTACTAATTTTATAAGTTGTGTATGGACATTTTGTAGGGCGCTGGAGGTGGAGAATGACACTACCAAGATAAAATTAGAACTAGTAAAAGAATTGATGATATCCCTATAACTGTTGAAAACCATAGTGTTATGATGGCTAGGCTTCATGTAAGCATGCATGATACTTGATATTCTTATGGACTTGTGGATATGTCACCACCGATATCATGGTTGTAATCGATAATAAAATGGTTATATTAGTGTCATGTGCCATAGACTATAATCAGTTTTTCTTCTTTCTTTCTTTAATTGTTTACTAGTGACACCAACCTATTGGCCCCTAGTATTAAATCATGTAAGTGACTATGGATGACTTGTAACTTCCTGTTCTTTGGCCAAGGCATGTATATGCATGTATATCTAGCATGTATATGCACCCTGTCTTTGTTTATTTGGCTGCAAAATATATGCACTCTATGCTTTTCTTTCTTTTTAGTGAAATGAAATACCTTATTAGATGGCTGGCTTTATACTGTGTTCTAAACATTCACAATATTTTGTCTTTCCAGCCAAGGCCAACTATCTACACTTTGGTATTGGAGATGACCTGAGGTATGGAATATGCTTATGTACTCTGTTTTTTTTTCACTTTATTAGAGTTACCTAGGTTGATTCTTATAACCAGGTAGCACTTCCACCATTATAAATAAAGACCTAATATTGCATTGATAATTTAATTCTAGGTTGTGTTTGGTACTGTGGAAACTAAGGCATTACTTTATCAATTAAACTTTGAATTTGTAAATTTGATGATGGAACTTATGTTTATGTGCTTGCAGATGTGAGCAATGCGGTGGCTCTGCACTAATGGCGTCTGTGGAGCATGAGTGGTCAGCACCCTCTGTCTCCAATCCTGGTCATTGCTATATTTTCATTAGCTCCAAGCGTGGACCTCAGATTTGTTTAGGTGCTATGCCATCTCCTTCCAGACCTCACTTAAGTGATAGACATTTTGAATAGTCAGATAATTCCTTCCAGACCTCAATGTTATATGACTAGCTCTTAATTGGATTATTGCAGCACTTGGTACCATATTGTTAGATAGTGCAAGTTGCTTGTTTGGCATCTGCGGTAGGCCTAGTCAAAGTGTGAAACTGAAACTGAAACTGCAGATTTTCCTAGGCCTAGTCAAGTTGTGTTCTCTTTATACTTCTACTGGCACCTTCCTCATGCAAGTTTTCTTTACTCTTATGCAGGTTTTATTCAAACTAGGATGAACCTGTGCAATGTAGGCTAACTTAGTGGTGTGAATATTAGAGTAGATTATTACCATTTTAAGGCAAAATTGGTTTGTGCCAATTTGCTTGTGATATTTCTAACTGTTGATGTCTTATTTGAACTTGATAATATATCAACGTGGATTGGTTGTTCTATATAGACATTTGAAAATCCAGCCATATGTGCTTTGTGCAATATGATCTCTTCATTCAAATTTTCATGCAATATGTTTGGATTTGAATACAAATAAACTGATAGAATGGGTAAATTATGATATATGGATCTGTGCAAATAATTTTTTTTAAAAAAAATAAAAAACAGGCTTTGCCGAGTGCATTAGCTGTTGCACTAGGCAAAGTTGGGGTCTTTGCCGAGTGCAGTAGCTGTTGCACTAGGCAAAGTTGGGGTCTTTGCCAAGTGCAATAGCTGTTGCACTAGGCAAAGTTGGGGTGTTTGCCGAGTGTTGCACTAGGCAAAGAAAAGTAAAAAAAAAGAAGAAGACGGCGACGGTTGGCGGCCGACGGCGTCAAATCTTTGCCGATTGGCCGCGCGGCACTCGGCAAAGGCTTTGCCTAGTGCCCGAAACTTGGCACTAGGCAAAGAAGGCTTTGCCGTGGCCGAGTTTGAAGACACCTCTTTGCCGAGTGTTGCACTCGGCAAAGGCTTTGCCGAGTGCAAAAGCCTCTTTGCCGAGTGCAACAGGCACTAGGCAAACCTCTCGCCTCCCGTAGTGGTTGTGGCCATTTGATTTTGTGCGTTCTTTTGAAAAGCTTCTTGCTTAACTTGCTATTGTCTCCACTCACGGATGTCTGCTACCAGCCTGCTACTTGCCGAACGCCCTCCCAGTCATAACGTCCATACTCTGCAGTGGCTGGATTGGCCGCCGGCTGTATATTGCCGACTGGATAACTTCCGACTCCTGGTCTCTGAAATTTGCCTCTTTTAAGGTCTCTACTGTGATCTGGAGCTGGCAAGAACAGCACATGTTCATTTCTTGTTTTCAGTTGTCACTTGCTCTTATTTGTTTATATATGCTAACACTAATATATTCACTAAAAGGAGAGGTGCTATCATGGCCCTGTGTAGCTTGTCTAGAGATAGTATTGCTCATGCAATGTGTGACGCCCATATATTTATATGGGCATTGGTATGGTTTTTTTTTTGATTGGTAGGCAGGTAATTTATGTTGATTCCGTAGGTTTGTGGTATTTATACTGCCATTAAGGGGCTGTTTGGAAGGTTGTTTCAGACCTAAAACCCATGTACATACAGTCCCTAACTTTTTACCGGGTGAATTTCAAAAGCTTGTTCGGAAGAGTAGTCAACCTAATTAAAATACATCCTGTTTGCTCCATTTCCACTCGAAAAAATAAATAACTCTCGTGTAAAGTTTTCCACATGGGCCGGGCACGATCGGCCGATACGGGCACGGCCCGAGAAAGCTCGGCCCGGCTTGGCTGCCTTCGTGCCCAAGCCAGGCACGGCCCGGCCATAGTGTCGTGCCTAGGCCGCCATGTCGGCCCGTGGGCCGGCCCATGCACGGCATGGAAAAAGGGCCAACATGGCCGCGACCCGATAACTCTCAGTAGTCGGATGTATCAGGATGAAGAATCAGCGTTGGATCAGCAATATATAAAGCCGCTGCCACTAAAAACCCTAACTATCTCACACTCGTTCCTTTCCTCTCCCCATCTCCATCCCGTAGACACCCATCGTCTTCCTCTATCCCTCCCGATTCGAGCTGCATGCACCTTCTACAGGCCTTGCGGCCGGCCGGGCAGCATCCCCGCGGGGCAGCACTTCGTCGGGGAGTGTCAACGCGGCAACGGTGCTCGGTCGTGGACCGTCCACGCCCAATGACGACGGCAGGTGACTGGGAGCATCCCTCCAGCGACGGAGCTCGTCCGGGTGTGGGGCTGCGGTGGTGGCACGTTCCGGAGCTCATGCGCGATGACGATGGTGCATTGAGCGATTCCAGCTTCATGTACGACGATGACGCAGCGAGCGACTCTGGCTTCCTCTTCGCGAGTTGGCACGGAGGCACGGGGTGGCACGGTGGACTGCCGTGCTCATCGGCATGGCACGGCACGGCTAGCTGACCATAGGGCCATGCCTGGGCCAAGACATCGGCACGGCGAGGAACAGCACAGCGGGCCACTGTGCCGCATAGTGTCGTGCCCATGCCCGTGCCGTGGTTGGTGGCCTCATTGAAAAACTATGTTGTCTTGGCATGACTTTCAAAACGATATATGTCGGGGGTCATCTCTACCCACTCATATTCTCCACCGAGACACAGGCCGAAATGTTGCTAGCCACGACCCACGAGGACTAGCGGAGTCGATGGGCTAGTGAGCGCCGTCATTGAGGCCAGCAAACGGAGGCGGGGCAGCAGCCGATGTCAAGAACAAGCCGAAGCCGCCGTCGGAGCTCACGCGAGACGTGGAACCCACAATGGCATTGCAGTCGCACGCGGTCGAGGTCCCTAGCGGTGTTCTCGTAGGGCATGGGTGCTGTGGCCGACTTCTGGCTCCGCAACCCAGTGTCGTTCGTGAACGGAGGAGCTGCTGCTGACGCTGTGATCGTCGTCTTCCACGGCCCGTACAAGAACTTGTTCATCTCGGCCACCGTCCTGTGGCATGGTGGTTGACCGGTGGGTGCCCTTCCCGGTCTAAAAAAATTCCTATTATTTTCGGGGGGTTTTTTAAAAATTCACTGTTAGGGCAGGCCGCTTGGTTGGAGCGCCTAATCGTAAGTGAGTGAAAATCACTGTAAGAGCATTTGAAAAAGGGTGGTTGGCCTAGTGAAAAGTACTGTAAGAGCGTTTGAATAAGGGCGGCTGGCCTAGCCACCCTTATAGTGGCTTACCAGTCGTGGCTTACCAGTCGCCCTTACAGTGCCTTATTGTAGTAGTGATAAGTACAATTTCTCACATGAGTAAAGACACCGGTATTTCTATGTGCTCAAGAGAAGCATTTGAAATTTTTTTATCCTGGTAAAACGTTGTTTGGATAATCGTATAGATTGACCAACCATGTACCGTGCGGGCGCATGAAAGCGCCCAGACGATCTGGCCGTGCGGGCCGGCGAGCAATTTCGAGAAGTCTGTGACGGTGGCGCGGGGCACTGCCGCGGACATGGACGGGCCACAGCACTCTATCCACACCATTTTTTTCGAGCATTTTTCGGACTTCGTATTACCCGGCAGTTTTCGAGCATTTTCCTAACAAGGCCTAATTAAGTTGTAAAAAAAAGGAGATTTTCTGGCCCAATTATAAACTCAGTTGCCCACGTCCTTTTGTACTGTTTCTGATTCCTTATGTACTGTTCTGAATGGGTTGCTTCGATTGAGACAAAAAAATTCTCATGCCTGTCTGCCTAACAAGTTGGCTATATGTGCCGTGTGAGTAATAAACATATATCTGGGAAATCTGGCAAACGTTATTGTTAGTAGTAGGGACAGATGGAATTTGGTAATAATCGTATAGGTAATGAGCTAATGGGTACAACAAATGAAATGAATAGTACAAATAAATAACAGGACGTTATGTTGCCACTTCAGAAATAGCAACACAGTTTCAGTCATGAACCATTTTGAGCAAAGCTAGTGTATCAGAAAAATAAATAAAAAAATGACAGACAACAACAGTGGACACTATGGACGTCGATTTTTGTGTCAGAACCAGAGATCGAACTCCAAACATAAGCAAACACACACCTGACCACGAGCTCTGCTGGGTTTGGGTTCGATGCCTACCACAGCACACCGAACCAGGCCCGGTACCAGCACTTGCTAGCGGCTGCAGTTCAGTAGTGCCGTCCGAGTCGCAACAGCAGTGCCGACACAAGTCGCGACTGAGCAGCAGAGCTAATGCCTGCGTCGCTGCCTGCTGCCTCTTGCTGAGCGCCGAGGCAAGTCGGAACTGCAGTGTCCACACTCCTCGGTGACCTGCCATATGTGATATGGCGCCCGACTGGAAAACCATTCTCAGCCCCACGGTCTCTAAAATTGTCTGTTCCAGGGCGGATGCGATCTGGAGCGACATGCCGGCGGCCAGGACGATGATAAACCATTGGATCCAGAGTTGCAGTTGTCTGCGGCCAGGGCATAGTTAAACCATTGGATCCAGAGCAGCAGATGACATCGCGCATGCCACTTTCCTGGTGTCTCAAATTCCGAACCCTCATGTTTTTTATTTTCTTGTTCTGTACGTCTCATCCTCTTGTTTACTCATGCGAACACTAAATATTTCGTTTGGTTTGAAAATGCTAACACATGCATATATATTGGCAGGAGAGGCACTATCAAGGCCGTGTGCAGTGTGGTGTTCGGATATAGTAGTGTTCATTGGTGGGTGGCGCCACATTTATGCTGGTACTGATACAAGTTTTATGGATTGGTAAACATCTCATTTATGCTTATTTTATGACACAGTTTTGCGGTGTAAATATTGGGCCGTTCATGGAAAGAAATTTAATGAGCCTAGACTTAGGTAAGAGCAGATGTGAAGCTGTAGTCAGTGTAAGAAATACATGTAATGCCCTTGAAGGCCTAAACTATGTTGATTTGCAAATTTCGTAATAACATGCTAACTAATTCGCATGTAAAGACTATTTTACTGAAAAAATATGTTTTTTAAGTTTTTGATCCATGCAGCATTGAAGCAGAATTCTTTTCTCCAAAATGAAGCTGAAATTTTTAGCGCACAAAAATCACATTAATAGCCTACCACGAAATTTTCATAGCTCCTAGGTCAATATAATGAACATGAGTTGTAAACTTCTATGTAATTTTCCTTTTCTTTAGAGTCCAATCTGTAAAAGGACTGGTGTAAGGAACTAAGATGAATACATGTTTCTTCTAAAAAAAAAAACATAGGCAAACATGAAACTTTTCTGCTAAAATAAATTATATTATATATTTTTTTTTACATAGATCTACTTAAGAGGAGTCTAATAAAACCAGATTTATCATTTTCGGATTTTTCTAAAATTTTCTACTCATTTTAGAAGTTTTCAGTCTATTTGTGCATAAAACAAAAAAATATCAGAAAAAGGAAAACACACTTCGCTGGGAATCCTAGAGATTTCAGAAATGAACCCACAGCCTATAGTATTGCACGCCACCGTTCATTAGGGTCAAGGATATCGCAGCTGGAACCCTGCAGAAGTTTCTAATACTTTTTCGGCCTTTTTCTACAACCTACAATCTGGATCTGTCGGCGTCCACGCACGCGCCCACCGAAGCAATGGATGAGGCCGTGTCTGCCGGAGCCGGGATGTAGAACGGGGGCCGTCTGTCGCCGCTGCAGGGACAGTCCACATTTTACAGTGGCCAGACTGGCCACCTGCTGTATGGCGCGGACTGGGAAACCATTCTCAAACCCAAGGTCTCTATGCCTCTTTCCCGGTGTCTCAAATTCCCACGTCACATGATTTTTTTTTCTTTTCCTGTCCTGTCTCATCCTCTTTCTTTTTTTTTTTCATGCTGGCACTAATATTTTCACTAAAAGAAGAGGTGCTATCTAGGCCGTGTGTGGCTTTTCCAGAGATGGTATTGCTCATGCAAGTGTGTATGTGGTGCCATATATTTGTAGTGGCATTGGTATGGGTTTTCTTGATTGGCAAGCAACTAATTTATACTTGTTCTATGAGATGACATAGTTTAGAAAAAATATGGATAGTCCATAAAGGGATATTAAGTGGTAAAAAATAGGAGGCTCTAAGTATTATATAGTGCTGAAAGCATGTAACATTTCCATCTAGCCCATTCTATTGGGCCCAACTACAATCCCACTCGCTCATACTCTCCTGCTTGCCTTCTATAGCATAAGCACCCACTCCATTCTTCTCTCATGTTGCTTTGTATTTGTGACTTGCTTTGTTTGGGGTGAACTGCTTTAGAACTGTACTTTGCATGGAGAGCAAAGCTAAATTTATATCACTTAACATGGAGGAATCTGCTTGTTATGTCGCAGTAAACCATGTGCAAGTTTGAGAAACCCTGTTAAACTGTAGACTAGTTATCTGTTGACCGAAGGCAACTTTGGCCCTGCTTTATTAAAAATAAATTCCCGGTGTCTCAAATTCCGACGGCAATTTTTTTTTGTTTTCCTGTTCGGTCCCATCTTCTTATTTGTTCATGCAAATACTAATATATTCACTAATAGAAAAGGCACTATCGCGGCCTTGGGTGAGTTTGTTCAGAGATAGTACTGCTCATGCTAGAGTGTGGCGCCATATTAATAATGGCATTGGTATGAGTTTTATCGATTCGTAGGCCACTAATTTTTACTTATTCTATATGAGATATGAGAGAGTTTTGCTAGAAATAAAATATGGACAGTCCATCAGGGGATTTTAATTAAGGGGTAAAAGATAGGCGGCTCTTAGAGCGCATTTGGGGTTTTCATTCTTAAAATTTACCAAAAAGCTTAAAAAGAGGTCTCCAACAGTTTTGCATTTTAGGAAACTTGGCATTTTGATGGAGCAAACTTGGCATTTTTGCAAAGCCATCGATGGTTTGGCATACGCCATATCCCGTAATTCCCGCGGTCTCCCACGCGACCTGGAGTCTCCACGCGGGTCTTTTCCCGCGAGCAGTTTTTACTCTTCCCCGCGCACCGCCATTCTTTCCCCCGCGACCTGGAGACTCCCGCGCCGACTTCCCACGACGACGTTCGGTGCCGCGACATGATCTGATCGGGCTCTTCCTCGTATTTCTTCGCCAGCACGGGGTCGGGCAGCTTCCTTATCTTCCTTCTCCATCTCAGGCTCTTCCTCGTCTTCCTTCGCAAGTTGTTTGTAGAGGCAAGAACAACCCTGCTTATCGACCAAAGGAATGGCCGATCGGGAGATGGGATGAGATAAGCAGTGGAGACGAACCTTGGAGATCGATGATGACCTGCAGTCCACGGCAGTAGGACGAAGGACTCTATAGCCGGAAGCTCTCGATGACGACATGCAGCGTCTCGGATACAGGTACCAGGAAACGGCGGCGACCTGGATGCTCGAGAACTAGCGGCGCGGCGACGAGAAAATGCCACGAAGAACAAACGTGCGTGACCAAAGCGCGGGACCAGATACGGCACGGAAGAAAAGTCGCGGCAAATACGGTTGGTCCACAATTTTGCTTTTTCCCAAGTTAGATTTGCCAAACTATTGGAGATAGACTTATTTTTCCTTTGCCAAATCGTTTTGGGAGTTGGCAAATAGCAACAAATGCCAAACCAAAAATGCACAACTGCTGGAGATCCATAGCGCTGAAACTATCAAACATTTTTATCTGAACAATAAGCCCACTCTTTCATACCCCCTGCTTGCCTTCTATAGCCTAACTGCAGAGACGACCCGAATAGTGCCCCCCTCCCCGACCGCTCATACCGCCGTCCAGTACGCCTCGCCGGTGACCTCCCCGGCCGCCGCCGCTACCCCCCTGGCTAGCGGCCAGGCCGTGTGGCACACAAAACTCCCTGTAGCCGTTTCCTTCCCTCCCGATCTCCTCCCGACCTCCCCCATGTCTGTTCTGTGAGCCAGTTTGGCCGGAGATAGGCATGGTGGCGGTGGATCCGTGCCCTCCCCGACCAGATCCGACGGCGCACAGGCCAGATCCGGCGGGTGGCAGGCAGCTGCCCCCGGCCCTGGTCCCGTGCGCGCGGCGGCCGATGCCCGGCGGCGGCGACCGTATGGTGCGGATGCCTCGAGAAGGCGGTCTGGTCCCGCTGCCGCACGCTCGTGGCGGCTCAGGCCCTCATTGGAGCATGAGGCCGGCGGCAAGCTTGGGCCACAGATCTGGGCCCCTCTTGTGGCGGGTCTGGGGGCTGCGCCCGGGGTGGCCGTGCCATGGCTGGCTGTTGCCCCGCAGCCCCGGCGTCCTGGGCCAGGGCGCCACCTCAACCTCCGCTGCTTTTCATGGCGGCAGTCCTGCTGCTGTGGTGGTGAGGCTGGGCAACAGCTTCGGCACTACTGGTTGGCCTCTGCAGGTATGCGAAGTTGGGGTGAAAACCCCGTCCCGGCTGCTGATACAGCCTATAGGACAGCGACGGTGGCGCGACAGTGCGTCATTCCTCTCCAGGGAGCACCGCAGAAGACTTCGATCCTGCTGGAGCTGCCGGGCGGTGACACAAGCCGCAGTGTTTTCGTGGCGGGCATGGGTAGCATCTCCTAGGACGAAAGTCCCTCTGAGTGATCTTACAATGATGATGGCGTCTACGGATGTCATTGCTCTTCGTGAAGGCGTAATTGGAGCACTCAAGCTGCCTGCCTTCCCACCGACCTCGGTTCGCCGTCTGCAGGTCTCAGGGCGAAAGCCTGGACGAGCCTGGTGCTACGAACATTGATGGTGGCATCCTTGACGTCATTTCCTTCCTGAAGGCATCGACCCAAAAGCACGCCTGCATTTAGCCATGGCCGCCATGTACCTTCTTGCTCCTTGTTTTCCCCTCCTCCTTCCTGTTCTCTGTCTCTCTCATGGGTATGACTGGCCTGGCTACTAGCTGTTGTCGCTCGCTTCGACGAGTGTCCTCCTCTGGCGCCTCTGCTTCGTCGGTGCTCTCCCTGATGGTGTCAGAAAATCAAATGCCGGGTGGAGTTGCCACCGCTGCTGCCATTCCTCTCCAAGGATTCCTCCTCTTCGGACGGCGTTGGATGGTGGTACGTAGGCCCGGATGTGCTGGAGGATGCCATCATCAGTTCAAAGGGAGGTCGCCGTATGCGATGATCATGGGTTGCTTGTTCGATACCACTCTTAGTCCCCACTTCACTTGCGGGCTATCAGAGGGAGGGAGGCAGTGGAGCGGAGTAGCTACGAGGAGTGGTGGAGGGCACAATGGCCATGGTGAAATTGGCAAGTATGCTACTCGGCGGGAGCGGAAGTTGACGTTCGGTTCGTATCTTGCGGCTTGTGTCTAGACTTGCCTTTGAGTTTGTTTATGTGTTGTTTGAGTTGGTGTTATTGTTGTAATCTCTCTTGCGCCCTTTGTACTTCTTAGAAATTTGTACAAGGATCGGCGCTTACGCCCTTCCACCGCTCGGCTTGCCGAGAAACTTTTTTTTTTCGCGACCGAGAAACTGTTGAATGAAAAAGTAGGTGGGGATCAATTTGATTCCCCCAAATTCCCTAAAAAAATAGCCTAACTGCACAAGCATCCATCCCATCCTTCTCTTGTATATATTCTATTGCTTGTATTTGTACTGTTGCTTCGTTTTTGGTGAATTGGTTTAGATCTGTACTTTGCATGGAGGGGCTGAGCTAAATTTATATCACTTACATGGAGGAAACTGCTTGGCATGTGCAAGTTTAAGGCCAATGGCCCTGCTTTATTTACATTCGGGCTGATTATCTGTAGACCAAAGGCAACTTTGGCCTTGCTTTAGTAAGATCTCAAACAAATCTTAGCCCTTGATTTTTAAGGTGCATAATAAGATAATCAAGTAATTATTAATTAATTAAAATTGTTTAAAAATATAATAGAAAAGGCAACAAATCATGTATACACGATTGATATCAGTCATTCAAGAACAGCTTGCTTCATTCCATATGCTGGGTTTTTTAGGACCGTGCACAGCATGCAACAACACATACATACGGACGCATATACCGTAGACGTACATCAAGTACCTCAGCATGTCACGTGAACGCATCTGATGGTATAAATCTAATAAGTCAATGTCAAAAGCTAATGACTGATAGTAGAATTCCATTACCAACATAAGTTTTGCCAAACACTAAGTCACAAAAATACTAATGTTGGGATTATTAAATGACAATACGTTCAAGACTGATGTTCTCATTACCAATACTTTCACGTTCTAAATTAAAAAAAATAACTCTGTTGTCACATTTGTAGAAAACAAAATCCAGCTCACGTTTAGATACAACATTAACATAAATTACATATGCACATAGGTCAAATAATTAATTTGAAAACACTACATGTCATGTTTGGAATGAACCATACATAGTTAAAAAAATGAATTGAACCAGACATAAGCAGGCCTGATGTGGTCGCAAGCATGTCAGATCCAAATGACAGGTATGTTACCTCACATTTTGCTTAGCCCTTGTTTAGATTGCAATTTTTGCAATTCGAAGCGCTATAGCACTTTTTTTTTTGATAAATATTGTCCAATCATGAACTAAATAGGCTCAAAAGATTCGTCTAATGATCTACAACTAAACTGTGCAATTAGTTATTTTTTGTCTACATTTACCATTCCATGCATGTGTTCAAAGATTGATGCGATGGAGAGAGAGTGTAAAAATTTAAAATTTTGTGGGCATCTAAACAAGGCCTTAAATTCATGTTTCTTGAAATAAAAAATGCTTTTATTCTATGACCTTTTAGGAGGTAATTCGTGATTATAGACATCTAGATTGACAGTTCACAATCATTTGAGTGTACCACAAATCGAACTGTGGACAATGGACACTATGGGCATCGATATTTGGGTGTCACAACCAGAAATCGAACTCCAAACATCAGTCAAACTATGGGATTACTACACTGGACCACCATGTTTATAAGAGGTGTGCTCACTTGGATAAATTTTCTAATTCGCCGCTGAGGGTTGAGAGCCATACACAAAAACGCACCTGACCACGATCACTGCTGGTTCGGTTCTATTCGTTGTCCACAACACAACAGAGCTCCACTACTTTGACCAGTATGCAGCAGACCAAATGCCTGAGCTCGCTGCCTACTGCCACAAGTCAAGCACAGTGTGGCAAGTCGCGACTGCATTGTCCACAGCCAACAGTGACCCAATCGGGCACCCTACACCATATGGTGTCTGACTGGATACCCATTCGCATCCCCCCATGGTCTCTGAAATAATCTCTTCGAGGCCGGATGTGATCTCGAGAGACCTGCCGACGGCCAGGATGTTGTTAAACCATTGGGTCTAGAGTTGCAGCTGCCGGCGGCAAAGGAGTTGTTAAACCACTGGATCCAAAGTAGGAGACTCCACAGCGGCGTATGCCTCTTGCTCTTTCCTAGTGCCTCAAATTCCCATGCCTCGTGTCTTTTTTTTTTCTCTTCCATTTTCCTGTGCGGTCTCATCCTCTTATTTGTTTGTCTAAGCTAACACTATTATATATTCACTGAAAGGACAGGCGCTATCAAGGCGGTGTGTGTGGCTTGTTCAGAGATAGTGTTGTTCATGAGCTGGGGGCAACATATTTTATACTATACTACAGCTAGCTATGGTGCTCTCACGCCTATGTGCAAGTTTCAGGCACTCCATATTTACACTGATATATGCTGGTTGTCTTATATATATACCAAAGGTGACTTAGCCCTGGAAAGCAAGTTTCTGAGGATACTAGAGTACAGGATTGTAGTTCAAACAGAGTGCACCTGCCAACTCTAGGCGCATAACCAATATCTCTACTGGAGAATTGAGCCTAATCTCTACACCCACTGGCAAAGAACGAATGCACATGCATTCAATTTTGACAAAGCAACAAGCAGCCAGGAGAATCTGTCGTCTTGGGAAATGCTGGTGGTTATCTTATTATTCCTTGCAGTTGTTATCTCATTGTCTGCACCATACCTTTCATGGTAGTTTATTTGTCATTACGGACAGGGTAGTAAGGTACGGTTCGAACCCTTGGAGGTCGGAGCTGAATAGCTGATTTGATTATATTTGTGTTGTATTTCCTCGTATGTTTGTAGTTACTACGTGTACACAAACCCTAACAACTGGTTATATAAGTCGATGTCCTTATGTCGTCTTGTTGAGCACAGAATATGTTTATTTGAAAATTTGGCTGTTACCTCATTTAGTGATGGAGACAAATCCTCTTCTGCACCCTAAGGATCCTATCAGATATTGTGCATCGTGTTTGCATGAGGTATTGTTGGATCAGATAAAATGGGTCATTCTGGTTCTTTTGACAGTTTGTATTATCAACATAATTGAGTGGTACCAGCTGTCTGCAGTGTTTGCGATTGCTTCTGCTCTGTTCTTATTTAGATAGGGACCAAACATTATGATATTGTTCGGAACATGTAAATGCAAGTGTGTGGCGCCATATTTATACCGGCATTCACTACTCTAGTCGATCACATCATTACCGGTTCCAAAAACCATTTATCACTACCGGATTTTGAACCGGTAGTACCATACAGTGATGTGAAGACCGACGTCACTGTCGGTTGATATTCAGCTATCACTGTCAGTTTGAGCCACGAACTGGTAGTGATGTGCCTTGGGGCAGTATACCACACTGCTGGTTTTCTCATCTGGCAGTGATAATGCCGCTAGTCATGATCAAATCTGTAGTCGTTATTGGTTTGGGTTTTATTGATTGGTAGGCATGTAATTTATGTTGATTATGTGACCAAGTCCGTGTAAGTATGAAAAGCTTGGGTCAACCTTATTAAACTACATCTGGTTGACTCTATTACCACCAGAAAAAGTAATTACCTGCCACGGCATGACTTTTAAAACGATGTATATGTCGGCTCATATCTAACTATTCGTTTTCTCCACCGAGACATGGGCCAAGATGATGCTGGCTAGCTGTGATCGACGGGTCGGCGAGCACTGTCATCGTGGCCGGGAAGCGGAGGCTGAGGATGCAGCAGGGGTCCAAGATCAAGCCCAAACCACTGCTGATGCTCACACGGGACGTACGTGCAGCCCACAACAGCCATGCGGTCACACATGCTCAAGGCCCCTAGAGGTAGGTACGTCAGGCGCATGGACTTCGCGTGCCACCGCGGCCTCATGATCTGCATGGTAATGGTCATAGGCGCCGTCGCCGACTTCTCGCTCCTCTACCCGGCGTCGACGCGTCGTCCGCGGACAAAGGAGGCGCCGCTGCTGCCAGTGTTGTGGTATCCATTGAGATCAAACACTCTCATGCCTGTCAAACCTGTCTGCCTCAGAAATTGGTGGTATGTGCCTTGTGAGTAAACATATTATAGCTAGCAAACGTTATTGTTAGCAGCAGGACAGATGGAAATTGGTAAGAATTGTATACGTAATCGGTAGAACAAATGAATGAATAGCACTAACAAATAACAGACGTTGTGTTGCCAATTCACAAATAGCAGCACAGTTCAATCATGAAAAAGTTTGAGCAAAGCTATAGTGTATCGAACGATTTTTTTTTTTAAAAAAAACAGACAAGAACCGATGGACGCCGATGTTTGGTTGTCAGAACCAGAACTCGAACTCCAAACATTAGTGAGACCTAGCCATACACAAAGATACACCTGACCAGCTCTGCATGTCTGCTGCTGGTTGGGTTGGATGCCCACCACAACACACACCGAACTTGCCCAGTGCCCGAGTTTGAGCAACACAGCTAATGCCTGCACTCGCTGGCTGCTGCCACTCAATAGACAACCGTTCAAAGTCGTAACTGCAGTGTCCACCCTGTACAGTGGCCGGATAGGCCGGCCACCGGCCATACGCCTACTGGATAACCGTCATCAACCCCATGGTCTTTGGAATGACAGATGTGATCCTGAGAGGACTGCCGGTGGCCAGGACTTTGCTGAACAAATGGTTTATTTGTTTACGCTAATACTAATATATATTGAGCCTATGGTCTGTGGATAACTTCCTGGGTATGCCTGTTTCCTGGTGTCTCTAATTCCCACGCCTCGTAATTTTGTTTTTCTTTTTTTTTCCTGTTCTGTCCAACTCATCCTCTTTTTCGTTTATGCTCACACTATTGACCGGAAGGAGAGGCGCTATGAAGGCCGTGAGTGGCTTATTCAGAGATAGTATTGTTCATAAGTGTTTGGCATCGTATTTATACTGGCATTGATATGGGTTTTATTGATTAGTAGACAACTCATTTATGCTTATTTTATGAGATACTTTTGTGTTGTTCAGAAAAAAAAATATGGGTTGTTCATCGAAAGGAATTTAATATAAGTGGTGAGAAAATATAGAAGGTTGATCGGGTCTAATCTATTGGCCCGATTATTAGCCCACTCGCTTAGGTTTCCGTCTAGTTTTGCGGTGTCTAGAAAAAACATTATGGACAGTCTATGATGATGCTTCTCATTGCCTCTTAGTACCTCTATAAATAATCTTTTTAGTTGATTTAATTCATTGAAGCTTAATATGGTTATTGCACCGCCCTCCCCTTTTCATTATTCAGTTTATAGCCCATCCATGTCACTCCCAGGCTGGCCCAGTAATTCTCCTAATTAATGCGACCCCACTTCCTCTCTTGGGGCGCTAAGCTCCTGCAGCCCGCCGGAGCTGCACCCTGCTCCCCGCCACTCGACTCAACCCGCATCCGTGCACCCTGCACGTGACCGAGCAACCCGATCTCTCCTCCACTGTTGTCCTGCTGACACCGAGTCACTACACCTGCCATTGACGACCGCACAATAGCTGCTTTGGACCGAGCCCACTCCCCTAACCCTCTGTTTATGCTTGTCCATCGGATTTAGATCCAACGATCCATGTGTGAGTTTCCATAGTTTCCATGGGAACCTGGTTTCCATAGCATACGCTCCCAACTTATTTATGCTTGTTTTATGAGACAGTTTTGTGGTGTAAATATGGGCCGCTCATCGAATGGAGTTTAATATAAGGCCCTAAATGGAAGTCATCTAACTCTTTTATGTGCAGTTGTGCATGTAGAAACGTCTTGTAAACTTTTTCATTGGAAATTTGTGTTTGGGTACAGAAATCCATTCTTAACTGAGAACAAAAAAAAATGCATGCTGAAATCCAAATCTCAAACGTCAATCACAAGCTCAGACTAACAGGAGCCAAAAAAGTAGCTTGGAATATCCTATTATGCCAATTAGGTTTGGGCATAATCAAAAGGAACAAAACTGGCTAGGAGCTTCATCAACAGAAATTTAGTACTCAGATTATTGTCTTTGTCATCAAGGAGCATCCTGCACCTTTTTTTTTTAGAAAATGGAAAAATTCCGGCTTCAGACTTCTTCTATGAATAAGAAGCATCAGTCCAAACTTACTACAATAGCACACCCAGAATTAAAACTTAATACTGGTTCATAACAAAAGTCCAAGACTTTAAATAAAAGGCCATTCCTGTGATGCGAAGAACTCCATGGCTCTCGATTCTAGTAGCTTGCAAGCGTCAAGAATCCGTTCCATGGCGTCATCCGAGCTGCATCTCGAAGCAGTAACCAATGTGTCCCCATGAAAAAGATGGTTTGTGTTCCTTGGAGGATTAATGCCAAAGAAAATAAACACGGCATGCCAAAGGAATCTAGCATAATGGCAATCAAAAAACAAGTGTTCGTGGTTTCAGGTTTGCTACAAAAACAACAAGATGAACGAACATTCCAATTTGTTTTAGCAAGATTGTCTTTTACCAATATCACCCCCATCTTTAAGAACCAAAGAAAAATGTTAATCATCAGGGGTACTTTCATATGCCAAATTTCTTGCATTACTTTAATCCATTTTTACTAGGTATTTGTAAATGGATTTAACAGAAAACAAACCATTATTATTTAAGTTCCATTTTATTTAAGTTCCAGGTGAAAGTATCCCCACCCTCATTTAAGTTAATAAGAGTTACTCTCGCAACTAGACTTTGCCATTCCAACATCTTGTTCCCATCTAGTGCCCTTTTGAAAGACAAATTGAGAGGGGTGGAATTAAATACATCAGCCACTGTTGCATGTTTCTTGCGCACTATATTAAATAAATTCGGGTAATGTATTTTCAAGGCTTAGGAGCCTAATCATTTATCTTTACAAAATCTGATTTGAGTTCCATTTTCTAGTTTGTACTTCCCAAGACTTAAGAAAATATCTTTGGAGCCGTTTTTTCTTTTCAAGTTGATTTAGAGTCTTATTCTTTAGGTACTTGTTTGATCATGATGGCTTGCAGGGATTAGTGGGAGGGTGGCGGCCAGGTGCATGATGAATCTAAAGATATTAGAACTCCAAGCCAAAACGCGGCCTGGAGGGTGGCTACGTAGCAAAAAAAAATTACAGCGTTGGATGAGCATCGGACGATGGCCACTGGCCTCTGGACATCTGTACGGCACCGGCCTCGCGCGCATGCTCCTACTCTCCGCCGGGCCCCGCTATACCAGTCCGTTGTCGAGCGGGTAATGGCCAGTGCCAGGTTCTGTGCCAGGCTACTTTTTGTTGTCGAGTTGTGATTGGCTGAGGGCGCGAGCAGACCGACTTCCTCTCTCCCGAGTCAGCTGTCCCAACCTCTCTTCTCTCCTTCCTCCCTCCTCTCTCCTGATGCGGAGCGAAGGTGGTCATGGCGGCGCGAGGGACCCGTTGCAGTGGCCTGGTAGGCACGCCGCCCGGCGTGGAGGCCTGCCCTCCGGCTAGGGTTGCCGGTCGCGGTGGCGCGAGGAAGCCAGCACGTCGGCCCTGCAGGCCTCGTGAACCTGGTGAGCCGGTCAAACTCTCCTTGTCCCCTGCAGGCCTCGTGCTGCTACTTACTTGTGGCTTTCTTCTCCGCGCGGCATCTATAGGTGCTGGGTCAAGAGGACGCTAGATCTGTGGCGCTTTGTACTTGGGGGGGTGGCGGCGCCGGCTCGGGCGGCCCGATGCAGCGTCGGAGGAGCGCGGGAAGGTCTGGATGCGGGAGCCCCCACCGTGTGTGGGTTACCGGGCAAGGCGACCCTGGTCGAGGTGCTCTGGCATCTGCGAGCCAGTGTGCCCGCAACGGCGCAGGTGGCTCAACGCGGTGACGACAGAGGAGGTACCAGCCGTCGGCAGTGCAGCAGCGCGGGAGGCGGTGGCAGATCGGCGTGCACCGATGGGCCATGGCGGCAACCCCCACAACATTCTAGGCTGTAGATCCGGCAGGCGGGCGTCCTCGACGCATCCCACGGGGTCTCGGCGGGTGCCCCTGCTGGCGCGGATGGGCGGTGTGCCGGCATCTTGGCACGACCAGGGAGCAGTGGCGGGCGCATGGTGCAGCCGCACCCACCGCAGGTGAGCCCGGCATGCCTGCTTCCTTCCCGTGCTGGGCCCAGCGCGGCATGTTGGATGCTGTAGCGTGCAGGATCCCACGCTGCCAGATCTGGCAAAGAAGAGGCAGCCATGGTCGCCCGCTGTCTCTGCGTGCTCGCCGCTTTGTGTGCTTGCTAGAGCTGCCATGCTCGCCCGCTAGCGCTGCGCTGGCTCCCTGACGCATGCTCGATGTCGTGCTCGTCGCCCACCGGTGCCACGCTCTCGTGTGCTCGCTGCCGCGCTCGCCGCTTGCTAGTGCCACTGCGCTATGCCGGTGCCAGGCGTTCGTGCACAGGCTGCTGCTCGGCAATGTCTCTGAATATCTGATGCTTTGGTTGCTACTCGCCACATCGCCATAGATTGCAGTCGGACGCGGGGCAGAGGCGTATGCCTTTTTCCTGGTGTCTCAAATTCCGACTCCTCACGTTTTTTCTTTTCACCTTCTGTGTGTCTCATCCTCTTGTTTACTCATGCTAACACTAATATTTCATTTGGTTTGAAAATACTAACAAATATATATTGGCAGGAAGGAGAGGAGCTATCAAGGCCATGTGCAGGTGGCGTGTTTATTTTTTTTTTGAAAGATCCAGGAGGCATATATTAATAAGAAGAAGATTGATCCAGTTTATAAGGAAAACCGGGCACGAAACCCATACACCCCCCGCTACATAACCGAGAGAAACGACAACCCCGAAGAAGATACAAGACTGGAGTTCTTGAAAAGCCAAGAAGGTCCTCGTTGCCCAGCACGAGCAAAACGCAAGTGCAGCTCCGACTTCCAACCACGGCCTTTCGAACACTACCGAGCCGAAAAAACGATCCACAGCAACGCCTTCAGAAAGGTTACGACGTTCGAAGCGCCGCCATCGCTTGTCCATACGGGACCGGGTTTTCACCCGTGGAAAAACTAGGAGACGATGCCCTCAACAGGGGAAACGACGCCCGCAGGCGTCGCCGTCGCAATGCTTTCGCTCAAACACCCCAGCTGCGCACCTCGGCCCAGAATCCAGGTCCCACCAAGTCGCCACCGTTGTCGCTGCCACTCATCTTACAGAAACCTTGCTAGAGGGGCAGCGACGCGCCAGCCGCGTCTGCAGCCGCAAAGCTGCGTCGGTCACCCCCATTGGCAAGGCGACGTGCCGGAAAACCAGCCTTCGCTTCGCCGCACGCGTGTCCGCCTGCCGCACACCAACGCCGACATCTTCATCTTGACCACGACCGCAACCTGCAGCTAAGGCCATCAGGGGAGGTACGACAAGAAGAAAACCGACCCCCAAAGCCTGCCCGACCCCGGCCCCGACGCTAGAGCTGCCCGCCGCCACCGCCTCGCCGCCGATCGCTACATTGGTCGTCGGCGCGAGGCCTCAACCGCCGGTCTCGACCTAGCCACGGCCGACCCGCACCCGCACGAGCCGCCGGCCGCCAAACACCGGTCTTGAAGAAGATCACCTGTTGCCAGGCGCCTGAAGGACGCCCTCAAGAAGAAGATCATCGGCGTTGGCCGCCGCCCCCAGCCCCCGGGCCCTGGATCCAGACGCGAACACGGAGGACCCGAAGCCCAGCAGCCCCCACCATGCTGAGCTCACAGCGCCGCCTCCCAGCCTAGAGCCGCCGGATCCGGCCGCCCAGGCTCGGGAGAGGGAGGTCGTCTCCACCAGCCCCCCGACCTTGGGCCGCCGGATCCGGCCGATTGGCCGCCGGATCCGGGCGCCCGGCCCGGTAGAGGGAGGATGGCGCGGCGCCTCGCGTGGGGGGGGGACCGATGGAGGGCCAACGGAAGGGGAGCTCGCCAACACCTCGCCCGCCCGTGACCGGGCCGGCACCGCCGCGGTCCTGCGCAGGCAGCCGCGCCGAGCCCCACGCGGCTCGGGAGCGGCGGCGCCCACCTCGGCCCGCGACGCCCCGCGCTGCCACATCTGACGGAGGAGATGCCCACCGCCGCCATCCCGGCCGACCGTGCGGCCTTGCCGGTGGCCTGCTCTGGCGGCGGCACGTCGGGAGAGGGGAGGGAAGGTTGGAGCTCGCGACGGCTAGGGTTTCCTCCCTAGTCGCCTGCGTGGGGCGATGTCGGGAGGTCCGTGGAGTGTAATTGGGGGCCCGCGCTCTAGTGTGGCGTGTTTAGAGATAGTAGTGTTCACGGGTGGGTGGCACCACATTTATTGATTGGTAGACATCTTATTTATGCTTATTTTATGATACAGTTTTGAGGTGTAAATATTGGGTCGTTCATGGAAAGAAATTTAATGAGGCTAAAGTTTGGTAAGATTAGAGGTGAAGCTGTAGGCTGTGTTAGAAATAATTGTACTATGCTGAAGGCCTGAATTATGTTTATTTGCTAATTGCTCGCAACAAAATAACATGCTAACTAATTCGCATGTCAAGACTATTTAATGGAAAAAATACATTATTAAAGTTTTTCGTCCATGCACCATTGAAGCAGAATTTTTTTTTTTCCAAAATGAAGCTGAAATTTCACCACACAAAACATCACGTTAATAGCCTACCACAAAAATTTCATAGCTCTTTGGTCAATATAATTAAATATATGAATTTAGTCCTATAAAGCATAGGCAAACATGAAACTTTTCTAGTAAAATAAGTTATATTATATGTTTTATGCATAGATCAACTTAAAGGAAGTCTAAGAAAACCAGATTTAATATTTTAGCAATTTTCTACTCATTTTAGAAGTTTTCAGTCTATTTGTGCATAAAACAAAAAGATACCAGAAAAAGGAAAACAAACTTCGCTGGAATCCTAGAGATTTCACAAATGAACCCACAGCCTAGTAGTGCACGCCACCGTTCATTAGGGTCAAGGATTTCGCAGCTGGAACCCTACAAAAGTTCCTAATACTTTTTTTGGCCTTTTTCTACAATCTACAATCTGGATCCGTCGGCGTCGGCGTCCACGCACGCGCCCAACGGAGCAAGGGATGATGCCGCGTCCGCCGGTGCCGGGATGTAGGACGGGGCCACACTCGTCTGCCACGGCTGCAGGGACAGTCCACACTTTACAGTGGCCGGACTGGCCACCTGCTGTATGGCACTATGGCGCGGACCACCTGCTGTATGGCGCAGACTGGGAAACCATTCTCAAACCCAAGGTCTCTGAAACTAGGCTCTGCAAGCACTAGAACAGCATATGCCTCTTTCCTGGTGTCTCAGATTCCCACGTCACATGATTTTTTTTTCCTGTTCTGTCTCGTCTTTCTTTTTGTTCATGCTAGCACTAATATATTCACTAAAAGAAGAGGAGCTATCTAGGCCGTGTGTGGGTTTTTCAGAGATGGTATTGCTCATGCAAGTGTGTAGGTGGTGCCATATTGGTATGGGGTTTTTTTGATTGGGAAGCAAAGCAACTAATTTATACTTGTTGTATGAGATGACATAGTTTTGCTAGAAAAAATATGGATAGTCCATAAAGGGTTATTAAGTGGTAAAAAATAGGAGGCTCTAAGTATTATATGGTGCTGAAAGCATGTAACATTTGCATCTAGCCCATTCTATTGGGCCCCACTACAATTCCACTCGCTCAAACTCTATAGCCCAAGCACTCACTCCATTCTTCTCTCATGTTGCTTGTATTTTTCACTTGCTTATTTGTTTGGGGTGAATTGGTTTAGAACTGTACTTTGCATGAATATATATCACTTAACATGGATGAATCTGCTTGTTATGTTGCAGTAAACCATGTGCAAGTTTGAGGAACCCTGTTAAATTTAGACTCGGCAAGCTAGTTATCTCTAGACCAAAGGCAACTTTGGCCCTGCTTTATTGAAAAGAAATTTCTGGAGACACCAGATTACAGGATTATAGTTCATACAGAGTGCACGCCTTAGCTGCCAACTCTAGATGCAGAATTAGTGACACATCTCAACTTGAAAACTGCGCCTAAACCCTACACAAACAGGTAACACAGAGAAATCATTTGTTCAACCAGAGTAGAATTATGGATGCTACCAAAAGATACTCCAACAAAGCTACGACCAGCTAGGACTATCTGTCTTGGGAAATCCTGTTGGGTGTCTTCCCGATTAAAAATTAATTGTAGTTTCTATCACAGTTAAATGAGATGCCACATAAGCAACATAGTGACATGGTATGCTAATTACTGAAGGAAGAGAAGAAAAATAGAAGAAACCGTTTCTACTGCGAGAAACGATCTCTACTCTTGAAACGAGGTAGAGGAAACGGCGATTTTCAGCACTCGGAAGAAACCAGCCGTTTCTACGAGGCTGATGGGCGCAGACCGTCGCATGCACTCGCTCTCCGCTGGCCGCCGCGCGCGCTCGCCCGTGTCGCCACGGAAGTTCGCCGGCTACCTTGAGTGCCCGCACACCGCCGCTACCCGAGCTCGCCGGCCGCTCCAGCGCTCGCTTGCGTCACCGTGGAAGCTTGCCGGCCGCCGCTAGGCTGCCGCAGCGCATCATCCCGCGCCGTCGTTCTCGTCGGCCGCTCCGAGTGCTTTCCTGCACCATCGCGACCGCGTTCGCTCGCTGTCTCCGCGTGCTCGCCGCTTTGTTTGCTTGCTAGAGCTGCCATGCTCGCCCGCTGGCGCTGCGCTGGCTCCCTGACGCATGCTCGATGTCGTGCTCGTCGCCAACCGGTGCCACGTTCTTGTGTGCTCGCTGCCGCGCTCGCCGCTTGCTAGTGCCACTGCGCTGTGCCAGTGCCAGGCGTTCGTGCACAGGCTGCTGCTCGGCAATGTCTCTGAATCTCTGATGCTTTGGTTGCTACTCGCCACTTCGCCATAGTTCATGAGAGGAGGGAGCACCTGACGTTGAAGAACAGATAAGGGTAAAGCCGGTAACATTTATTGCTTAAAGAAACTGGCCATTTAACATGGTAGTATCTTATTTATTTGCTGACGTGTCACTATGGAAGCCGTGCATAGTTTCAAGAATTGGAACTGCCCTTATTGCTGCTTGCAATTTGTATCTGTTGAAGTTGTCTGAACCATATATTCATGGTAATTTCTTTGTCATTGGGGACAGTTTATATGAATGGGAATATTTGATTATAGTTTCTCTTATATTTGTTCACATACTAGTATCGAGTTCCTAACAGGCCATATGATGTGCATCTCAAAGTCATCTTGTTGTGCACATAATATGTTTGTTAGATAACTTGGCTTTTTTTTTCGCGAGCAGGCATATAACCCGTATTTCATTAAGAGAAAAGGAGTGGTCGTAAGACCTACAACATAGGGTTACAAAGGCGCCGGCAAGGTGCCGTTGCCAGCCAACCAAGACCTATACTACTGGATGCCTGAGAGGTTCGATTACATAATAACAAAGTGGCGCGACCAAGCATCTACTAGAGACATTGGTGGTGTAGCTAGCTTCTAGCCAATCCTCCGCCTCCCTTCGAATTGCCTGCACCAGCTGCTGAAGCGACGACGAAAGCCGGTTGAAGACGCGGCTATTTCGCTCCATCCAAATGTTCCAGACAATGAGCGACAGCAAAGTGTTAAACTTGGGACAATCCTCGCAGGCAAGTCGCTGCCTTTGATCAATCCACCAATTCCCCAAGCCTGCATCGGCAATGGGGTGTCAACTCTTGGAGCCCCGCCGGCGAAAGTAAGCTGAACCACACCTCCCTAGTAACGACACAGCCAACAAGCAGGTGCTCAGTGGTCTCGGGTATCTGTCCACAGATATTACACGCATCATCGTCTTGCAGCCCATGTCTCCTCCTTCTATCAGCTGTTCAAATTCGATGGTTAAGCGCAGTCCACAGGAAGAACTTGACTTTCGGCGGAGCTTTGGTCTTCCATAGCTCATTTGCTGCCGGCAAAGAGGTTGATCCAGTGAAGAAAGCACTGTACGTGGAAGACGAGCTGTAGCGACCATCCGACGACCAATTCCAAACAAAGCGATCGGACGTCACCGGGTCCAGAACGACCGCTGCAAGGATGGACCAGACCTTGACGTACTGCACCAGCACCTGGACCGTCTGCGCCGCGACGATCTCGCGAGCCCATCTGTTCTGCTACAGACCCTCCTTGAGCGTGAACTTTCTCCCCCTCGCCGACACTGCCGTGTACAGCTGCGGCGCGAATATGTGAAGGGGGTCGATCTGCGCCCAGTTGTCCGTCCAAAGGAGCACGGATTGCCCGTCACGCGGCACCACCGATAAGCTTGCCTCGGTCATGGCGACGATGTTCTTTTCCTTGGTAGCTGGCAGTCCCAACTAACAACGGTGTGGCTCGGCCCTGGCGATAGATAACTTAGCTCATTTAGTGATATGAGATGATCCTCTGCTCCCAAAATTTATTCTTTATTATCAGATATTTACCAATTGTGCCCATCTTCTTTGCATTCAGTATTGGTATATGAACGTACACCAGCATGGGTCATCTTTTTAGATAATGGGTCTTTTTGGTTCGTGTGACACAATTTGTGATTCTTGACATAACGTGGCGTTAACAGCTCGCCGCACTGTTTCTGATTCCTGTTTTTCTGTTCTGAATGTGTTGTTCAGCGAGTTTTAAGGCTGAGAAGGCAACAGACTTCAGAATAGCAGCAGTTACTGTTAGCTGCAGGACAGATGGAGCTTGGTAAGAATCGTATAGGTAATAATGCGCAGAACAAATGAATGAATAGTAATAATAAATAATAACAGGATGTTTTGTTGCCAATTTAGAATAGCAGCAGCTTGATGTATCCAAAAATTGATAATGACAGACGATGAAGCCGTTGGAGTGTATCCAAACACTATGGATGTTGTTTTGTGGGGTGTCAACCAGGAATCAAAAATGAGTCAAAGCTAATCTGGTGGTTCATGTTATGAAATAAATATTTGTGGCCAAATTATAAGAAGAGGAGGAGATATTTTCTGGAGCACGAATCTTAAAGCAGTACGAATCTTAAAGGAAGATATTTACAGCTACAGTAATTCTGGAGTATTTCTAATCTACTGTAGCAGTGCTTATCCAGTACTTTCACTCCTCTATAAATAGGGTGTCTCTTTCATTGTAAATACACAAAGTGAATAAGAAATTACAGCAGCAGTTTCTCCTCCATTCTTGCCTCCATCTTCCCTGTGCTCACGTGTGTGATTGTGTGCCCCCACTAAACGATTTGTTAACACGTTATCAGCACGAGTTCTACCGAGCTAAGAAGGTAAGAACAGTTACAGGAATCGTACCATCTCATACACACAAAGCACAGCACAGACACTTGAACATACGGGTTCGTTGGCGCATCAGCAACGCCTAGCGACACGAAGGTCGGCTCAGCCGCCATCGCCGTCCACTTCCGGAGACAACCCACGGCGATGCTAGGATGGCTCTGCCTCCGATCGCCGACGGTGATGCTAGGACGGCTCTGCCTCCGCTCACCGAGTTCCGGCCTTGTGCCGTCGACGACGATGCAAGGATGGCTTTGCCTACGCTCATCGAGTTCCGGTCGTGAAGTACCGCCGAAGGTGATGCACAGCACACCTGAAAAACTTCATAAGAACATACCTGCCATTGCCGTCCTGAAGATGAGCAAATCGACCTTGCCGCCCTGAAGGTGAGCAGATCGGGCGAACGCTACCCTGAAGGCATGCGGATCGGGCCTCCAACGACCAGATCCAGCCGACCCTAACCCGACCATGGCTTAGGCACGAGAACGCACGGCCTGAAGACCGGCGAGCCTCCATGGGCGAGAGCGGCGCGGCCAGCAGCCGCCCGTTTCCCAGCGCGGGCCCCCGAAGGAAGCACGAGCTAGCGCGGAGGCCTCTGGCCCCGTCCTCTGGCCACGGGCGCGCGACCCCTGGCTTCTGGCCTCTCCAGGCGCGGCTTCCAGCCTCCTCCGCACGAGCATGCGCAGCCCCGAAGCGCGCAGGCGCGGGAACGCGGCCCCGGCCATCCTGGGCGCGTGGATCCCGGCCCCCGACCGACGGCACGAGGCCGCTCGAGGCGAGGAGACCCGGCCGCCCGGCCTCCACGGCGCGAGGCGCTCCGACGCGGCCCCTTGGCCCCCGGCACGGGTGCTCGGCGCCACATCCGCGCAGCGCGGCCAGCCCCGGCGAGCGGACGCCTCCCGGGCGCGGCTCCCGGCCCCAGGCCCAGGATGTCGGTGCGCGGTGCCCCAGCACAGGCCGGCGCAGGTGCGGGCCCCATCGCTGGTAGCCGCAGGTGCTGGGTCGCCCCTTTCCAGTGCGTGAGATGGCCGGCGCCTCCTCTCTCTCTTGTCTGATTTCTGAAGAAAGAGGATAAGGCAGGGGAAGAGAGAGAGTGGAGGAGGAAATGTGGGAAATTTAGGGTTAGGGTTTACACCCTCCCTATTTATATGACTGGGGAGCAATCTGAGCCATCCGTTCAGATGGACGGCCGGGAGCGGCCGAGGCCCAGCAGGCCGACCCAATACGGCCCCGAATGGGCCCCTGAGGCCCACTACGGGATATAAGGCCTAAAGGCCTTGCCTTTGCCAAATAGTGGCCTGAAGTCCACTATATGCTATATGTTTTATTATTTCTATTTTATTTACTGCAGTTTACTTATTTACAGCAATTTATTTACTGCAGTTATTTAATTTTCGCTATTTTATTTATTGCAATTATGTTATTTATTTAATTGCATAGCAATCCCGAAGATTGCACCTGGGAAATTTTATGCATAGTCCTGAAGACTATGCAAAGCCGTAATCTTGAAGATTACGCACCGACACTAATGTCGTGCGAATATTTGCGCAGGCATGCCGTCGGACATCGCAAAGAGGGATTTCGAAGCGCTAGCCATTGATGGCAGCAACTACCTCACTTGGGCTTCCGATGTCCAGAACAGACTCGAGGGCAAGGAACTCAATCACACCATTGTCCAGCCTGAAGCTGGCAGGGATGTGCGGACAAAGCCTGACAAAGCAAATGCGTTGTACCTCATCCGTCATCATCTCCACTCAGACTTGAAGTGTGAGTATATGACGGAGACGGATCCTTATGTCTTGTGGCAGTCCCTGAAGGACCGCTTCGGCCAGCATCTGACAATTGTGCTCCCCATAGCGCAACAAGACTGGATCAACCTACGCTTCCAAGACTTTAAGTCTGTGGGTGCGTACAAATCTGCTTTGCACAGGATTGTCACCAAGCTGCATCTATGTGGCCAGAAGATCACTGACGCTGATATGATCGAGAAGACCTTGTCTACCTTCCACCCTGGCAACATAGTGCTGCAACAGTAGTACAGAAACTCCAAGTACACCAAGTACTATCAGCTGAGTGAAGTGTTGTCGGTTGCCGAGCAACAGAATGAAGTTCTCATGAACAATCATTCTGCCCACCCCACGGGCTCTATGGCCGTGCCTGAAGCACACGCCAACGTTGCTAAGAATTCTCGCAACTGTAAGAGAAGCCGTGGAAAGGGGAAGGGGAAGTGGAAGGGGAAGAAAGGTCCCATGTTCAAGAGACGCGGAAAGGGAAAGCCCAAGGGTAAATTCGATCCCGACAAGAAGGAAAGAGGTGATCATAGTGGGGAAGAGCAAGGCGATTGCTATAGATGCGGGTCAAAAGGGCATTGGTCCCGTAACTGCCACACCCCCAAACACCTCGTTGACCTTTTCCAGCAGAGCAAGAATAAGGGAAAGGGTCAACATGAGTCCCACTTCACCCAGGAGCCTGAAGCTCCACCTGAGAAGCGCGACAACATGGAAGTCGACGCGAGTGGTGAAGACGTCCAGATGGATGACAATGAGGACAACCTTCTTGAGCTAGATGATGACATCTTTGGAGACTGGCAGTGATCTCCAGAATATCACCTAGCTATGTGTGATGTCCACATGAACTAGTTGGTGTTGATAAGGTATGGCCATATGCTCCTGAAGAGCATTTGTAATTTAGTAGGTGGCCCAAACCCCCTCCTAAGTGATTCCCAGTAACTATGTAATGTTGTTGTCCTGTAATATATGTGTGTTTTATGTTAAATTCCTGTCATACTTTATCGCATAAGCAGGACCTGTGGGAATCCCATGGCGGAAGTGGAGATCTGTCTTGTAGACAGTGGAACCACCAATACTATACTAAGGGAAACCAGATATTTCCAAACATTGAGAAAGAAAAAGGGAAATATCATGACCATTGCCGGAAGCAATGATCATATTGTGGGCACTGGAAGTGCCACACTGGTTCTCCCTATGGGTACTCAACTCTTTGTGAAGCATGCATTATTGTATCCTGACTCAAAGCGCACGCTCTTGAGTTTCAAAGATATCCGTGCAAATGGTTTCCATGTTGAAACCGAGGTTGAGCAAGGTACGGAATACCTGCTCATCACTAAATTCGATGGGTACCAAAAGAGAGTGGTGGAAAAACTCCCTTCATCGCCATTGGGTTTGTACTATACGTACATAAAACCCACAGAAGAATATGTTGCGATGAAGACCATATTCAGAGACACAGAGTCGTTTCAATATGGCATGACCGTTTGGGTCATCCTGGGTTGAATATGATGAGAAGGATCATCAAAAATTCTGCCGGCCATGATGCCGTAAACTTCCCAAATCCCGAAGATTTAGTTTGCGCCTCATGTGCAAAAGGGAAGTTGATCACTAGACCATCCCTCCTGAAGATTAGGGATGAGTCACCTGCATTCCTGCAAAGGATACAAGGTGACATTTGTGGACCTATTCAGCCCCTGTCGGGCCCGTTCAGGTATTTCCTGGTACTGATTGATGCATCTACCAGATGGTGTCATGTGGACCTGTTGTCCACAAGAAACCATGCTTTCTCCAAGCTTATTGCACAAATAATCAGGCTAAGATCCAGCTTCCCTGATAACCGCATCCAGTCCATTCGGATGGACAATGCTGGTGAGTTCAGGTCGAAAGCTTTTGATGATTATTGTTTAGCCTTGGGCATTAAGGTAGAGCATTCGGTACCACATGTCCACACACAAAATGGTCTAGCTGAAGCCTTGATCAAGAGGATCAAGTGGATTGCAAGGCCAATGTTGCAGAATTGTAAGCTCCCAACCAGTTGTTGGGGCCATGCAGTTGTTGGCGGTCCTTAACTCCGATTTTTACCCGCCAATTATAGATCATTTTGGAGGGAAATAAATATTTTATTGCACATATATCTTTACTATTGACCTAGTTCCACCTGTGCTTGGAGAAAATATTGTTTTGCAGAATATACACAAAGTGCAGGAATTTTCAGAATAAAAAGGCGCTTTTCGGAAGGCGTAAAAAGACAAAGGAAACAAGGCAGCCCACCTTGGGGTCGAAGTGGGCCAAAACACCACCGGCCCAGAGGACGGCCCAGGCCCACAGGCCAAAGGCGGTCAGGGGGCGGCGCCTGGGGCGCGCGCACGCCATCCCTGCCGCCAGGTGGGCCCGGCCAAGGCGGTTTGCCTCCTTCCATCTGGGACATGACGGTTTCGCTGGTGCTTTTACCTCACTACCCCCGAACTGCCTCCAGCGACCTATAAAAGAAGAGGAGAGGCCCCCCACCATCACACAGACCATTTGGAGCCATCTCTACACCTCTCACTTGTTCATTAGTTTTAGTGTTAGTCCTTTGGAGCTAGGCAAAGCTACTTGGAGAGCTTGTCTCCAGGAAGAAAAGCTACACTCTTGGTATAAATCTATGGAGCGTTCTTCCTTAGTCAAGTTCTCATCACATTTATATAGTCTTGCACATGAACTAGAGTATAGTCTAGTACACGATATATTCGATGATCAAGGACTAGGCCATAGTTCTTGTGAGAGTTGTTCATCGTGTTCTACATTGTTCTTCATCGTTCATATGTTTTACTTGTTTAGATTAGATTGTAGGAGAGGAATAGCGGTTCGATGTACCTTCGGGTTTGCCTATGTCTTAGCTCGTCCATCCGTAGGGTGGGAGTCCTGGGGGGACGTAGGGAGCTCCTTAGTATGCGGGCACGGTGCCCGGGTGCGAGGGAACCTTCGGATATGTCGGCATGCCACGGTTGAGGTGGTAGGCGGCGTGGTGACAGCCCCGTCCATCCCTTGTAATCCCCCACGTTCGCATGTCGAGTAGGAGTTCGTAAATGCCGCCATCGATCAAGTGCAGACGGTTGCCGCGGTCTCCCCATATTCCTAGTCTATAGTCGAGTCTTGACTTGTATAACATGTGGAATTAGCTGTTCTAGCATTGACTATATAGGACCCGCCGCTCCGCGTAGATTATTCTTTATTCTTTATTTTACCTTTATTCCTTTGAGGTTGCTCTAAGTGTGTGTCCACTATCCAAACTACCGTATGTTTACCCCTCGTATAGCACATTGGTCGGTTTCTCCTCATGCTAGATATTGTATTCATACCCATGCTAGATTACTTAACTACCCCATGCCTTCCTTTGGGAAATTATAAATAACGATACCCCCGAATACTTCCGGGTGAAATGCCGCAACGATAGATCCGTGCGCTTGCGGATATTAATTCTAATAGGAAGTGATCTATCTTTTGGCAACACTCACGTAGTTGCTAGAACTAGTTTCTAGTAAATATGTCGAGTAAAGCCATTTAGCGTTTCTGGCACTGTTATCAGGATTAGACTCTAAGTCTAGTTTTGGTAATCGCGCTAAGAAATGCCAACAAGCATTTCTGGCGCCGTTGCCGGGGAAGGCATGGAAGTTAAGCATCTAGTAGCATGGATATGCATATAATATAAAATGAGAAACGACAATGTCTATATAGGCTAACTTTTATGTTTTCTCCTGTTGTGGATGAAAACAGGATAGTGCATGACCGGTTTCTCTCTGCCGGAAAACTTCAACTCAACTCCGGAGGCACTCCTAAGGAGGAAGAGGACTCGTTCCCATTCCTCTTCTGCTACTCCGCCGAAAGATAAACCAGTCACCGTCACACCTACCACGCCGCACTCCATGGCCAAGTCCCTGCGCGAGTTCTCTGTCCCCAATGTTGCCAACGTGCCCACTGGGCCCGCTGTCAACCTGGGAGACAAGAACTTTGAGCTCAAGACTGGGCTCATTACCATGGTGCAGGCAAGTTCATTCTGTGGACTACCTAGTGAGGATGCCAACGCCCATCTTCAGCGTTTCTTGGAGATATGCGACACCATCGTCATCAAGGATGTCGCACCTGATGCAATCAGGCTCAGGCTCTTCCTTTTCTCCATTGTGGGAAAGGCGAAGACCTGGTTCTACAAGGACAAGGCCGCTGTTGACACATGGAGCAAGTGCTCCACCGCGTTCCTCGCTAAGTTCTTCCCCATGGGCAAAACCAATGCCCTGCGGGGAAGAATCGCCAACTTCCAGCAAAATTCGCTAGAACCCATCCCTGAGGCATGGGAGAGGCTCTAGGAGTACATCCAGGAATGCCCTCACCATGGGATGGAAAGTTGGCTGGTGCTCCAAAACTTCTACAACGGGTTAACACCCATGTCGAAGGGGCACCTGGACGCCGCCGCTAGCGGCGCATTCCTATCATTGATTGTTGATAGTGCCACGGCACTGATCAACAAAATGGTAGAGAACCAAGCTTGGGGGGAGGATCGCACCCCCACTAAGGGACAAAAAGGCATGCATACCGTGAAGGAGGCGGATATGCTTGCCGCAAAAATAGACCTACTCCTGAAGAAGATTGACGGTGGTGCCATCAATGATGCATCCGGCACCGTCAACGCCATGGACGCTCGCATGACATGCGAGGTCTGTGGTGAAGCTGGACACTCGCGGAATGACTGCCCCGAGACCCGTTAAGAGGCCGCCTACCTCAACAATGGGTTTCGCCAGCAACAAGGAGGGGGAATGGCTGGAACATCCAGTCCCGTCCTCCATTCCAAGGTAATTCAAATTACGCCTCCGGGTTTAATTCGAATCAACCTTCATTGAAGGACCTGGTTTACGGCCAAGCCAAGATCAATGAAAATCTCACCAAAAAGATGATCCAAAATGACAAGATCTTGGAAAACATGAACAATAAGATAGAGGGCCTATCATCCGCTGTCAAGAATCAGCTGAGCTTCAACAAGATGATAGAGACCCAACTCGCCTAGATTGCCGCAGCGATCCCAACAAACGCTGACACGAGCAGGATCCCGGGGCAACCCGAGGTCCCGCCCGAGTCGGTGAACATGATCGCAACAGGGTTTGGTCACCCCTGTTAAGCCAAGCAAGCTTAGGGAAGGAATAAGAGCACCGACAAAATAGGTCGGTAAGTATTCTCTTGTTACTCAAAAAATATATATATATGCCCCGAGAAGAAAAGAAAGAAAAAGAGAGAGAAAAGAATAAAACTTCTTCTCTGAAAAAAAGAGAAGTTTTATTTTTGAAAAAAAAAGTTTTTGAAACCGCCGGGGCAGAAGCACCAACGACTAGCGCCAAGGGCTAGCCGTTGGTGCCTAACGGCCAAAGGGGGACAATAGCGGGGCCCGCCCGGGCGCACGCGCGCCCGAGGCGCACTCGCGCCAGACCGGCAGAGGTGGGGCCCTGGCCGGCGGCCAACGGCTCCTAGCCGTTGCCCCTTCCCCCCCCCTCGGCTGGTGCTTCGCCTATAAAAGGAAGGGGGTGGCCGGGTGCTCAAACCACCACCCATTCTCAATCTCTCACTCTCTTCCACCCCCACTTCCTATGCCACAAGCTTCCACTAGCAAGTTTTGAGCAAGAGAGCTAGAGCTAGAGCTAGTCTCGGGTGTGGAAAATCAACTTCCACTAGTTCTTTCGCACCCGAGAGCTAGCCACCGACGTAGTCCACCATGAGCGACTACAGTTCGTGGGGGTACGGTGAGGGCTCGAGCTCTTACTATGGTGCCCCCTATGAGCCCGAAGCTTCCGGGGAGGAGGCACCACCTGCGACCCCCGAGCCCGACGGAATCTACGTGGTCGACGCCCCGTACCTCGACCTGGATGGCCAGCAGGAGCTGCAGAGGTACCATAGCCTCAAGGATCAGCTGTTCAACCACACGACGATCTACGACGCCAACCTCATCAAGAAAATAGGTATGGATGTCGACTTCGAAACCGTTTGGAGGGCGGTTGGTTGGGATAACATCGATCCCATCGATGAGCAAGGTTCGCGTCTCTTGACCATCCAGTTTTTATGCACACTTGATTATGATGATGAGCATATCTACTTCCGCTTGTTTGGCACGGATTATCATCTTACTTGGAGAGAGCTCGCTCATCATCTAGGTTTTCATTCTAAGTGTGCACTTAAGCTAGATGCATCCATCCCTGGTTTTGAGCGCAATTCTTTTTGGGAAAAGATTTCGGGTAGGGTAGAAGTTGGACCTTTCAAACCCCTGAACACTCAGATCCAACACCCTACCCTTAGACTCATGCATCGTTGGATCTCTATGACTTTGTTTCCTGCTGGCAAGGTTAGATGGGTTCATTCTGTAGAGCTTAAGCTTCATTTTGCCATGGTTCATAAGTTCAAGGTCGCTCCTGTGAAGGAGATGTGCCTCCACTGGCTAGATATGGTAAAGAAGTCTTATGCTATCGGTTGCACCTCTCTAGTTACTCGCATTGCCAATGCCGTAGGAGCACTAGATGAGAACGATGTTGAGTATATTCCTCTTGATCGGCCGATTTGCGATTTGCGTGTCCTAAATCAAGGGCACACTTTGAAGGCCGATGGAAAAGATCATATCTGTTTCTTCTTCTCCGGTTATGTAAATAAGATTCGGTTACCTAACCCGGATCTTTATTTACATAACTGTGATGTGCTCACCTTCGATTTGAAGACTGCAGAAGAAGCACGCAGGGAAGAACAGGTACCGAGAGCCACTAGAGGAGGAGCTGAGAAGTATGCACAAATGATTCTCCCGTCGACGAGATGCTCCCTGTACATGCCTCCCCGAAGTATGGTTATGGTGGATGGGAGGCTTACCAAGGCTATACCCAGGCTACTCGGGGTGGGAGCAGTACCCTCAGCCGGCACAGACCGCTGAGAGGGCATGGTCCGAGGCAGGGACCGACGAGTGGGAGCGACAGAGACGATATCGTCGACTCACCACCACCGCAGCAGAGCCGACGCTAGCCTCGATCCATGCACGCATTGGACAGCTGCGAGATCCGGACGAACGACATCGAAACACCCTGGGTAACTTCATGCATTCGACAACCTGGTGGCGGAATAAAGACGGGCAGCGGTTCGATGCTCTTGCGAGAGCCTCCGCATCCAACGGAGAAGCAGAGGGCCTCTTTGAGATCCCGGGGATACAACCCTGGGCCATGAGCTTCGGGATAAGCTTAGGGAGGACCCCCATTGAGGTACCTGCATTGCATATTTAATTTCTCGCAATTTTATTTTCTGTTATAGCATGTTTAAATTTAAGTTTCTTGCATTGAAAAAATCAAAAAAAAATTATTCCATTCCATATATGTGCCATGAAATGTTTAGTTCTACCCATGTTGAAATGATTGGTTGCCCTGTTTTTTGTCTCGCTTGTACTTGTTTAAAATAGAGTTTTCTCTAATATTTGGGTTTATCGGCTTCACATTATCATGCTCTAGAAACTTGATTTAGTGCGCTGCATACAATTACTCTCATCTAGGTTATTGCGCGATATGATATAGTGACATAGACCACAGCAATGACTTTGTCCTTTGAGAAAACCTGATGTCCAGAGTCTTTGTTTCAAAAATTTCAAAAAAAACAATAGTTCCTCAATGATCGCAAAATACGCACCAGAGTCATATGATGTATCTATAGTATAAAGAACCTTCATACGTTGCTTGTTCATACATTGAGTTTGGTCGGATTGTTACCGACGCGAGATTATGAATCTACACCCATGATTGATATTCACTTGCACCCACCAAATAAACGCCAACTCTTACACTGAGAGTTGCGCACAACATGCACCCTTTACCATCCGCCGACTCTTACATTGAGAGTTGCGCACCACTCTTTCCACCAAATAAAAATGCCGACCCTCACCCTGAGGATCGCGCAACCCTCCCTTGTAGCTTGCAAAATTCTCCATGCATTGTTCATCATGACATCTCTGTCCGCCTCATCAATAAAGTTATGGGCTATGTTCTTAGTCAGAAAAAAATTGAGAGAAAAAGAAAGAGAGGAAAGAAAAAAAAGGAAAGGTATATATATATAATTATAGAATTTGCCATTCTTATAGGCAAACGGGAAACGTCTTAGATCCCTGTTAAAAAAAAGAGAGAGAATAGTTTTAGTTGCTCATTGATAGCCCATCATTTCCCTTCATCTCGTCCATCAATAAAAGAAAGTACGTCATGATGCATGGAGACCCAAAAATACCACAAAAATTAGGAATCATCATTTATCCATCCACACACTTGCACATCTCAATCAAGGTGTATAACTTAATCTCCGTAAGGTTCGATCCTTGACCTTACAATACATGTGATACAAGTATGCCCACTTACATATATACCTACCCAAAACTCCACTCTTAGCTTTTAGTGGTAGGAAGAAGGCAAAATCTGAAAATGCCATTGGTGAGGTAACTATACACTTTTGAGCGATCGAGTGGGTCATTTGAGGAACTTGGCCTATTTATAAAAACTTACAAAACCTCCGGACTGAAACTTGATCTTGGGACGAATGAAAAGCACCGGTCTTTGAAACTGTTCTATTTTGCAATCGCCCAAGACTTGAGAAAATTAGAAGCCCCACTCTATCGAATCATAGAGTAGATACAATTGCCGACTTATTCAAATAATAGTAGAACACTCTCTTTTATCTTGTACACTTGAGATATGATCGGCATTGAAGCAACCCCGATCAACAACCCAAAGCAAAAGACTTGCTCGGACGAGCAAGGGGTAAGCTTGGGGATCTTGTTGGCGGTCCTTAACTCCATTTTTACCCGCCAATTATAGATCGTTTTGGGGAAATAAATATTTTATTGCACATATATCTTTACTATTGACCTAGTTCCACCTGTGCTTGGAGAAAATATTGTTTTGCAGAATATACACCAAGTGCAGGAATTTCCAAAATAAAAAGGCGCTTTTCGGAAGGCGTAAAAAGGCAAAGGAAACAAGGCAGCCCACCTCGGGGTCGAAGTGGGCCAAAACACCAGGAAAGGCGCGGCCCAGAGGACGGCCCAGGCCCACACGCCAAAGGCGGTCAGGGGGCGGCGCAACCCAGGCGCGCGCGCCAGCCCTGCCGCCAGGTGGGCCCGGCCAAGGCGGTTTGCCTCCTTCCATCTGGGACATGACGATTTCGCTGGTGCTTTTACCTCACTACCCCCGAACTGCCTCCAGCGCCCTATAAAAGAAGAGGAGATGCCCCCCACCATCACACACACCATTTGGAGCCATCTCTACACCTCTCACTTGTTCATTAGTTTTAGTGTTAGTCCTTTGGAGCTAGGCAAAGCTACTTGGAGAGCTTGTCTCCAGGAAGAAAAGCTACACTCTTGGTATAAATCTATGGAGCGTTCTTCCTTAGTCAAGTTCTCATCACATTTATATAGTCTTGCATATGAACTAGAGTATAGTCTAGTACATGATATATTCGATGATCAAGGATTAGGCCATAGTTCTTGTGAGAGTTGTTCATCGTGTTCTACATTGTTCTTCATCGTTCATATATTTTACTTGTTTAGATTAGATTGTAGAAGAGGAATAGCGGTTCGATGTACCTTCGGGTTTGCCTATGTCTTAGCTCGTCCATCCGTAGGGTGGGAGTCCTGGGGGGACGTAGGTAGCTCCTTAGTATGCGGGCATGGTGCCCGGGTGCGAGGGAACCTTCGGATATGTCGGCATGCCACGGTTGAGGTGGTAGGCGGCAGGTGGTGACAGCCCTGTCCGTCCCTTGTAATCCCCCACGTTCGCATGTCGAGTAGGAGTTCGTAAATGCCGCCATCGACTGGCAGACCAGTTGCCGCGGTCTCCCCATATTCCTAGTCTATAGTCGAGTCTTGACTTGTATAACATGTGGAATTAGCTGTTCTAGCATTGACTGTATAGGACCTGCCCGCTCCGCCTAGATTATTCTTTATTTTACCTTTATTCCTTTGAGGTTGCTCTAAGTGTGTGTCCACTATCCAAACTACCGTATGTTTACCCCTCGTATAGCACATTGGTCGGTTTCTCCTCATGCTAGATATTGTATTCATACCCATGCTAGATTACTTAACTACCCCATGCCTTCCTTTAGGAAATTATAAATAACGATACCCCGAATACTTCCGGTGAAATGCTGCAACGATAGATCCGTGCGCTTGCGGATATTAATTCTAATAGGATGTGATCTATCTTTTGGCAACACTCACGTAGTTGCTAGAAATAGTTTCTAGTAAATATGTCGAGTAAAGCCATTTAGCGTTTCCGGCGCTGTTATCAGGATTAGACTCTAAGTCTAGTTTTGGTAATCGCGCTAAGAAATGCCAACAGCAGTGTTGCATGCAGCAGCACTGATTCAACTAAGGCCAACTGCATATCATGATACATCCCCCCTACACACATGCGTGGGAAAGAACCAAGTATTTCCCATCTGTGTATATTTGGTTGTGCAGGATATGTGCCAATACCACCGCCTCGCCGTACAACGATGGGACCCCACCGGAAGTTGGGGATATATGTTGGTTATGAGAGCCCATCCATAATCAAATATTTAGAGCCTATGACCGGGGATCTTCATACGGCTCAAGATGCGATTGTGTCTTCGATGAAGACCATTTCCCAAAGATTAAGGGGAGATAGGCATCTGGAAGAATGCCGGGAAATTGAATGGAATGCAACTGGGTTGCAATCCATAGACCCACGCACCATTGATTCTAAACTAGAAGTTCAGAGGATTATACATTTGCAAAATCTTGCAAATGAGCTGCCAAATGCCTTCACTGATCACAAAAGCGTGACAAGGTCGCATATACCTGCAGTAAATGCGCCGGAGAGGGTGCAGGTACCCCAGAAGTTAACCATCTCCCCTAATCCTAGGAAGAGGGGGAGACCTCCGGGTGCTCAGGACAAGTGTCCGCGGAGACGTCCACATAGACAAGGATCCGAGCCACTTGCCTCACTCAAAGGATCAGATGAAGAAGCTCGACCTGAAGTCGAGATTGCCCCTGAAGTGGCAACTCAACCTGAAGTTGTGGAAGTCCCTGAAGGACACCATCGTGAAGATGGAAACCCCAATGCATCGCGCGCACATAATCGCATTGGGAGATCGAAACGGCCCAACTCAACCATTCTGGGAAATCACGGTGAGTGGGAGGATGATCATGAGGAGATTGCCACTAATTATGTGGAATCAGGAGAGTCATATCATAGAAAGACCACCGTTGTCGACATATATTTCGCCTCAAAAATTGCTGACTCATTGGATCCGGATCTAGAACCAAAGTCCATAATAGAGTGCTAGAAGGGCTCTGATTGGGACAAATGGAAAGCAGCAATTGAGGCAGAATTGCGCTCGCTTTGCCAAAGAGGAGTGTTTGGACCTACAGTTCCAACACCTCCAAAAGTCATCCCTGTAGGATGCAAATGGGTCTTCCTCCGGAAGAGGAATGAACATGGCCAGGTGGTAAGATACAAAGCGAGGCTGGTGGCACAAGGGTTCACACAGAGACCCGGCATCGATTATGATGAGACTTACTCTCCTGTTATGAGTGGCATAACATTCCGATACCTTATATCCATGGCAGCTAACCTGAATTTGAAAATGCAGTTGATGAATGTTGTGACCGCATACTTGTATGGGTCACTTGATTCGGAAATCTATATGAGCGTCCCTGAAGGACTCAAGGTCCCTGGACCGAATCAAAACCGCAACATGTTTAGCATCCGCCTGTAGCGGTCATTATACGGTTTTGCAATAATCCGGAAGGATGTGGTTCAACCGTTTGAGTAACTTTCTCCTGCAGAGAGGTTACGCGAACAATGATGATCGTCCCTGCGTCTTTATAAAGAAATCCAAGGATGGATTTTGCATCATCTCGGTCTATGTCGATGATTTGAATATCATCGGGACAACAAGGGACATTGGGGAAGCAATGGCTTACCTCAAATCTGAATTCGAGATGAAAGACTTGGGTAAAACCAAGTTTTGTTTGGGCCTGCAGCTCGAACACCTCCCTGAAGGAGGGTTTGTGCACAAGTCTACCTACACTAAGAGGGTACTTGAAAAGTTCAACATGAGCAAGTGCCACCCTCTTAAGACCCCCATGGTGGTCCGATCCCTGGAAGCGGATAAGGACCCATTTAGGCCAAAGGATGATGATGAGAAAGTATTGGGACCTGAAGTTCCATACTTGAGCGCCATTGGAGCACTAATGTACCTTGCGAATTGCACAAGGCCCGACATTGCATTCGCGGTAAATCTGTTAGCAAGGTACAGTGCTGCCCCAACCAAGAGGCATTGGGTTGGCGTAAAAACCATCCTAAGGTCCCTACAAGGTACCCAAGACCTTGGTCTATGGTTCCCGAAGAACCAAGCACCAACGATGGTGGGTTATGTGGATGCTGGGTACATGTCTGACCCGCATAATGGTAGATCACAGACTGGTTTTGTGTTTCTCTCTGGTAGTGCAGCCATCTCTTGGAGGTCTATAAAGCAGACCCTGGTTGCCTCGACGAACCACTCAGAGATAATCGCTCTGTATGAAGCCGCACGAGAGTGTGTTTGGCTGCGACGCACGATTCACCACATCCAGAAGTCATATGGTATGAACGTCGCTGACACCCCCACCGTTATCTATGAAGATAATGCGGCTTGTGTTGCACAGATGCACACGGGCTATGTCAAGAGCAATATCACGAAGAATATTGCTCCAAAGTTCTTCTATCCCCATGAGCTCCAGAGGAGCGGGGAGATAGAAATCCTGTAAGCAAGATCATGTGATAATCTTGCAGATTTATTCACCAAGTCTCTGCCTGCCTCTAGTTTCTACAAGTACATCCGTGGAATTGGCATGAGACGGCTGAGAGAGTTGCATGGTTCAGGGGGAGACAATCCCCAAGGACATAGCCCATGACCGTGATCCTGAAGATCACAAGTAGTCGGTCCTGAAGACCTGACTCACGCATCAACCGTTGTACTCTTTTTCCCTTGATGAGTTTTTCCCACGTGGTTCTCTCATGCAAGGTTTTTAACGAGGCAACAAAAGCGACATAAGCGATGCCCGTGATGTACTCTTTTCTCCTAGCCTTTTTTTCCCACTCGGGTTTTTGGGGGAGTTTTTAACGAGGCACGCACACGACAATAATTTGGCCAAGGGAGAGTTTTATGAAATAAATATTTGTGGCCAAATTATAAGAAGAGGAGGAGATTCTGGAGCACGAATCTTAAAGCAGTATGAATCTTAAAGGAAGATATTTACAGCTACAGTAATTCTGGAGTATTCCTAATCTACTGTAGCAGTGCTTATCCAGTACTTTCACCCCTCTATAAATAGGGGTGTCCCTTTCATTGTAAATACACCAGAAAGTGAATAATAAATTACAGCAGCAGTTTGTCCTCCATTATTGCCTCCATCTTCCCTGTGCTCACGTGTGTGATTGTGTGCCCCCACTAAACGATTTCTTAACAGTTCAGTTCGATTCAATGCCCACAACACACTGAAGAGCCTATGTTTGAGCAGCACAACTAGTGCCTGCGGCCAGACGCTGTTAAACTATTGGAGAGAGAGAGTTGCAGCTGTCGGCGGTCAGGACGACGTTAAACCATGGATCCCGAGTTGCAGCTGCTAGCGGCCAGGGCAATGTTAAACCATTGGATCCAGAGGCATAGACAGGACAGAAGCGTATGCCTCTTTCCTGGTGTCTCAAATTCCCACCTCTCATGTTTCTTTTTCTTTTCTTGTTCTGTCCATCCTATCCTCTTGTCTACTCATGCTAACACTAATATTTCGTTTCGTTTCAAAGAGCTACTACTGATATATATTGGCCGGAAGGAGAGATGCTATCAAGACCGTGTGTAGTGAGGCGTGGTAAGAGGTAGTACTGTTCCTGGGTAGGTGGCGCCATATTTATGCTGATATTGATATGGGTTTTATTGATCAGTAGATAACTCATTTTTGCTTATTTTATGAGACAGTTTTGCGTTGTAAATATGAGTCTTTCATTAATAGAAATTTAATATACTAAAGCTAGAGTTTGGCTAGAGCAGATGTGAAGTTGTAGGCTGTGTAAGAAATACCTATAATGCCCCTAAAGGCCTTGCCTATGTTTATTTGCAAATTGCTCGTAATGATTGTTTTACAATAAAAATTAAAGCTTCCAACGTTTTTGGGACCATGCATCATTGAAGCAGATTTTTTTTTTTTTTTTTTTTTTTTTGCAAAATGAAGTTAAGCTAAATTTTTTACCACACAAAACAACCCGTTAGTAGCCTACCATGAAAATTTCAAAGCTCTTGGCTCAGTATAATTACATGTATGAAATTATTCCTAAAAAGCATAGACAAGCACGAACTTTTCTACTAAAACAAGTTATTATATATATTTTTTTTGCATACTTCTATTTAAGAGGAGTCTAAGAAAACTGGATTTATCATTTTAGGATTTTCCATGATTTTCTATGCATTTTAGAAGTTTTTGGTCTGTTTACAAATAAATGAGAAAGATACCAGAAAAAGAAAAACGCACTTTCGCTGGGAACCCTAGAGATTTCATAAATCAACCCACAACCTTAAGTTATTGTGTATCGTTGTTTATTTGAGTCATGTTTTTTGCATTTGGGACCCTTCAAAAGATTCTAATTCTTTTTCTACCTTCTTCAACCTAGAAACACAATCATCATCCTCCACGCGAGCACCCACACAGAGCCAGGGCTACACTCGTCCACTGCCACCACAGGGGCAGTCAAAACTTCATCGTGGCTTGAAAATCATTCTCAAACCCATGGTCTGTAAAACTAGGCTCGGACAGCATCGACCTCTTTCCCGGTGTCTCAAATTCCAAAGCCACGTTTTTTTCCTTTTCCTATTCTTCTCATCCTCCTATTTATTCATGCTACCAGCCTACCACTAATATCTCTACTATAATGGAATACTTCTATGTCCACCTTTCTTCCTTTGAAATCAAAGGTCTAAAAGATATTTACTCTAGATCCAAAGGCTGAGAAGAGATGTATGACGAGGCTTCCCACCCACCTCGCTTCTAGCCGTCGCCCTCACCCACATTAACGCATCTCAATGACCAGCGATCGATACCTGTAATCATCACCGATTAAAAAGAACAGAAGTTCACCTAAAAAATGCCTTCCTTCACTCTCGGCTCAGGCCACGCCGCTCGCCCCCATCCACCCTCCGCCGCAATCGCCAATCCTAATCCCGTCGCCAGCCTACCCCGCACGCGGTCGAGAGTCCGCCCCAGCCTCACGTCCCCAATGTGGAGGCGAACGGCACCGGTGAGAACAGCGAGCCGCCGCCGCCGCCACAGGTGGATCTCTCAGCACCCCTTGCCTGGAATTCATTGTTTATTGATTGATGGGCCTGTCGTGGTGAAGTGCTAGGGAGGAGGAACGACGGCAGAACACGGCTAGAGCTGGGTTTTTTTTGGCGAAATTTCGCCGAAATATCCGAAATTTCGTATTAATCGGTGAGTGCCGAAAGAAAAATATACCGGTATGCCATTATTTTTTTTGTTTTTTAGCTCAAAATTAATTATTTTTTAAAAAATAAAATGCTACAGTGCCTACCGAAATTCCCGAAATATCCGAAATTTCGCATTTATCGGCAAGAGCCGAATTTTTTTTTCTACCGCTAGAGATGCTGCTCGCGTCTGTGCAGAGTGGAGTGCCGCTGCAGCCCGGTGCCTGTGATGGAGCAGGCCGCTGCAGCGGCGCTTGGGGAGAAGATCGGCTAAGTATCCTCCATGATGTGCACGTCATCTTCGAGTGACCTTCAGGGTAAGAGCCATGCGATTCTGCCTCCCCATGCAATCTTTCGCCAATGCTCTCTAGATTAAGATTTTGTGCATTCCTGCCCTCTAGATTAGGATTCTGTGCATTCATTTTTTAGGGTTTTAAAGTTTAAAATTTGTCTGATTAATTAATTCTATTAAAAATGATCTTATTAGCCCGTGACACATTGCAGTTATGTTGTAGCCATATATTCTGAATGTTAGAATGTTGATGAATATTTCTTATTTTACCACTGCTCAAATTCAGTTAGTTTGATGCACCGTTGTTCTTGTTCTTCCACTGAAACTTCCATTGAGGGGATGAAAAAAATCATTAATGGTGGCATGCTTAGTGGTTGTGCGAGAGGATGGAGAGAGGAAATAATGTTTAGTAGAGGGGAAATTATAGTAGAGATTTAGTAAAAATTGGTTTTTGCGTTCTCCCACATGTGCACATCAATGAGCAAAAGACCATATTTATTTCATAGGGCGTTTTCGTGGGTAAGGCCGTGCTAGGATTCCTAGCCCGACCCTTGACCTCTCGCAACCTGTATGGATGGGAGCTTGGAGGACGAGGGCGATGGCGGCGCTGGGACGCCCTGATGATGAAGGCGGCGCAACAGGAGGTGGCGCCTAGGGTTTAGGGGGGCTACCCGATCTCCCAGCTCCCTAAAGGAAGCTGGAAACAATATATGTTTCTGCTTGATTTATTTCGTGCCTCATAGGCTGATTATAAAGGATACATAGGACTAACAGCTCTTGTAGCAAGACAATATGGCACTATTCCTATAAACATAAATAACTAAGATAATTAACTCTAATGGGCTAAATTGGGCCCTTAGCCCCCTAAGCCGACCGGCCTATGGCCCTCTTAGCCACCTGATCGTCTCTTGTACACGATGCCGGTCATAACATCTCTCCCCCCCTCGACGAACAGCTCGTCCTCGAGCTGGACATTCGGGTAGAGAGCGGCGAAGTCGTCGTAGAGCTCCCAAGTAGCATCGTCCTCCAGAAGACCTTGCCACTTGACAAGGAGGCGCCACACCCCACGCCGTAGCTGTGCGCGCAACACATGCTCGGGGGCAGGTAGCAGACGCCCGTCCTGAACGGGGCACAGCCGGGGCTGCTGGTGGTGTGCCGACGAAGGTGTAGGGCTTCCGCAGGCCCATGTGGAAGACGTCATGAAGGCGAGCGTCCTCGGGCAGGCGAAGACGATAAGCCACCGGCCCAATGCGCTCGACGATCTGGAACGGCCTGGCGTAGCGCGGTCGTAGCTTGCCCTTGGCTGGCGATGCGAGCGCGTGGGTGGGACGGTGAAGAAGGCGGAGCAGCACCCACGCGCCCACATCGAACTCCACCTCACGATGATGCTCGTCGTAGTGGCGCTTGGCGCACTGCTGCGCCTGAAGGAGGCGCTCGCGGACCTCCTCTAAGAAGGCGTCCCGATCGCGGAGCATGGTGTCCACCGCCTCCGTCTGGGTCTCGCCAGCGTGGTGCGGTAGCAGTGGAGGTGGATGACGGCCGTAGACGACCTCGAATGGCGTCGCCCGAAGCGCCGAGTGGTACGAGGTGTTGTAGCAGTATTCGGCCCAAGAGAACCAGTCGAGCCACGCGCGGGGGCGGTCTCCCGTCGCACAACGCAAGTACATGGCGATAATCTTGTTCACAACCTTTGACTGGCCGTCCGTCTGAGGGTGAAACGCCGTGCTGAGCCGCTGCTTGACACCTGCACATCTGAAAAAGATCACACCATAGGTTGCTGGTGAAGACCGGGTCGCGGTCGCTGACGATGGAGCTGGGGAAGCCGTGCAGGCGCACGATCTCATCGAAGAACGCCCGGGCGACCGACGCGGCGGTGTAGGGGTGGCTGAGTGCGATGAAGTGGGCGTACTTCGAAAAGCGGTCCACCACTGTCAAGATCACGGACTTGCCGTGCACCTTCTGCAGCCCCTCGATGAAGTCTATGGAGATATCCGCCCACACCTGGGAGGGCACCTCCAAGGGCTGGAGGAGACCCGCCGGCTGCGTCGTCGGGGTCTTGTTCCGCTGGCACACGTCACATGAGCGGACGAAGTCGTGCACCAACTGTCGATCGCCGGGGATGTAGAAATCCGCCCGGAGACGCACTAGCGTCTTCTGAACCCCCTCATGGCCTGAAGAGTGCGCCAAGCGCACGGCCTGATGGCGCAGATCGTCGACATCCGGGATGTAGAGGCGCTTGCCGTGGAGGAGAAAACCGTCGCAGGTCCCCCACAGCGCGCCCAAGGTAGCCGCCGTCAGCTGCCGCAGAAGTTCGCTAGCGACCGGGCCGGCCGCGGTGGCACGGCGGATGTCGGTGTAGAGGCCGAAGGAGGGCGCCGAGAGGGCGCAGAGGTCGGCGGCCTCCTCATCGCGGCGAGATAGTGCGTCCGCCGCCGAGTTGAGCCACCCGGGTCGGTACTCAACGGTGAAGTCATACCCGAACAGCTTGCTGAGCCACTGGTGCTGAGGCACGGTGGACGGCCGCTGGTCCAGGAGAAACTTCAGGCTGTAGTGGTCGGTGCGGACGAGGATGCGGCGCCCCCGGAGGTATGGGTGCCAATGACGGACCGCCTGCACCAGCCCAGTGAGCTCACGCTCGTAGGCCGCGAGCTTGACGTGACGTGGCGGGCGGCAAACGGGCGGCTGAAGAAAGCCAGGGGTCCCTCCCCCTGGTGTAGCACGGTGCCAAACCCCGTGCTTGAGGCGTCGCAGTCCACCACGAACTGGCGGTCGAAGTCTGGCATCTGGAGCACCGGCGCCGAAGAGAGTGCCCGCTTGAGGGCGGCGAAGGCCTCGTCAGCCTCCGCCGTCCGGACGAACGCCTCCTTCCGTAGAAGGCGTGTGAGGGGCGCTGCGATGGAGCCGAAGTTGCGAATGAACTTCCTGTAGTAGCCCGCGAGCCCCAGGAAGCCGCGCACCCCGCGAGGAGAGCGCGGCGTTGGCCATGCATTCACGGCCGCCACTTTGTCGCCGTCCATGGCGACGCCGTCGGCGGAGATGACGTGGCCCAGGTAGGCGACGGAGAGCGCCCCGAAGGAGCAGTTGGACCTCTTCAGAAAGAGGCCGTGGGCGCGCAGGGCGGTGAAGACGAGGCCGACGTGCCGCAGGTGCTCGGACCACGACGAGCTGTAGATCAAAATGTCGTCGAAGAATACCAGCACAAACCTGCGGAGGAAGGGTCGGAGCACGTCGTTCATCAGCGCCTGGAATGTCGCGGGGGCGTTGGACAGCCCAAGCGGCATCACCAGGAACTCGAAGTGGCCGGGGTGGGTGCGGAACGCCATCTTCTCGATGTCCACCGGGTGCATGCGCACCTGGTGGTACCCGGAGCGGAGGTCGAGCTTGGTGAAGTACCTGGCGCCGTGGAGCTCGTCGAGGAGCTCGTCCACCCCCGGGATCGAGAACTTGCCCTTGGACGTGCGGTCATTGAGCGCGCGGTAGTCGATGCAGAAGCGCCACGACGCGTCCGCCTTCTTGACGAGGAGCACGAGCGCCGAAAACGGCGAAGTGCTGGGGTGGATGATGCCCTGCTCCAAAATGGCGGCACATTGCCGCTCCAGCTCATCCTTCTGTAGCTGGGGATACCGGTACGGCCGCACCGCCACCGGCGCCGTCCCGGGCAGCAGGTGGATGCGGTGGTCGTAGGGGCGGGCCTGCGAGAGGCCACGCGGCGTGTCGAAGACGGCGGCGTGCTGAAGTAGAAGCTCGTCCATCAGCGAGTGTTGTGGGTCCGAAGCGATCGCCGCCAACGACCGCTGCTGGGAAGGTGCGCCTGGCGCAGCCGCGCACTGCCAGGTGATGCGCCGTCCGTCTCGCAGGAAGGAGACGGTCAGCTCCTCGAGATCCCACGTCAGGAGCCCCAGCTGTCCCAGGAAGTCGACGCCGAGGATGAAGTCGAAGCAGCCCAGGGTGAGGCCGACGCAGGAGACGGCGAACGGTGCCCCATGGATGGTGACCGGGACGTCGCGGGCGATCCCCTCACATGGCACGCGCTCGCCGTTGGCCACCGTGACGTGTAGCTGAGCGCCGCCCTGCGGGGCGAGACCAAGCCGCCTCATGGTCGCGCCCTGCAGCAAGGAGTGGGTGGAGCCGGTGTCTCCCTCGATCGTCACCGGCGGTAACATCGTGTGGTAGGTATTGATTCCTGCAAGGGCGTGCACAGAGACCACAAGAGCGTGAGTATGGGCGGCGGCGTCGGCAATGGTCTCCGCAGCGGCGTCCTCCTCCGAGACGTCCGCATCGACGAGGAAATCATCCGCCTCTAAGAAGAAGAGCCGGGGGCACACGTGTCCCCGGACGTAGGGCTCCTCGCAGTTGAAGCACAGCCCCTGGCGGCGGCGCTCCAACATCTCGGTGGGCGACAGGCGGCGGAAGGGACGCGCGGCCGTCCTTGTGCTTGGTGCTGCAGCACCGGTTGCGGCCGTTGTGGTCTGCTGTCCCGGCCCGCCCGCTGGTGTGGCGTCTGCTGCCATCGGCCGCGGGGGGAGGCCCAATCGGGCAGAGGGTCGGGCGCCCCTCGGCGGCGGAGGTGGTGGCGGTGCTGTCGCTGCCACGCGTGTCTCAAAGGCGCGCGCCAAGAACATGGCCGTCTGCAGGTCCGGCGGGGCGTGCATGGAGACGAATAGCTCCGACGAATAGCTCCGCCTTCTAGCGCCTGGAGACGTCTCTGGAGTGCGCCAAGATCATCTGGAAGCGCTCCGAGAACTCCTGGACGCAGCGTGGAGATGCCAGAACCGAACATGGCATCGGGGGGAACCGGAGGCGACACAGCTCCTTGAAGCGTTCCCATGACGGCATGCCCTCGTCCTGCTCAAGGGCGTAGTACCACGTCTGAGTGGCGCCTTTGAGGTGGTAGGACGCCATCCATGTCCGTTGGGACAGCAGTGTACGCTGCCCCCAGAAGAACTGCTCACAATGTGTGAGCCAGCTGAGCGGGTCGACGGAGCCGTCGTAGGTGGTGAAGTCCAGCTTGTGGGTTTTAGGCTCCCACGCACCGGGCTCCGCCATTGGTCGGAAGCCCTCGCCGCTGGGGGCGCTCCCGCCCGTGGACCCAAGAGACACTGACGCCATGGAGGACGCCGGCCACAGGCTGGACCCGTGGAACAGAGGACCGTCGACGCCGTCGTAGAGGATGCCACTGGCCGGCGCGCCGCCGTGGCCCGAGCCGGTGGCGAGGGTCGTCGTCCTGGCCGGAGTGGTGGTGTAGACCGGCGGCGACACCCGCTGTTCGAACGGAAAGTTCGGGATCAGGGACGGCGAATGCGGGAACGCGATCGACTGGATGGGAACGCCGGTCGTCGGTGGCGCCGCTGCAGCAGTCGCTGCCGCGGCCGCGGCCGCCTGCGTGTCGTCGGTAGGTGGCGGCGGAAGGGCCACCTGGGTGGTGGCCGGCGGCAGCCCATGTGGACCGGAGAGGAAAACGTCGATACCTTTGACGGCCCTCCCGAGTTCGAGCACGGCCGCCGTGAGTTCGGCCGGGCAGAAGACCGGCAGCGCGTCGGACGCGGAGGCGCCGAGGTCGCCGAGCGCGCCGAGGCCACTGGATTGCACCGTGAGATCCGAGGACAATGGGTTGGTGGTTGGCAGCGAAGTGGTGGAGGGCGTGACGACGCCGGTGGTCAGCACCGGAGATCCCGACATCGCAACCGGGAAGCTAGATACCAAGTTGCTAGGATTCCTAGCCCGACCCTTGACCTCTCGCAACCTGTATGGATGGGAGATTGGAGGACGAGGGCGATGGCGGCGCTGGGGCGCCGTGATGATGAAGGCGGCGCAACAGGAGGTGGCGGCTAGGGTTTAGAGGGGCTACCCGATCTCCCAGCTCACTAAAGGAAGCTGGAAACAATATATGTTTCTGCTTGATTTATTTCGTGCCTCATAGGCTGATTGTAAAGGATACATAGGACTAACAGCTCTTGTAGCTAGACAATATGGCACTATTCCTATAAACATAAATAACTAAGATAATTAACTCTAATGGGCTAAATTGGGCCCTTAGCCCCCTAAGCCGACCGGCCTATGGCCCTCTTAGCCACCTGATCGTCTCTTGTACACGATGCCGGTCATAACAGGCCGGCTGAAGATCCTTGCTGATACTTCACAATGTCTACGCCGGGAGATGCAAGCGAAGCGACATCACCAACACTTTTGGAGTGTGTTTTTTCTAATCTCTACTATATCAGGTACTTCAATTTCTATTGTGTTTCTTGTTCTTTGCTTTTCTATTCGAAGAACATCAGTAACACAATCTTCTTTCTAATTTGCAGCTGTTGCATCCTTATAAACCAGGGAGAGGGATAGCTCGTAGGAGAGGTTTAGTCTAATGCTCTTTTTTGAGATCTACATACTGTTGACATAGATATTCTGAGGAGGTTGGACCTGGGTATTGATTTTCTATTGTGTTTCTTCCAGTTCTTTGCTTTTCTATTCGAAGAATATCAGTAACACAATCTTCTTTCTAATTTGCAGCTGCTGCATTCTTAACTCAGGGAGAGGGATAGCTCGTAGGAGAGGTTTATCCTAATGCTCTTTTGAGATCTACATACTGTTGACATAGATATTCTGAGGAGGCTGGACCTGGGTATTGATGATGAAAATTCCAATTCCAGCTTTTCTGGGGATCAAGGATGCCTAATCCGGCATAGTGGAGGCATCCGTGTAGTATCGACCTCCAGTTACCAAAGCTGGAAACGACACAGTGTATATTTGTGTGTTGCAGTTTGGTGAGGAGGCATTTCCTAAAATGCAAGCATTAATAATAGAACTTGCAGCTTGTAAACGAAACATGCAGCTTGTAAACGATTGTTTGTTTGCTCCTGATTCCTATTCGCCTAGCTCCTACTCCCTATGATGCTCCTGCAACTGAATGCTTTTATTCCTTGTGCTTTCAGACTATGGTTGTTCCACTTGGAGATAAAGATGTGCATTTAGCTGCGATGACATCTAGAAGAAAATTGGCAAATCATGCACGTTTCTGAGGTTATAAATTATGATTTTTGTTTGTTCTATAATGCACCAAAGTTTTTGGGGCCAATTAATTATGTTATATTTGGTTATACAATATATGAGACATCATTCTTAATGAATCTGATTGTTCATTTATTATTTATTAAATGTTTGTAGATTTATTATTTGTTATTACTTACTGCATTGTTAGATGGTGTACTTGCCCTTTCTTTTTGTAGAGTATGATGCCTGTGGTTCTAAAGTGTCCTAAAGTGTCCTACGGATATCAGATATCCGCAACAGTTTAATCTCGACAGCTATTGTCCAAAAAAGTCTCAATACCATCAGTCTATTTATTGATTAAAAATGTTTTAAACGTGGTTTACTTCAACTCTTTGTAATTATAGGCATCATCAACATGGAAGATGGCAAAGCTTGGATTGGACGAGTTGCAGAGAACAAATATCTCTACTTGGGCACCTTGAGTAAGTAGCAGAGATGTCAAGCACTTCCGTTCTGTAGGTTACTACATTATTGTCCACTTGTTCAGAACATAAATATAGATCCGGTTATCATAAAAAAAGCATCCATTTAATTTGTCCAAAATCCGCTTGTGCAAGGCTGTTATGTTGACATTTGCTTTGTAGCATGGATAGGGTGCTTTGAATGTGTCTCTGCTTAGGCTGTGCTTCTATATTTGTTTTGATCATGTTGTTCCCCATATGTATTTTCTGAAGCTTTGATCTCCTTTGTGTGAAATAAGTGATAATCCTATGCAAAATTTCTTCCTTGAAACTTAATTGCAAGGTTGTTAATTAACTCCAATTCCAATTAAAAAATAAATCTTAATTGCTTGCAAAACATTTCTTGTATTGGTCGAGCTAATTGTTACTACTGCTGTTCATTTAGCTTCTTTGCCTTGTTGTGGCAACCTATCTGTATTGCTCCGATGAAAGCTGAATGTTAAGGAGGGAGGGGCGGAAGTGGCCTGCTCTGGTGCCAAGGTGGAGGTGCGCGTGACCTGCAGGTGTGGTCTTCTGATGAACCAGCTCCCATATCCATCTTGACCTCTAGACTTGCCCCGCTGGTGGATCAGATTGAGCCTGTTTCTTTCCGTAGCGTGTTCTTACGACAATCTGTTGTAGGAACGTTGTTTCATGGGACACTTTTCTTTTGATATGTGTATATGTAGTTTCATGTTTTTGTATAGTAAAAAATTATCCTTTGAAGAATTGAAACAAGATATTAATGGGATTTTGCTATTCTTTTTATGTTGCTCTCTGTTTCTTTTATCAGACGACTTATTTTTTTAGTTTTATAATCTATTTTAGCTTTATGATATAATTTAACTATAAAAAACATTGATTTTTTTATGTACATTCTTAAGATAAAACCGTAGCGTTAGTATGGGCATTATACTAGTACAACATAATGGGTCTTTGTGCTTTTTGTGACAACTAGCAAATATGCCCGTGCGTTGCAACGGGATAAAAACTGTTAAACATTCATGTAAAATGATAGCGTGAATAATACATATCTACTTATGTTTTATGTTTGTATAATTTATATGCAGGGTTCTACAAGGCGATTGAATATTTGGTTTGTGCGCTACGCTTCAGTTCTTTGTTTTCTATAATTTGCTATATTCTAGCTATCATTTGTTCTGGTTGCATATTTGCATATCGCTGTCTCGTCCTTTTAACTCTTTCTTTATTTTTTTCATTGCTTATATGTGCATACTGCTCTCTATCTTTTTTTTCCCTTGACATCCATTACCAGATCTTCTGACCCTAATGGAAGAGAAATGTTTGAATGTCCTATTCAAACTTTGGATCCTATATCCACATACAAATTGGATTGAAATTATTCGTACCCTATGCATATTAAAAATATTCTCCATATCTTCAATATTCATATGTAGAGGAGCATACAATTTTTTTGCACCAATTTGACCTCTAAAATAACTTATTATTACATAAATTACTTTTTTTAGTGCCGGTGTATTATGCATGTTGCATGCGGCCCAATCGTATAGGAGGTGTGGTAGTTTTCTTTTTTTTAGTCTACTTGCACGCCTGGCTGCTTTTTCCCTTTTTACTGATATGCTTTCCTTTTTATATTCGATTTGATCTCCTTCGTTTTCGTTTGGGACACGGCTTGGCGGACAAAAATATTGGACAATGTAATTTAATTAGGATTGACCTGCATTTGTTTGAGCCATTGATCTGCATTATTTGACTAATAGAATTAGAACCTACTTCTAATACATCTTCCATGATCAGTTTGTTTCCGTTACTTGTTGCTACAGGACCTGGGCACCGGCCCGGTCTCAACTTCCTTTACGTATATGTATAGCAGTTGCAAGTTTTTTTACGGACAATCAAAGTGGCGGACAGAAAATTAGCGTTCCAACGAGGCAGACTGAAATTTTCATAGGCAGACTGAAATTTTGCCTTTTTATTAATAGGGATAGATTTGTGATTCTTAACACAATTGGCCGTTACCTGCCGTCCGCACTGTTTTCTGATTCATCTTGTTCTGTTCTGAACGCGTTGCTTCGATTGAGACCAAACATACTCGTCATGCTTATAAAAGTTGTCTGCCTAATAAGTTGGTGATATGGGCCGCATGAGTAAACATATTATATCTGGCGAATGCTACTGACCGAAGGAATTGGTAATATAATCATATAGGTAACGGGTAGAACAAATGAATGAAGTTTCAATCAGGAAGAAGCTGTTTGAGCAAAGCTCTAGTGTATCGAAAAATAGAAAATGACCGACAAGAACCTTGGACACTGTTGACTGTGGCCATTAGTTTTTGGGTGTCAGAACCAGAAATCGAACTCCAAACATCCGTGAGAGTGAGACACCGCCATAGGCAAAGACACACCTGACCGCGAACTCCCCTAGTCTGGTGCTGGTTGGGTTCGATGCCCACGACAACACAACAGACCTGCTCAGTACCGTAGTTTGTGCAGCAGAGCTAATGCCTTATGCCTGTAGTTGCTGGCTGCTGCCACTCCTGACCGACGTGCAACTTTGCAATAGCAGTATCCGGACTCTACAGTGACTGGATTGCCCGACTGGATAACCATTCTTATCCCCATGGTCTTTGAATTGCCAACTGTAATCCTGAGAGACCTGCCGGCCGCCAGCACGTTGTTGAAACATTGGGTTAGGAGTTGCAGGCGGTGGTATCAGTTCAGCCTATGCCTCTTTCCTGGTGTCTCAAATTCCCATGCCTCATGTTATTTTTTTTCTTCCATTTTCCTGTGTTGTCTCATCCTCTTCTTTGTTTGTCTATGAGACTATGATAACACTAGTATTCACTGAAAAGACAGGCATTATCTAGCCTGTATGTGTGGCTTGTTCAGAGATAGTATTGTTCATGAGTCGGTGACGCCATATTTATACTATATTACAGCTAGTTATGGTGCTCTCAACCATGTGCATGCAAGTTTCAGGCACTCCATATTTACACTCTGATATATATGCTGGTTGTCTTATAGCCCAACGTTAACTTCAGCTCTGGTTTACTGAAAGCAAGTTTCTGAGGATACTAGACTAAAGGATTGTAGTTCAAATAGAATGCACCTTTGATGCCAACTCTAGATGCAGAACCAAGTGTGGTATATCTCTACCGGATAATTGATCCAAAACTATACACCAACCGGCAAATGGCGAAAGCAAGTGTTAAATTCTGACAAAGCAACAAGCAGCCAGGAGTATCTGTCTTGGGAAATGCTGGTGGTTATGTTATTACTGCTTGCAATTGTTATCTCATTTTCTGCACCTTTATGGTAGTTTATTTGTCAGTAGGGACAAGTATTTTAAAATTCTCAGCGGTTACTGGCAGGAATTTCAGATATATCGGAAACTTAACAGAGATAGAAATAAAATTTCAAAAAAAAATAGACAAAAGATGAGTCAATTTGTTCAAGAAAGCATATAATCATTTCTAAACCATTTAACATATAAAACCAAATAAAACATATTATCAATTGCCTATTCAATGAGGAGTGCAGTGACACTACATGAGCGTGCGAGCGTGTTGCGTGGTGGCAACTTGAACCTAAAAGAGAAGAGGAGAAGAAAATGAAACATAGATTAAGGTTAGAGTATTGGGTGGGTTTTGGCATCTATTTGGATGGTTAAATTTTAAAATTATTAAAATTTCGGACGATTTGTGAAAATTTTGGACTCGACGGGTAAACGGGATTATCTCATAAATATCAGATTGTATCAGCCGATATTTTTTCCCTGGACAGGGTAGTACAAGTAGGGTTCTAACCCTTGGAGGTTGGAGCTTCTTTGGCTGCTGCTGTTTGGTGCAGTATCTACAGTACCTAGCAATTCATTTTTCGCAGCCACATCGTGCAGCTGCAGCCTGAAAATCTGCAGCGAGCCGATAGGCTCTGCATGCACATGAACAGCATATGCCTCTTTCCCGGTGTCTCAAATTTCCACGCCACATGTTTTTTCCCTGTTCCTGTTCTGTCTCATCCTCTTTCCTCATTTGACTGTCTCATCCTCCTATTTGTTCGTGCTAGCACTAATCTATTCACTAGGGGAAGAGGTGCTCTCGAGGCGGTTTGTGGCTTGTATAGAGATAATATTGATTATGTGTGTGGCGTCATATTTATACTAGCATTGGTATGGGTTTTATCGATTGGTAAGGCAACTAATTTATACTTATTCCATGAGATATGAGATAATTTTACTGGAAAAAAATATGGATAGTCCGTCGATGGATATTGAGTGGTAAAAGATAGGAGGCTTTTAGCACTCTAGAATGCTGAAAGTATCAAACATTTTCATCTGAACTATATGCAGACTCGCTCATACCCAGCACCAATAGGTAAACAGAGAAATCATCTTGTCAACCAGAGTACAATTACGGTGATACTACGGTAAAGCTTCGATCTGCCGAGTGCCTCGTGCTTTGCCGAGTGCCAAAACACGGGCACTCGGCAAAGCCTGGCTTTGCCGAGTGTTGAACCGCTTGGCACTCGGCTAAGAAGCCCTTTGCCGAGTGCCGCGGAGTGCTTGACACTCAGGACGAGCGGCACTCGGCAAAGGACTTATTTGCCGAGGGCAACACTAGGCAATGGGAGCACTAAGCAAAAACGACGTCAGGTGATGGCCTAGCCCACCTACGCTGTCAGAATTTTTGTAAATTTTTTCTGCTTTGCCGAGTGCAGGGGCTGGCAGTCGGCAAAGAGGCACTTTGTCGAGTGAATGGCTGTGACACTCGGCAAAGCAAGCTTCTTTGCCGAGTGCCAGAGCCTGGCACTCGGCAAAGGACCTCTTTGCCGAGTGCCAGCCTCGGCACTTAGCAAATAATTTTGTTTTTTCTAATTTTTGTTTCAAATATTTTTGTACGCCTTGTATACTGTATACAAGAACATGTTTCAATTTGGAACCTTTTTTATAACATTTTACTATATTTGCTGAATTAATTTTGTTTTTTTGCATTTCTCCCGAAAAAATAAATTTAAACTTGCATGTGCATGAAATAAAGAAATGTAGCCATTCGAAAAATGATATTGATGTTGGAGAGTGTAATGAGGCCGTATCCTGAAACTCACTCAAAATTTTGAAGGCCTTGTTCGCAACATGGCGACCCACTTGTAGTCGGAGTGTTTTTAATTTATATAAAATGCAAACGAAGTCCAAAAATCACGAAACTTGTCGAAGTGGCGTCTTATCACATAGAAAACATCTTCTGTACGTTGATTAATTTTGAGATTAACTATACCTAATCTGATTGTCTAATGGCTTATTGGTGATTCCAAACCGGTGCGCCACCCACCCCGATTGTTGGGCTGGTATAGTGGACAAATTGTTGGACATGGACTAGCAGAAGGACCACCAGCAGAAAAGCTACCAGCGAGGGTTGATGCCAGGTGCCCCTCACCATCAGGGCAGCGCCAGCCTCAGCAAACTTTCAAAGACAAATGTAAGTCTCCACCATTTGTCTTTCTCGTCATGCTCAATCCTGCATGATTTCTAACCACATGTTGTCTTTCTTGCAGGCGGCGGCACAACGGTGGCGGCTCTCCAGGTAAGTATTCTAGTTTCATTCGTCATTCTTTGACTTTTACGTTCCTTAGCTCTACAATATTGAAATACTGGGGGTCAAATGTTGAAGGCCGAGGTGCACTAACTACGGGCCCAGTAGGAAGCCATGGAAGTTGAGCGGGCGGCTCAGCGTCGGAGGCTACAATCTATTGAGGCCCACCAAGAAGGTTTGCTCAAGTTCGTGCAACAACTTGGGGAGCAACAAAGGTGGCAGATGCCACTGCACCTGCTTGCACCACAGCCACCACCACAGTCTACTTTGCTCAGCATGTTTTACTTTCTATGCTCATGGTTAGTGTCAAACATAGAAATGGCCTTTGTGCCTGTATGATGGAATTTTGGCATATTTTTGATGGATTAGTTCAGTCAAACTTACCATGCAAACATCATAGGTGGTTCCAATATTTGGAGCCCTTACGAACATGATCATTCTGACTGGCTGAGTCTTATGAACGAGCTCCTTACCTACATATCCCCATTCATGATGTATGTGTACACATATATAATTATACATGGCTGGCTTCTCACTTAGCTAGCTTCTCAAGCAACACGCTGTGCACAAGACTTTTAACGTGCACGTCAAATGTTGGCACAACATGGCCGGTCTGAACTAAACCGTGTTGCTCAGTATATATATCTTGATTGACAGTGCCAAGATGCATATACGTACATATTCATGTTTGTCTCGTTCCTGTATACCGGGGACTCTCATGCTAAAGGCCCACACATCAGAGAGGGGCTGAACTTGTGTATATATATACGAGTCCTTGTGCTGATTATAAACTATATATGGACTCTTTGTTGAATAGCTAGCCCATATGTGAGATGTGCATTCTTATGTATGAAGTATATTCGGCGGGAGTATTCCTGGAGGACTTTAATTGGAATATCGTACGAAATATTGGAGACAGAGTCCTGCATGCTATTGACAAGAAAAGACTGTGGGAGAGTTCCTCATAGTACTGATTTTGTTTTTTAAAAAATAGGCATCCAAATTCGCTCCCGATAGGATTCGAACCTGGATAACTAATCTATTACTTTTACTTGGCCAAGGAGTTGATCCCGTCCTCAATCCTGCCCCTATATAAAGAAGCACCCCGGCAACGGACGAGGGGCCGAGGCGGCCGCATACGCAAGTGCTCGAGAGGAAGAGGCTGCCCTATACGCGTGCGCTCCTGCCTTCTTCTATATATCCACGCAGGCCTGCCCCAACACCTTGCTGCATCTCGCCGAGTAGCAAGCAAGTCACCGAGAAGCCAAAGTTGCCGATCAAGAAGTGACGCAGAAGTCGTCGAGAAGGGAGCCGCCGAGAAGCCAAAGTTGCCGATCAAGAAGTGACGCAGCAAGCAAGTCGTCGAGAAGGGAGCCGCGTACATCATGTCGGCTGTTACTCTTGTTGTGAGAGACCAAATTTAGATGCATCAGCGATGCTTTAATCTACTACTATCGTACGAAGGCCAGCAAACTTGACAACATCAGAACCCTTGCAGCGCAAGGCTGTTGTCGAGTTGCTGATGATCAATCTAAGCCAGTGCTGCTCTTCGATATACGAATCTACCCAAGCCGGCTGTCACGCCGAAAAGCAAAGCCCAGACGGAAGCATAGATAACGACGACCGAGCATCATGCTCTTCCCCAGTGTCAACAACTTGGTAACGTCAGAACCCTCGCCGCGCGAGGTTGTTACCGAGTTATTTATGCTGAAGCTGAGCCAAAATAAAGAAGATCGCGCGAGATGGACATACCCCCATTCGTCACGATGATAAGAAACCAAGGCCGCACGAGATGGGAGTGCCCCGCTTGTCGCGATAAACAAATATAAGGCCGTACGAGACTGGAGTGCCCCGTTCGTCGTGATGAATATATACAAGGCCATGCAAGTCGGGAGCGCCCCACTTGTTGTGATGACAAGAACCAAAACAGACGGGAGAGCCCCGTTCGTTGCCATGCATGAGACGGGAACCACAGAGAGGTCGTATTGGCCGTTATGTCTTGGAGAAAAGACCGTATTCGCCATAGTGCTGCTCGGAAGGGAAGCACACGTATATCTGGAATAGATGTCCACGCCATGCAATTTGCTCCATATCGACAATCGTGCTAGCTGCTGTGCAAATCTTGCTGGGAGGCAACACATATACATGCCGCGCCTTGCTCCTCTAGAGGACACCGTATCAAGAATTCGGCTGTTGCAGCTGTTGCATACGCACATACACGGCCTTGCTTGAGAGGATGCCGGATCGGTGGCGCCTTGCTCCACGCCACGCATATATTGACATATACACCCAGTGCCCAAGAGTTGTATGATCATGTAGTTGCTGCACTTCTACTACCTGATGTTCTTGCCGGCCGGATGTCAATTCCTGCCACACTTATATACACAACGACGTGAAAGACATCTGCATCCACATGTGTATCATCAAGAACCAACCACCTCATTTTCAATCCTGATAGCAAAGCGCCTGATGGCGGCTACGTGTACAAGTTCGATGATAAATGAGGTGTTTGCCTCTGCGGGCTCTGCCCCATTGGTGTAACGCATGTCCAAATAAAAGTTGTTGCTACCAAACTTGGTGTAACGCAATGAAGAGAAAAAACAAATGTGCGTCTCGTTTAGTTATAAAATACCGACGCCGGAAGATTGTCTGGATTTGGTTTCATGATGAGAAAGCATCGTCTAAGCAATATACTTGTACTGCTGATTTCCAGCAGCAGATTTTTATTATATCTACATGTCTAGTGCCAACGAGACTAGACGGAACTCTGGCCAAGTGCCGATGAGGCAAGGTCACTACTCCACCGACACGTCCCAATTAATGGAATCGGACATATTGTTGCTGGGCACCGACGAGGCAAAGGCAACTCACACAAGTCCGTGTTAATGAAGGTTGGCGTACATCACTGGGCACCGACGAGGCGATAGTCATCCCCTTCATTATCATCTTTTGCATTTACCCCGACGTGGCGATGGCGATGTCACGACCAAGCTTCGGCGACACAAAGCCACCCATATTACTACTACGTCATATATCGCATATGGCTCATGACGATGAACAAATATTTGACGACCATGAAGCATAGCTTAATCGGAGGTTTTCCGCAAGCTCTTCTTGCAGATGTAATTAACCGGTCGCGCCCAACAGGCCCCGGGAATTGGAGAACTACACAATCTCTTACCAGTCAGACCTCTCCTTAAGCATGACGTTGAAGACGGAAGAAGACTACTTTTTCATTGATCATGTATTTTGTATATTCAAGAAAAAATTAATGAAATATATGGTTCTCGGATGTGTGCATGTGTCTCCTTGCATATGTTATTTTTATTCATGTCTTCGATCAGTTTTCGACCAAACAGTGCCGGATTTGTTCGTGTGTGGGTCTTCGTGTCGGGATTCTTGATGTGTGGGTCTTCGTGCTGGAAATGTGGTTGTCGGCCTTCGTGCCGACATTTTTCTTGCAGGTTGTGGAAACCTCCCCGTGCAGGGGAAGTGCTACCAAAGTTTTCAACTTTTCTTTAAACTCCTTACATTTTTATCTTGTCACTAACGTTCAATCTCTTCTTTTTTGTGCAGCATCAATCGGGGGCGGCGTCGAACCACATCGGAGGTTCGCCGGCTTCGCAAGTCGGCCCATCCCAACCCGGACCATCGCCGAATCACACGCTAGGCGCAGTCGTCGTGAGCTGCTTGCAAAGTAGTTTTTATGTATCGAACTTGTGATCTTGTGGACTATGAACTTACGATTTGTAATAAATTTTAGATTCGAACAAATTTGGTCGTTGTAATTTAAATGTCGTTTGTGATTTATTGTTGTTGAATTGTGGTTTCTATTATATATGTATGCATTGTTGCGTAAATGGAAAAGGAAAAATAAAAAAAAGAACAAAAAATTTAGAGGTGGCTTTGCCGAGTACAATTACCATTACACTCGGCAAAGAAGAATAAAAATAAAAAAACATGCTTTGCCGAGTGCAATGCTATTTGCACTTGGCACAGATTTTTTTTAAAGATATTTCTTTGCCGAGTGCTAGGGCTTTGGCACTTGGCAAAGAGTTGTCTAAAAAATTCTTTGCCGAGTGTTGCACTCGGCAAAGAAAGAAAAAAATAGACGACGTCGACCGTCGGCCGACGGCGCCAAGTCTTGGCCGAGTGCCTGCGCGGCACTCGCCAAAGCCTTTGCCGAGTGCCCAAAATTTGGCACTCGGCAAAGCGGCCTTTAGCGGAAGCAGCAAAGAAGGAGCCTCTTTGCCGAGTGGCTTTGCCGAGTGCAACAGGCACTCAGGAAAGAAGCCGCCTGCTGTAGTGTGATATGTTGTCTATAATCTGGCAAACGTTATTGTTAGCAGCAGGACAGATGGAACTTGGTAATGATCGCATAGATAATGGGTCGAACAAATGAATGAATGGTACTAATAAAATTCTGATTTTCTGAATAGAAGCAGTTTAAATGATGAATTTGTTTGAGCAAAGCTGCTAACAAATCGATAAATCAAAAATGACAGACAAAAACCATGGACACTATGGATGTCGATGTTTTGGGTGCCAAAGCCAGAAATCGAACTCCAAATATTAGTAAAACTCTGCGATTCCAGCACTGAACCACCATGTTTCCAAGAGGTGTGCACACTCTGATAAATTTTCTAATTCACCATAGAGAATTGAGAGCCTTACAGAAAAATGCACCTGACCACGATCCCTGCTGGTTCGGTTCGATTCGATGGCCACAACACACCGAAGCGGCCCTAGTTTGAACAGCAGAACTAATGCCTACGCTCGTAGCCTGCTGCCACTCACCGAGCGCCGACACAAGTCGCGACTGAGCAGCAGAGCCAATGCCTGCGTCGCTGCCTGCTCCCTCTTGCCGAGCGCCGAGGCAAGAAGCAACTGCTGTGTCGACACTCCTCGGTGACCTGACATATGGGATATGGCGCCCCACTGGAAAACCATTCTCATCCCCACGGTCTCTAAAATTGTCTGTCCCAGGGCGGATGTGATCTGGAGCGACGTGCTGGCGGCCAGAACGATGATAAATCATTGGATCTAGAGTTGCAGTTGCCTGCGGTCAGGGCATAGTTAAACCACGCACGCGGGAGGACCGTGTATGCCTCTTTCCTGGTGTCTCAAATTCCGACCCCTCATTTTTTTATTTTCTTGTTATGTATGTCTCATCCTCTTGTTTACTCATCGTAACACTAATATTTCGTTTGGTTTGAAAATCTAACACATATATACTGGCAGCAGGAAGGAGAGGCACTATCAAGGCCATGTGGATTGTGACGTGTTCGGATATAGTACATGTCACAATCCACATGGCCTTGATACGTGGGTGGCGCCACATTTATGATGGTACAGTCGTACTTATATGGGTTTTATGGATTGGTAGAGACAGTTTTGCAGTGTAAATATTCGGCTATTCATGGAAAGAAATTTAATATGCCTAGAGTTAGGGAAGAGCAAATGTCAAGCCGTAGGCTGTGTAAGAAATTCATGTAATGCCCCTGAAGGCCTAAACTATGCTGATTGCAAATTTCTCGTAAGAAAATAACATGCTAACTAAGTCGCATGTAAAGACTATTTTACAGAAAAAATTACATTTTCTAAGTTTTTCGTCCATGCACCATTGAAGCATACTTATTTCCCCCAAATGAAGCTGAATTTTTTACCACACAAAACTTCACGTTAATAGCCTACCACGAAAATTTCATAGCTCTTGGGTCGATATAATTAAATATTTAATATATGAATTTAGTCCTAAAAGGCATAGGCAAAAATGAAACTTTTCTGCTAAAATACATTATATTATTTGTTTTTACATAGATCTATCTACTTAAGAGGAGTCTTATCATTTTAGGATTTTTCTACATTTTCTACGCATTTTAGAAGTTTTCAGTCTATTTGTGCATATAAAACAAAAAGATAGCAGAAAAAGAAAACACACATTCGCTGGAACTGTAGAGATTTCACACACGCGCGACCAGAGCAATGGACGAGGCCGCGTCCACCGGTGCCGGGATGTATGACGGGGCCACACTTTACAGTGGCCGGACTGGCCACCTGTCGTCGCCGCAGGGACAGTCCACACTTTACAGTGGCCGGACTGGCCACCTGCTGTATGGCGCCCACTGGAAAACCATTCTCAAACCCAAGGTCTCTGAAACTAGGCTCTGCAGGCACTAGAACAGCATATGCCTCTTTCCTGGTGTCTCAGATTTCCACGCCACATGATTTTTTTTTCTTTTCCTGTGCTGTCTCGTACTTTCTTTTTGTTCATGCTAGCACCAATATATTCACTAAAAGAAGAGGTGCTATCTAGGACTTGTTTGGCTTTTTCGGAGATGCAAGTGTGTATGTGGTGCCATATATAGTGGCATTGGTATGGTTTTTCTTGATTGGTAAGCAACTAATTTATACTTTCTACGAAATGACAAAGTTTTGCTAGAAAAAATGTGATAGTCCATAAAGGGAGCTATTAAGTGCTAAAAAATAGGAGGCTACTTTAGGAACCCTGCTAAATTTAGACTCGGCTGGTTATCTGTAAACCAAAGGCAACTTTGGCCCTGCTTTATTGAAAATAAATTTCTGGGGACACCAGATTACAGGATTATAGTTCATACAGAGTGCACGCCTTGGCGCCAACTCTAGATGCAGAATTAGTGACACCTCTACTGGAAAACTTAGCTTTACCTTACACAAACAGGTAAACAGATAAATCATTTGTTCAAGCAGAGTACAATTATGGCTGCTACCTAAAGATACTCCGACAAAAAGCTACAATCAGCTAGGACTATCTCTCTTGGGAAATCCAGCTGGGTGTCTTATTACTTCTTGCAATTTGTATCTCACTGTTATATATCAGTTTATATAGCAACATATCCCTGTTGATGTTGACTGAACCATTCATGGTAGTTTCTTTATCATTGGGGACAGTTTATATGATTGGGAATATTTGTTTATATTTTCTCGTGTTTGTTCACAATACTTGTATCGAGTTCCTAACAGGCCATATAATGTGCATCTCAAAGTCATCTTGTTGTGCACATAATATGTTTGCTAGAGAACGTGGCTCATTTAGTAATTTAAGATGATCCTCTGCTCCCAAAGATTCTTATCAGATATTTACCAATTGTGCCCATCTTCTTTGCATTCAGTATTGATATATGAACGTAGCAGCATGGGCCATCTGTTTAGATAATGGGTCTTTTTGGTTCGTGTGACAAATTGTTATTCTTGACATAACATGGCGTTAACTGCTGGCCACACTGTTTCTGATTCCTGTTGTTCTGTTCTGAATGTGTTGTTCAGCGAGTTTTAAGGCTTAGAAGGCAACAGACTCTTTCTTCAGAATAGCAGCAGTTACTGTTAGCTGCAGGACAGATGGAGCTTGGTAAGAATCGTATAGGAAATAATGCACAGAACAAATCAAATAAATAACAGGAAGTTTTTGTAGAAACTGAGCCCACGAGTGTTTCGTGTTGATGTCATGTGTGTTATATACACAGTTCACAATATATTTTTGTGGCACACAAGTTACAACAGGAGTTAGCTTGTGGTCCATGACCATTTCTATGCTGCATGATCGCTGGCCGCGTCCATCATCAGAGCCTGGTGCAGCGTGGTGATCGCGTCTGGGCAGTGACTGCGGCCGTTCCGGCCATCGTAGACTTTGTCTCCTCAACAGTTTTGTTGCCGTTCCCTCAAAAAAAAAAAAAAAAAAAAAAATCAGTTTTGTTGCCAATTCAGAGTAGCAGCAGTTTCAATGATGAAGCAGTTTGAGTGTATACAATAATGAGTCAAAGCTAACCGGCTGGTTCAGTTCGATTCAATGCGCACAAACACACTGAAGCTGTCCAAGTTTGAGCAGCACAACTAATGCCTGCGCCCAGACGCTGTTAAACTATTAGAGCGAGAGTTGCAGCTGCCGGCGGTCACCACGATGTTAAACCATGGATCCCGAGTTGCAGCTGCCAGCGGCCAGGGCATTGTTAAACCATTGGATCGAGAGCGGCAAACACGGCCGCAGCATATGCCTCTTTCCTGGTGTCTCAAATTCCCAACCCTCATGTTTTTTTTCTTTTCTTTTCTTGTTCTGTCCATCCCATCCTCTTGTTTACTCATGCTAACACTAATATTTCGTTTCGTTTCAAAGAGCTATCACTGATATATATTGGCCGGAAGGAGAGGTGCTACCAAGACCGTGTGTAGTGAGGCGTGGTCAGAGACAGTACTGTTAAGGATAGGTGGCGCCACATTTATCCAGATATTGATATGGGCAGTGGCGGACCTAAAATTCCAACGTAGGGTATGCAAGGGATATAAAAAATGAAAAATAGAAACAAAAATGAGGCAAATAGGGATTGAACCTGTGCCTTTTTGCTCAAGATTCAACAATCTTACCACTAGACCAAGATGATTTGTTACATACTGTTAGTTCATAAATTGTTTTTATCCTTTTATAGCATAGTATTAAGTAACAAGCATGGCCCACAGGGTATGCGGTGGACCACCTAACATACCCTGTGGGTCCGCCCCTAGATATGGGTTTTATTGATCAGTAGACAACTCATTTATACTTATTTTTTAAGGCAATTTTGCGGTGTAAATATTGGGCTGTTCATTCAAATATATTTAATCAGGGCCGTCCCTAGGCATGTGCAACATGAGCGACCGTGCAGGGCCTCCAAATTCTATAGGCCTCTAAATATATAGAGTACTTATATAGATAAGCACATCATAAGCTTGGATGTTTGGCCCATTAGCAAGTGAATAAGGTAGCGTGCAGCAGTTTAGCTCAAAAAAAATAACTTTGCCAGCCGCTGGAGTCTTGACAGTGGGCATCGATTTGTTTTGCCGATCCTAATTTGCAGCGCAATTCTTGGTCTCCTCGTCTCCTATCGCCGCCACATACCTGATGTATCTGCCGCCGGCCGCATATAGCGATTATCGAGCATGAGGAACCTGACGGCAACATAGCGAGGTACTGAGGCTCTGAAGATAAGGACTAATGTTAATGATTCTTTTTTTTTTTCCAATTCATTCACAATCACAAACACAGCGCAAAGTCACGAACTATGAGTAGTGGGGTTGATCTCTAATTTCGTTGTTTTGATCTTTCGTCTAGATACCTATTAGAATTGTGTTCAAAGATTAAAGTCATGTCTTTCACAAATCGTTCTAGAAAATATGAATTGGGTTAGCAAAAGATCTCAATTCAGCTCTATTTTTTATAGACTAATAGGTCATATTTTTAGTTTCGTACAAGGCCTCGATTTGCCCTGATTTAATATACTAAGGCTGGAGTTTGGTAAGAGCAGACGTGAAGTTGTAGGCTTTGTAGAAATGCCTATAATACCCCTGAAGGCCTAGGCTATGTTTATTTGCACATTGCTCGTAACAAAATAACATGCTCACAAATTAACATGTAGTGAATATTTTATGAAATAAATTCATTTTTCTAAGTTTTTTATTCTATTTAAGAATAAAATAAAAAGATACCACAAAAAGGAAAGCGCACTTTCGCTGAGAACTCTAGAGAATTTCACAAATTGACCCACAACCTAAATAGTGCGCACCGCTTCCCCACCCGCTTCTTCCCCGTCTCTGGCTGTGGCGGCCGCGGGCGAGCCCTAACCGACGGGCGGCGGCGGCGGGCACAGCGAGCTTGGCAGGCGGGCGCAGGCGGCCTTGGCGGCGGCCGCAGGCGGGCGTTGGCGGCCTTGGCAGCGCAGCAGAGGCGTCGGGATGACCACCGGGATGACTATGCTAGCGAATCCTTCAATTTCTGATGAACACTAATGCGTCACGATCTTGATTGAAGCAAGCCAACATCAGTACTGATTCAGACTTGAGAATAGAATAAATAAAGGAGCACTCCACTCCAAGAAGCCATGAATGAATTGCCATACCTTGTCGGAAATAGGGTACTCCGGGAAGAGTCCGGCGAGGATGCGGCAGAGCTCGCCGCGGTGCAGGGTGCGCTCTGCGCAGACGTACCGCCGCTCGCCGGCGCCGGGCGCCAAGAGCACCCTGACGTGCGCTTCGGCGGCGTCCCTGACGTGCACGTAGGTGTTGACGTACTCCGTGGCCTGCCCCGTGAGGTACTTGAGGATGTGCAGCGTGCTGGTGTTCATGCTGGGCTGCAGCAGCTCGCCGAGCGTCACCACCGGCATGACCACGGCCAGGTCCAGCCCCGGCCCCGCGCCCACGCCAACTCCCACGCGCCCACCGTTCCATGCTTCCAGCGCCGCCTTACCTCCGCCGGTGCGCGCGCTGGGCGGGCCACTCCGGGCCGAGAGCGCGCCCGCCGCAGCCCAGGCGGGAAGCCGCCGCCGCCGCCGGGACGAAGAACGCGACCTCTGCTCTCCAACCACTCGTGCGTATCTGCTCCTCACGACCCCATACAGCGCTGAAGCCCTCGGCGCTGGATCTGCTGGGGCAACGCCGCCCCATGGAGTCCCTCGCTGCCATGGAGTCCCTCGGCACTGGATTTGCTGAAGCCGAAGAGAGAGCGAGAGAGAAGCAACCATGGGACGGCAATGTGTTGCACTTGCACACCAAAAGAGATGAGCGAGAGAGAATGCAGCATTTTCCCTTGTTAAGCTTCTTTTTTTTTTGCATGATCGATAACTCGAGTATGGGGAAGTTTGTAAAGAAATACACAAAATCTGCTGTGTTTTCTTGAGCATGTTACGTTGCATCACGTTGCTGAGTTGCATGCCAGCTTCTTTTTAATGCAAGTATTGTACACCGATGCTATTACAATTTCAGTTGAATCAACTTTTTTTTTTCGCGATTGGGCCGTTCACCCATTATTTTTTTTCCGAATACGCAAAAGATTTGTGCATCATTGTATTAAGAAGAAGAGAGTTTTACAAGTTTTTCTGGGGTGTCAACAAATTTGAAACACAGCCCGCCACCCCAGAACACGTACATAACGGATTACTCACGCACTAACATTCTAGTTTGCTTGACGGGACCGGCGCTCATGCGTGCCTCCCCGGCCCCGCGGCGCCTCCGCGGTTGCTGTTGACTCTCCTCGCCTGCGAGCAACTCCTGCAAGGCTTGGGCATCCGCTGGTCTTCCCTCAAACATCACGTCCGGCTTCGGTTGTCCCTCCACCGTCGGGCCGTGACTCGATGAACCCCACTTTCCGCATGGCGAGGATCTCGCCTCTCTTTGCCACCGGGTACTTGGAGAGGGGGTTGGCTGCGATGCGCCTGCTCCGCGTTGGCAGCTTGATGGAGCTTGAGTCGTCCACCTTGGCCGGAAGAAGCGGGGTGGCCGCCTTGTGGAAGATTCTATTGGCGAAGTTCTTGAGCCGCCCCGTGAGGGAGCCATCTTTGGCCGGGCTTCCCGCCTCTCCGGTCGGCGAGTCGGCGGCGGACCTCCGGGAGACGGGTGTGCAGAACCCCGGCGGCGCCTCGTCGGCGTCTGCCGCGGTCCTGGGCGGGCTCCCAGAAGCCCCGCACAGGTGGGCCCTTCCCAGGGCCAGGCGCCCCGCGGGTGACTCCAAGCTCCCCGCTGGGTCTACCCCACCGGTCGTCGGGCCTCTTGTCGTCTGCATGCTCCCCTGGTGGCTCGTCGTTCGAGTCGGACTCGACGGCCTCCGCCGGAGCGTCCCCCTGGGTGTCGTGGACGCGGCGTTGTGGGGGAATTCCCGCGAACGCCGCAGTCCACCCGTCGTCTGCGTCGCACAAGGTCTCCCACCTGGGTGGGGTGGGCTGCCGTTCCTCCTACTGCGGGAAGGCACCCGGGACGGGGAAGCCCGGTGGACCCTCGTCGAGGTCCGCTCCCCAGTGGGCGAGGAGGCCAATCGTGCCCTCCGTCGTGCTGTCGTGCCCACCGTGCACCCGCATAGACGGGTCGTCCTCTGGCAGCTCAGCATCCCCCAACTTTTCCTCAGCATCCGCGCGGTTGGCTCGGCCGAGGTCGTGCGGCGACGCGAAGCCCAACAGTCCGGTCGCGAGCTCCTCTCCCCAGTGGGCGAGCAACGCCAGCGTGCCCTGAGCGTCCGGGACCTCCTCAGCCTCCACGGGGGGCTCAAGGTTCCTCACCGAGCCATCCATGGCGGATGCGTTCTCTATCATCATGTCCTTCTCGTCTGGTGGGCCGGGTGGCGAGGTGTCCGGCCGGAACTCCCCCTCCTCCCAGTCTGCCACGGGCGACTCCAGGCACCCTGCCGAGTCACCCGCGGCAGCGGCCTTCACGGGGGGTGCCGGCTGTGGCGCACGCGGGCGCCACGCCTGTCGCGGCGTCGTCCTGCAGTCGGCCCTTCCACGGCCGGCGCGGCGCCCACGGCGTCGCGGGTGGCGCGGCCGGTTGGACTCCGACGCCGTGGCTCCCGAAGTAGAGCCGGCGGTGGTGCGAGGAGCGGCGGTCGGCGCGCCAGGTGATGGCCACGTGCGCTTCAACGTCGCCGTCCCGGCCCGCCGCTGCGGGGGCTGGACTGGTGGTCCTCGATGGTCGGCCGCCACGGCACCCCCCGTGTGTTGGGCCACAACCTCCGCCATGGTTGGCCTGATGCTGCCCTCGCGCATCTGGTTGGGTCAGACGATGATGAAACTCTGGGTGCAACGTCGGATCTGCAACTCCTCAGGGTGGATCCCGATGGCCATCGCAACTGCCCTTTGAACGGCGGCGATACACACCTCATGGCTGCCCATGGTAGCGATGTCGACGTCAATGTCAGCAGAAGGCGGGGTCGACGAGGCCGGCCCCTGCGCACCCACGTTCGTCCCCGAAGAGCGAGGTGGCGGTGGCGTCGAGCGGGCCCCAGCGCACCCCGAGCTCCCAGGGTTCGCTCTCCGCTTGCGCTCAGGAGCGCGGCCGGCGCCCATGCCCGCACGCCCAGACGACGGGCACGTCGCGGGCAGCCTAGTGCAGTCACGGCCCGGTGGTTGAGCCCATGGCAATTCCAGCACCGGGGCTCCCGCTTGCATGTCGCGATATGGTGCCCCGTTGCCGTGCAGTTGAGGCACCGTCCCTCGACGTCCCACCTGCGCCTGCCGTCGACCGGAGGCTGGCGCGCGTTTTGGGCTGGCCTCGCCGCCGTCACGCTCGCAGCAGCCTTCGTGGGTGGCTTGCGGGGTAGCACCTCACGCCAACCGTCCCGGTCCGGAGGGGAAGCCCGGCGGTTGGGGCCGAGCCTCCTCGATGCCGGAAGGCATGGCTCCGGGTCCGGGCCGAGCCGCCGATGAGCCGGCGCGCGAGAAGTGGCCACCGGGCCAAGCCGCCGCCGGGCCGGAGCCCTCTGCTCTGGAGTCGGGCCGAGCCGCCAACGCACGGTTGTCCTGCAAACCGGCGCCGAGACGCTGGCGGTCCCGGCACCCCGTAGCGTGCGACGGCGCCGCCTTCGCCGGCGTCGCGGCGCGTTGGCGCTGGCAGGAGCCGCCACACCGGGGGTGGGCGTCGCTGACCCATGCTCGTGGAAGGCCGCCGTCCGGTGGGAGCGGCATTCCATAGAGCACTTGGTGGGTGGTGCTCGCGGCGTGGGTCTCCCCGACCCGGCCGGTGCGCCAAGCACGCACCTGTGGCGGGGGGCGGCGGACGTTGTTGTTGGGCGGCGGTGCGAGGTCGTCGTCGTCGTCGGAGCAGTCCGTTAGCTCGCCGTCCGCCCACCGCTCGGCCTTGGAACGGCCTGCGGACGGAGGGGGTGAGGAGGGGAAGAACGGCCGTGCCTCCGGAGAGAGCCTACTGTGGTGGCTGACTTTGGCAGGGGTGGCAGACGCGGAAGCCGTGGCCGGGGTGGCCGGTGGCTTGCAAAGGCTTGTGTCGGCTGGACCGGCTGAGGGGACCCCCTCCATGCCGGCCTCTGCCAAGGTCGCCAGCAGCCCACCAGCGGGGGACGCGCTGCCCGGCTGCGCCGTGACGCCCGCTCCTTCCTTGGCCAAGGTCTCCCCGACCTCGAGGCCATGGGTCGGTTGGGTCGGCATTTTGTCGAGCACGCAGTGTGCGTGCAGCTGCCGGCCTCCAGCAGAGGTGCCAGCCGCCGCAGCCACGTCCTTGTCGGCACCGACCACGGGGCCAGCCACTGGCGGGCCGTCCGGTGCATCTCCGTCGGACACCGACGGCGGCGGAGCAGCCATCCTGCTGTTGCCGGTGGTGACGCTTGCAGTGGCGGCGCAGTCCACCGCCCCTGTGGCCAGCGCGCCGGGCGACGGTGGTGGCGGGGAGGCACGGGAGGATGCCGAGGAGGCGGCGCCCGCGCCCGCAGGGCCCTTGCCGGCGACGTCAGGCGCGGCCGGCGGCGTGCTGCAGGGAGCGGCAGGGGTGGCGGCGGCCGAGGCCAGCGCCCCAAAGCCCGTCGCGCCGCACAGCTGCAGCAGGAAGGAGAAGGCCGGGGGGGCGGCGCCTATGCCCGCGGCGCCCGCTGCAGGCGGCGGCGGCGGCCTCCCGCCGGCGCATCTCCGTCGGGGAGGAGGGGGGAGAAGACGAGGACAGAGGAGGCTGGGGGAGGGGCTGATCTAGGGGGTGGCGATGCGGGGGCGGCGGGCGCCGGTGCCGAGGAGGCGACGCGCCGGCGCCGGCGTCGGCGGGGAGGGGGCCAGGAGGGCTAGGTCTCGAGCAGCGCCATCCCCCGGTATTTTTGACACCATTCACCCGTTATTTATTAAGAGGAGAAAAACAAACAGTCCGGAATACACGCCCATGCCGGCAAGCGGCCAGACGCGGACGAGGAATACAGGCTACTGGATTTCTAGTGCTATATTACATACTGAAGAAATGTTGCGACCAAAGCGGAACTGCCACCATTGAAGCCTGCTACTGGTTAGTACGTACACTCCAGAATATGCCACGTTACCACGGTCCACGGGACGGAAAAGAAAAAAACCAAAACCAATGCACACCTGACCTGACACTATCCAATCTTCCACCTCCTTGACGATCGACTTCAGAATGTCCAAAATCCAGAGCGACGTTTGCCGGAAGACGGGGCCATTCCCTTCCTTCCACGATCTCCAAGCGATAAGCAAAACCAAAAAAAGAGTCGAACGATGGCTGCACATGCGCGTCGAGTCGCGATCGAGCGTTGCTGAAGCCACCATTCCGCCATGTCTTGGCCACGATCTGGCGCCAAAGCCCCAAGGCCGACCGACTCTAGTAGAGCGAACCAGACTTGTCTGGCAATGACGCAGCCAAGGAAAAGATGCTCACAGGACTCCGGCTTTTCATGGCACAGCGTGCATGTGCATGCGTCGTCATCCTGTAATCCGTGTCGTTTCCGCCACTCCGATGACCAAAAGGCGTCAGTGGAGGGCAAGCCAGTAGAAAAACTCTTTGGCACCCAGCATGGTCGTGGTGCCATGGAAGAAGGCCCGGTAGGCAGAGGAAGCAGAGTAGGTACCATCCGGCGACCAGCGCCACACGAAACGATCCTCCAGCAATGGATCGAGAATGACGTTCCGCAGGATTCTCAGACCCGAAGGTATTGGAGAAGGACCTAAGTTGTTGGCGCACGAGTTATGTCCCGCGCCCGATGATTCTTGTGCAAGCCGTCCCTCACCGTTCTTCTTCGACCTGTCCTGGACACAGCCGCATAAAAGTCGGACGCGAAGTGGTGCAGAGGGCCAACAGTGGCCCAGTTATCTGTCCACGACAAGCTGGAGTAGTTGAATCAATCGTCCAGGCGACCGGGGTGATGATCCTGACGATCTCATCGGCTGCTCCGGTTCTACGCCTGCAGGTGTGGCGTAAGCGCCGACTACGTGCTAGCGAACCGGCGTAGGGGGCGGCGTTGTACGAAGCAGATACACGAGGAGCAGATACGCGTGAGGGGGCGGCGGCGTGCGAACCCGAGATCGCGTGATGGAGGGAACAGATGCGGCCCTAGGCAGGAGGGCTGTTTTGCAAAAACTGAGATTAGGATGGGATGAGTGGGGGGGGGGGGGGGGTGTTAAGTGTTAAAATAACCCACCTTTTCTTCTAGCAATCAGATTAGAGTTTTTAGTTTCATAGATCCTTGGTTTGCATAGCATACGCCGCCTTGTTTGATTGGTAGGCAACTAATTTATACTTATTCCATGATGAGATATGAAGATAGTTTTGCTGGAAAAAATTATCCATAAAGGGACAATTAAAAAGTGGTATAAAATAGGCCCGTTGTATTGGGCCCAACTATAAGCCCACTCGCTGATTCCCTGTGCTTGTCTTCTATAGCCCAAGCACGCATCCTATTCCTGGATTCTTGGGATTCCTGGCTGTCATCTTAAGAGGCCTGCCGGCGGCCTAGTCGTTGTTAAACCATTGGATCTGGAGTTGCAGTCCATGATATATGGACAGCACATGCCTCTTTCCTAATGTCTCAAATTCGCACAAACCTCATGTTTTTTTCTTTTCTTTTCATTTTCAGTCATCCTGTTTTTTGTTCAAGCTAACTCCAATATATTGACCGGATGGAGAGGCGATACCAATGGCCGTGTGTGGCTTCTTCAGAGATGGTATTGTCCATGGGTGTGTGCTTCCATATTTATACTGGTATTCAATTATTCATATGGGTTTTATTGATTGGTAGACAACTCATTTATGCTTCCACATGTTGATTTTCCTCTGGCCGTATGGTGCTGACTGGATAATGATACTCAGACTCCTAATCACTCTAACAATGCTCATTTATGGCCGAATGCGATCAGGAGAGACCTGCCGGTGGCCTTAATGTGGATAAACTATAGACATTAAGCACAAAATAGCTGCACCGGATGGACACAATCGGGAGTGGTAGCACTCTCTTTTATTTTTAATCAGCATGTGCCTCTTACCCGAAGTCTCAAATTCCTATGCCTCATGTTTCTCTTTTTTTTTTTTTTTCCAGTTCTCTCATCAACTGACACTAATATGTTCAGTAAAAGGAGATACCCAATCATGGTCTTATGTGGCTTGTGCAGAAATAGTATTGTGTAGGCATGTGTGATACCATATTTATACCGGCATCCCTATAGGTTTCATTGATTGGTAGCTGCTAACTAATCTGTGTCTAGTTTATGATAAATATTTCTGCTCATTGGAAAAGATATGGGTACCTCTTTCTTGGATCAATATGAGTAGGTCAGCCTCTTGAGGATTGATGAAACAGTGGGCTGCATCCTCAACCACCTTTCTCCTCTTGTCCTCCCTCGATGCCGGTTCCTATCCGCCGCCAATTGGCTTATTTGATGAGCAACTGCTCATTCCATCAAGTCTGTGCTGTGTGTGGCTAGGGTTCCCATGGAGACATGGTGTACCACTCCCCGATGTCGACGACAGCCACTACAGGAATCCGCGGCTCTGCCGACAGCTTAAAGCTGTCGGCAAAGACCAATATACAGTCGGCAAAGGGTTTGCCGACAGGATTTCCCTATTCCTGTCGGCAAAAATCCTGTCGGCAAACGGGGACTTTGCCGACGGGAATCGGGCGCGGTCGGCGTACTTTCGCCGACAGCCACCACCCGTCTGTCGGCGAAGGAACAAGCGCCGTCAAGTCGGCCCGTTCGCCGCCGACGCCCAGTCAACATGGTCAGTCGGCAAAGCTTTGCCGACAGGGTCAAATTCTGTCGGCAAAGTCACTGTTTGCCGACAAACCAGTCAACCAGTCGGCAAAAGTCTCTCTTGCCGACCCCGGTTCAAGAAGGCTGTCGGCAAAGTCACCTTTTTGCCGACAGCTTTGGCCGGCTATCGGCAAAAACCGCCGCCAAGGCATTTCGGCAAAGAGTCATTTGTCGGCAAAAATTACCCAGCTTTGCCGACAGCCGTGGCCAAAGCCGTCGGCAAAGCCGGGAATTATTTTTCTTTTTGTTTTTTTCTTTGTTTCATTGCATTCGAACCACATTTATAGCATATATATATACCACAGATCACATTTATAACAACAATATAGCATATAAACCGCATTTCATCAACGGATTCGATCTCAACATGAATCCACACATGAACATCATCAAATCCATCGATACATGTCCGAAATACACATAACGTCGCGAAACAAGTGCATACATGTCCAACATACATATGGATGTCCAACATACATGTCAAACAAGTCCTACAAGTCCAACATAAGGGCGAAAGGGTCTAACATGCATCCTAGTCGAGAAGATGGAGGCAAAGGTACCTAGCTCGTCACCGAGTACCCCCCATAGGTCCTCCTCCTACAAAAAGAGATAAAAAGATTAGTATCCACTCAAAAATTCGATAGCACCTCCCCTGCACGGGGAGGTTCCAAGACCTGCAAAAAACATGGCACGAAGGCCAACAACGACCACGACACGAAGGCCGATAACCACCACGGCACGAAGGCCGATAAACACAGCGGCACGAAGGCCGACAACCATAGCGGCACGAAGGCTGACAAGTAGTTAAGGGAGGCAAATGTACCTAGCTCGTGGCACCGTCCCCAGGGGTCCCATCGCCCCCACCTTGCTCCCACGAACCCCACCCTGGCAGTGGTGGTGCCTGAGTCCACCCTGACGGCGCGGCGTCGTAGTGCCATAGTCCTGCGCGGGGCCCCTGCTGCGTCTGCGCCCCCAGCCACGAGGAGTAGCCCTGCGACTGTGGAGGAGGCGGCCCCCATGTGAACGGCTCGTGGGGTAGGTCGGGTAGGTCGGGTACCCTGGCCAGCCTTGCTGTGGAGGGCTGGCACCCAGTGGAGGGCTGGCACCAGGAGTCGTGTTCGAACCCGCCGACGGAGCCTGCACAAAGGACAAGTGAGGTAATTAGTAAAGTACCTGCAGGATGGCCGCACAAGCTAAAGCAAGTGAGGCAATTAGTATTATACTCACCGGACGCTGAACAGGAGCAGGCACTGGGACTGGTGCTGGAGCAAAGAGCGAGGGAGGAAGCTCCTGCTGGTGCTGGGTCCGGAGGAAGCCCGCCAGGTCCGCCATCTGACGCTGGTGGTGCTGCGTCAGTGCCGCCAGGTGCGCCTAGTGGGCCGCCTCCACCGCCACCAGCTGCATCTTGTGGGCCACGTCCTGGGCCGCCTGGTTGGCCTCCAGCTCTTCGAACCTAGCCTGCAATATTACACCCGCACATGGTTGATGGTATGTGAAGCGAAGGTGGATCGTGTGTGAACGACGAATGGAACCGCACTTACCTCCATCTGCGTGTACATCTGGGCGGTGCTCGGCCGTCGTGGCGCTATGGGGATGCCGGAGGAGCTGCTGGAGTTGGTTTTTCAAATCTCTCTCAGCGTGGGAGTAGTGGTCGGGTCGATGCTGCTGTTGGCCATCCAGTAGGAGCCGTGCTGCTTCCCTCCTCCCAACCTCATCACGAGCTCCGGGTCCAGGGGCTCCGTGGTGGGGTCCTTGTCGTCCCCATGGCGCTGGCGAAACGTGGTGCTGTACTCGACGAGCTTGGGGTGGACGCCGGCGTTGGTGTACGCGTCTGGCCCATCCTGCGGGTCGAACCTGTTGTTCGGGTCCGTCGCCTTGCCCTTTTTAGAAAGGGCGTACCCCACCACCACGTTGATCTCCTCCCCATCATGGGAGTCCCTCTGCAAGAGGAAAACACAAACATGGTTAGAGGTAAATAGATTGAGCGCTACATGAGTCCATGTGTATCAAAAGGAGCATACCCAGGCGTCCATGAACTGCGGGAGGGACCGGTTGCCTTGGTGGTGTGGTACCCCCTTGTTCTTGAGTCGGCGCTCCTGACGCTCGTTTTTCACCTCGTACGCCTTGTCCGATCTCCAGTACCGCACAATCTCCTCCCAGCATTGCGGGTCCGCGTCGCACCACCTCGGTATCCACTAAGAAACATCAAGTATTTGACATGTCAGAAGATGAATTGAATGTTTCATGGAAGAAATAAGAACAAATGTTTCCTGCTTACTTACCCGCAAGTACTCCTCCTCGGTGAGGTCGGTCTCCCTCTCCAGCACGATGTCCTGCCTGACTCGCTTCTTATCGATCGCCTCGCCAAGCACGTTGCGGTAGTGGTTGATGACGCACTGGATGCGCGCCTCGTGGTACAAGTCCTTGAGGCGTGAGTGGCAGGCGTTCTCCAGCACCACCTGCGCCCTGGCCTGTTTCCCATCCTCGCACCTGAAGTACTCCTGCACGCAGACATCATGTATCATTTCATTGTTTCAAGAACATCCAATGAATGTGTAGTATTGAGAAATGTGTTGTGATGAAGACACTCACCCAAAACTCCCTCTTGATCTTCGCCGCAAGTGGCTCGTGTGCAGGTGAATCAGCACGATCGCCGCCTTTGGGCTCGGGGATGGGGACGGTGTGCAGGTGGAAGTGGTCCCAGACCATGGGCGGCTGTCGAACGCCGTCGATGGTGACCATGCCCGGGTAGTACTCCCTAATCAGCAGGGAGAGGATGCCATTGACATGGCTTGAGTCCCATTTAGCACAGGGGTCCACCTCCCTCGAAAATATCCAGCTCCTGCACGAGTCATTAACAACAATTGTTAGTCTGCATTTTGGTTTCCTACATGCCATATGAACAATGTGAACAAAGTACTTTACTTACCTCTCGCCGACGGGTGAAATCACCTTGCGGTGGTGGGGGAGCGGCTTTCGGCTAGGGAGCGTCGAGGGCCCGCGCTCGAAGAGCTTCCTCGAACCTGAGGAAGGCCCCCCGTCGCCCCCGTCGCAGTGGCCCCCGTCGTCGTCGTCGTCGTCGTCATCGTCGACGTCGCCGCCCCGCCGCCCCCGCGGCCGCGCGCCGCCGCCGCTGCCACCGTCCCGGTCGTCGTCGTCGTCGTCGCCGTCCTCGTCTCGAACTCCGGCCTCCTCTGCTTAGGAGATGCCGGAGCGGGCCGTCTCCCCCGTCTGCGCCGTCTCCTCCGTCCGACCGGCACCTCCTCCCTACCGGTCTCCTCGTCCACGTCCAGCTCCTCCACGCCACGACCGGCGAAGCGCGAGCGGCAGTTCCGTGGAGGCAGCCTCTTCCTGCCGCCTGGCATTCCGCCGAGTGCCTGCAATGACAAAGATTAAAACAATTAGCATAAATTGCAAGGTGATAATAATAAAAATTGTAAATGACAAGAAGTTGTAAATAAAGAAACATAATTGTAAATGACAAGTAGTTGTATTACGTGGAGGCGACATAATCTCCGAGTATGGCAATACGACCGGTGAGACGTCGTCACCAATTTCCTCGTCATCACCGTCGATATTGTCGAGCTCTCGATCGTCCTCATCATCTCCATCACAACTCCTTCGCGCTTCCTCTGCCATTGCTCAAGGAGTTGTAAGTCCTTAGCATCCAGCATGTCATCACCCTCGTCCTCATCGATGTCGTTGTCTACTTCCATGCTCATTAGTGCAGAAATGTCTATCTCGAATTGCCCATCTAGCCCCTCAGGTTGATAGAACTCATGTGTCGTTGGGTCATAGTTGTAATCGTCATCATTTGGGGTAGCAGCTTTACAGCGCGGCGATACCATGTGCACAAGGCTCCGACCCGCAAGCCTTGGGTCAGTTTGGCCCGCCCATGGAAGGTAATAAACTTGGTTGGCATCTCGGTTAGCCACAATATAGACATCGTCTCCATTATATTTGGAATCCTGTCGAATTTCGATTTGCCCAATCTTAGGGTCTTGTTTCGTGACATAAGGATTGAACCAATGGCATTTGAATACCACCGGCTTCAAAGAACCGCCACCCTTGAATTCGAGCTCGTATATCTCTTCGACCGTGCCGTAATAGTCCAATTCATCATTCTTTGGAGTACGAACTCCGCGCACGTGGTTTTTTGTTGGGGCCGGCTCTCCTCGTAGCCTCTAGTGCGCGATAGCGATAGCCATTGACATCATAAACGGTGTATGACTTGACCTTACGGTTGAAGCCAAGGCCCACCTCTCTCAATTCAGCACTCATTTGCGGATCGGTCCGGGCTGCAAGGTTAGGACAGTTCGGCCGTTAAATTACTCGCTCCTAGGAGCAAAGTGGAATCACAAAGTCGGGAAACGATAGGTACCTTTGAACGAGAACCGGGAAATGAAGTTGGGCTTGCTATGTATAAGAAGACGGTCCTCTTGTTGCGAGGTAGGAGCGTGTGCCCCTCCGAGTAAATATTAATGAATTCCTGAAAAACAAGAGACGGGGGGTCGAATCGATAGGTAAGATGATATAGTGACGGTGTATGAAACAAGCGTACTGAGAACTTACTTCTGATAAACCAGGCACTCATCAAGGTTCAACAACAAGTACATCATGATAGTGGTCCACTCCTCATGGGTCAAGTTCTTGTTGGTAGCTGTGCTTCCTCTTCCGACATCCCCTTTGAAAAGGCTGAGGTTCGATGAGTTCTCCTCGACGTTGTAACGAGGGGTTGGATCTTGCGGTCTTTGAAGTTTTTCGGTATAGTACGCCTGTGTGAATGTCGACACCTCCTCCATAATGAATGCCTCTACCACAGAAGCCTCACTTTTGGCTTTATTTTTACACTTTTTCCAAAAAAGCTTTACACACCTCTCGATTGGATAGCACCAACGGTCTTTGCACGGGCCCCCCAACCGTGCCTTCCTTGGCGAGTGCAAAATCGAGATGCTTTGCATCGATAGGAAGAAGCCGGGTGGAACTATCATCTCCAACTTGCGAGCAACTTAGGTGCACCCTTCTCCGAGTTCAAGACAAACTTCTCGAGATAACCGCTTGGCACAAAGCCGTCGGAAGAAAAAGCTCAACTCTGCCAGGACGCGCCACACTGGCTCGGGGAGGTATCCTCGATTCATCGCGGGAAGGACCCGCTGAATCCATATGTGGAAGTCGTGACTCTTCATCCCTAACACTTTCATAGTCTCCAAGTTCACTCCCCGGGCCAAATTCGCCGCATACCCATCAGGGAACCGCAACGTGCTCATCCACTTCAGTATTTCCTTCCTAACTGGCCTTTTCAGGATGTAATCGGCCGGGCCCCTTTTCCATCTCTTGCCTGGCGCAGGGGTCTTCATCACAAGCTTTGGTCTATCACAAATCGTTTCAATGTCGAGTCTAGCCTTAACGTTGTCCTTCGACTTCTTACCAAGGTCCATGAGTGTTGCCCGAGTGCCTCGGCGACATTCTTTTCGTGTGCATTACATCGATGTTGTGTGGAAGGAGAAGGTCCTTGAAGTACGGTAGCCTATGCAAGCCCGATATATGAGTCCACATGTGTGTGGTACCATATCCAATAAAACCACCGTTCACTTCATCAATTTGGAGAGCACGTAACTCGGCAAGGACAAAATGACGGGGCTCCTAGGCTCAGGAATGGGGTCGGTGACTTGAACACCTTTCATGAAATGCTTTTCATCCCGTCTCAATTCATGGCCCTCAGGCAGGAATTGCCGATGTTTGTCGAAAGAAGAGTACTTGCCACCCTTTTTCAGCCAGGATCTGTCTTGCATGTTGGGCAAGGGAACTTCCCGTGAACACACCACGCGCTAAACAAGCCATACGCCGAAAAGTCATGCAATGAATACTGGAACCACACATGCATTGTGAAGTTCCTCTTTGTAGCTCGGTCGTACATCAGCACCCCTCGTCCCAAGCATGTTGCAATTCATCCCACACCGCCGCATGAACACACCCATATTGTTGCCCGGGTGTCCAGAGGTATTATCAGCGTCAAGAACACGTTCCTGGGTTCAAACATGACGCCGGGGGGAAGATTTAGGGGGATCACGAACACCGGCCAACAAGTGTACGGGGCCGCCATCATTCCAAACGGGTTGAACCCATCTGTTGCCAGCGCGACGCGTACATTCCGAGCCTCCTCAGCCTTTTCAGGATTCATGGCATCGAAGTGCCTCCATGCATCACCATCCGCTGGGTGTACCATCTCGAAAGTGTACCTCTTGCCTTTCTTGTGCCACACCATCATTTTCGCGGTATCCTCTGTCATATACAGCCGTTGGAGCCGATGTAAAAAAGGAAGGTGCCTTATGACCATCTCGGGGATCTTTGACTGACGCTTGATGCCATCAATGCCTTCTACCTCCACATACCTAGAGATTTTGCACTTTGGACAGTGTGCTGCGTCCTCGTGGTCGTCCCTGAACAGGACAGACCATTCTTACAAGCATGAATCGGCTCGTATGGCATCTTGAGTGCTCGAAGCATCCTCTGTGACTCATACGTGCTCTTCGGCAACCCGTGAAGCTTCGGAAGCAAGTTGCCAACCGTCGCCAACACGAGATCAAAACCTTCTCGACGATGCCCGTGACGACTTCAACGCAATTAGTTGAGAAATGGCATCCACGTGAAACATGTGTCTTCTCGTGAAGGGGCTTCGTGCCGCCTCCCGGCATGGCGAAGAACGCCTTTGCGGTTTCCTCCGGATCCTCCTCCGCCTCTATTCCTTCAGGGAACCCCCTTCCCGGTAGTCTTCCATCAGATCTGCCATCCCGGCATCTGCATCAAGTTCCTCGAGGAGCTGCCTCACCGGCACCTCCCTAATAGGATCTCGTTCACCATGGTGGACCCAGCATGTATAGTTTGGAACGTATCCGTACTTGAAAAGATCTTCCATAACCGTACGCCTTTCTCTCCATTTCTTGTTCTTACATTTGTTGCACGGACACCGCATCCGAATCGACCCTCTAGCAGCTCAGTTAAATGCCTGCTCCAGGAAAGCCCTGGTCCCCCTAACCCATTCAGTGGTCTGTTTCTCCCTTGTCCAGCCAGTGTACATCCACTCACGATCAGCCATCCTCTGACATGCGCCAATGTAAGCGAGCAATAAAACTAGCATATGCATCTACAAGGCGTTCCTACCATCTAATAGGTGAAGGATAGGTCCTAATCCCACCCGAGGATGCGTAGATGAGGTTAGCTTCCATGCTCCGCGCCCGTCCGAGACGGAATTTCGGCAGCACCTCCCCGGTGTTCTCCCGATACACGTCCCGACTGGGAGAGTGTGCATCCGGAGAACAACGGGGAGGGGCTGCCGAAACTCCGACTCGAACGGGGGCGGAACATGGAAGCTAACCCAACTACGCATCCTCGGGCTGTCCCAAAAATGTGGACAATCCGAAAGAGACACCGTCGCAGATATGCACTGATCTGCATGCCAACGACCGCGAATCTCTTTCGGACAGGAGACGCCTAACTCGGATACGTCATCTACGACCAACAACATTAAGGAAGAGAGGTGAATATTTATACCTAAGGTGGCGGTGGAGACAGGCTAGCGGGGCAGTGGCGAGGCGAAGCGGCGCCGACGAAGACGATCAGCGTCGAGCAGCTACTCCGGGAACACCGCAAAAGAAAGAAAAAACAATATCGGTACAAAATTTGTGAACCTCCCCGCACGGGGAGGTTCACAAACCCGCAAGAAAGAAGATGGCTCGATGGCCGACAACACATATATGGCACGAAGGCCGTAAACAACACATACAGGACACGAAGGCCACACATGCACAATCTAGGCACGAAGGCCGTCAACAAAACATACGGCACGAAGGCCAACCTGGACCTTTACCTTCTTCTCCGGTGATGGATGAGAACCACGGCGTGGATGAACGTCGTCAACGAACGGCGTCCATGATCATCCCTTCTCCTTCCTCCTCCTTCTCTTCTTCTTCCCCTTCCTCCTCCTTCTCTTCTCTTCTTCCTCCTCCTCCTCCTTCTTCTCTTCTTCTTCCCCTTCCTCCTTGTTGGCGGTCCTTAACTCGATTTCTACCCGCCAACTATAGGTCATTATGGGGGAAATAAATATTTTGTTTCACATATAACTTTACTAATGACCTAGTTCCACCTTGCTTGGAGAAAATATTGTTTTGCGTAGAATATACACCAAGTGCAGGAATTTTCAGAATAAAAGGCAATTTCTGGAAGGCGTAAAACGGCAAAGAAAACAAGGTAGCCCACCTCGGTGTCGAAATGGGCCAAATCACCAGCAAAAGCGTGGCCCAGAGGACGGCTCGGGCCCACACGCCAAAGGCGGTCAGAGGGTGGCACCACCCAGACGCGGGCAGCCCTGCTGCCAGGTGGGCCCGGCCAAGGCGGTTTGCCTCCTTCCATCTAGGGGATGACGGTTGCGCTGGTTATTTTACCTCAATGCCCCTGAACTGCCTCCAGCGCCCTATAAATGAAGAGGAGAGGCCCCCCACCTTTACACACACCATTTGGAGCCATCTCACTTCCTCATACTTGTTCTTTAGTCTTAGCATTAGTCCATTGGAGCTAGGCAAAGCTACTTGGAGAGCTTGTCTCCAGGAAGAAAAGCTACACTCTTGGTATAAATCTATGGAGCGTTCTTCCTTAGTCAAGTTCTCATTACATTTATATAGTCTTGCATATGAACTAGAGTATAGTCTAGTACATGATATATTCGATGATCAAGAACTAGGCCATAGTTCTTGTGAGAGTTGTTCATCGTGTTCTACATTGTTCTTCATCGTTCATATGTTTTACTTGTTTAGATTAGATTGTAGGAGAGGAATAGCGGTTCGATGTGCCTTCGGGCTTGCCTATGTTCTAGCTCGTCCATCCATAGGGTGGGAGTCCTGGGGGGACGTAGGTAGCTCCTTAGTATGCGGAGGTGGTGTCCGGGTGCGAGGGAACCTTCGGACATGTCGGCATGCCACGGTTGAGGTGCTAGGCGGCAGGTGGTGACAGCCTTGTCCGTCCTTTGTAATCCCCCACGTTCGCATGTTGAGTAGGAGTTCGTAAATGCCACCATCGACTGGCAGACCAGTTGCCGCGGTCTCCCCATATTCCTAGTCTAAAGTCGAGTCTTGACTTGTACAACATGTGGAATTAGCTGTTCTAGCATTGACTATATAGGACCTGCTTGCTCCGTGTAGACGATTCTTTATTCTTTATTTTACCTTTATTCCTTTGAGGTTGCTCTAAGTGTGTATCCACTATCCAAACTACCGTATGCTTACCCCTGTATAGCACATTGGTCGGTTTCTCCTCATGCTAGATATCGTATTCATACCCATGCTAGAACACTTAACTACCCCATGCCTTCCTTCGGGAAATTATAAATAACAATACTCTGAATACTTCCGGGTAAAATGCTGCGACGATAGATCCGTGCGCTTGCGGATATTTATCTACTAGGATGTGATCTATCTCTTGGCAACACTCGCGTAGTTGCTAGAACCAGTTTCTAGTAAATATGTCGAGTAAAGCCATTTAGCGTTTCTGGCGCTGTTATCAGGATTAGGCTCTAAGTCTAGTTTTGGTAATCGCGCTAAGAAATGCCAACAAGCATTTCTGGCGCCGTTGCCGGGGAAGGCATGGAAGTTAAGGATCTAGCACATGGATATGCATATGATATATAAAATGAGAAACGACAATGTCTATACGAGGCTAACTTTTATGTTTTCTCCTGTTGTGGATGAAAACGGATAGTGCATGACCGGTTTCTCCCGCCGGAAAACTTCAACTCAAATCCGGAAGCACTCCTAAGGAGGAAGAGGACTCGTGCCCTTTCCTCTTCGCTCCCTCCACCGAGATAAACCGGTCACCACCGCACCTACTAGGCCGCACTCCATGGCCAAGTCCCCGCACGAGTTCTCCGTCCCCAATGTTGCCAACGTGCCCACCGGGCCCGTCAACCTGGGAGACAAGAACTTCGAGCTCGGGGCCGGGCTCATTACCATGGTGCGGGCAAGTTCATTACGTGGACTGCCTAGTGAGGACGCCAACGCTCATCTTCAGCGTTTCTTGGAGATATACGACACCATCGTCATCAAGGATGTCGCACCTGATGCAATCAGGCTCAGGCTCTTCCCTTTCTCCCTTGTGGGAAAGGCGAAGACCTGGTTCTACAAGGACAAGGCCGTTGTTGACACATGGAGCAAATGCTCCACCACGTTCCTCGCTAAGTTCTTCCCCATGGGCAAAACCAATGCCCTGCAGGAAAGGATCGCTAACTTCTAGCAGAATTCGCTGGAACCCATCCCTGAGGCATGGGAGAGGCTCCAGGAGTACATCCAGGAATGCCCTCACCATAGGATGGAAAGTTGGCTGGTGCTCCAGAACTTCTACAATGGGTTAACACCCATGTCGAAGGGGCACCTGGACGCCGCAGCTGGCGGCGCCTTTCTATCATTGACTATTGACAGTGCTATGGCACTGATCAACAAAATGGTAGAAAACCAAGCTTGGGGGGAGGACCGCGCTCCCACCAAGGGACAAAAAGGCATGCATATCGTGAAGGAGGCGGATATGCTTGCCGCAAAAATAGACCTACTCCTGAAGAAGATTGACGGTGGTGCCATCACTGATGCATCCGGCACCGTCAATGCCATGGACGCTTGCATGACGTGCGAGGTCCGTGGTGAAGCCAGGACACTCGAGGAATGACGCCCCGAGACCGTGAAGAGGCCGCCTACCTCAACAATGGGTTTCGCCGGCGGCAAGGAGGAGGGAATGGCTGGAATAACCAGTCCCCGTCCTCCATTCCAAGGTAATTCAAATTACGCCTCCGGGTTTAATTCGAACCAACCTTCATTGAAGGACCTGGTTTTCGGCCAAGCCAAAATAAACGAAAATCTCGCCAAAAAGATGATACAACATGACAAAATCCTGGGAGACATGGACAAAAAGCTGGAAGGTCTCTTATCCGCTGTCAAGAGTCAGCAAAGTTTTAACAGCATGATAGAGACCCAGCTTACCCGGTTAATGCCGCTACGCCCAAAACCGGGGACAAGGATGCCAAGGCCGAGCTAAAATCGGTAACAACAAGGGGAGGAAGGTCCACAAGTGATCCACCATACCCCGACCAAGTAGCATCGGGGAAGGCGGAGCGCGAAACGCAGAGGGAACCTCCCCGTAGAGGAAGAGCCACAGGAAGCAACACCAACAGGAGCGACGCTAGACTATCCTGATACAAATGGCCTACCGTTCCCCACCAAAACCAAGAAGATGACCGCGGATGAACAATTCGCACGCTTTGTTGAGATGATAGGGAAGGTACATGTGAGCGTCCCACTCATGGACGTCTTGCATGTCCCTTCTTATGCAAGATACGTGAAAGATATCATCAACAACAAGCGTCCTCTACCATCCACAGAGACGGTCAAACGGACGGAGGAATGCGGCGCGGCAATACTTAACCAGTTTGCACGAAAAGAGAAAGGACCCCGGATGCCCAACCATCACTTGTTCAATCGGGGGCCAACGGTTTGACCATGCTCTTTGTGACACGGGGGCCAGCGTGAGCGTCATGCCAAAGACAGTCTTTGACAAGTTGGATTGCACACAGCTTGCACCAACAACCATGACGCTCCAGCTGGCCGACTCCTCCATTCTCTACCCTGCAGGGATTGCTGAGGACATCTCGATAAAAATCCGAGGGTACTTCGTGCCAGTCGACTTCGTGGTGCTAGACATGGAACTTACCAAGGAAAACCCTCTCATCCTTGGGAGGCCATTCTTGAGCACCACTGGGGCCCAAATAGATGTTGGAGCTGGAGAAATCCGCTTCAATATAAATGGCCAGGAGGAGAAGTTTGAATTCCGACCCCGCAAGCAGGAACAATGCAACATGATCCGTATCAAATACGGACCAAACACTCAAGGCATACAGGAGGTCGAAATCCAACCCCAGGCCTTCGTGAGCAAACCAAGGAAAGAAAATAAGGAGAAGCCAAAAGCAACTCCTAAGAAAGAGCAAAAGGCCGTGACACGGCCTAAGAAAAAGAAAACTGCTCCTAAACAAAAGGGCAAGAAAGAAGAGGTTTCCACACCACCAAAGAAGGTGGTGCGAAGGACAGGAAGAACGCCGCTGCACCACCCAAGGTTATCAAGATGGAGTGGAGACCCAAGAAGCCATCAACAGACATACCATCCCCGAGCACAAAGATGGAGGAAGTCCTGCCCAAACAAAAGATCAACCCTGGGCCATGAGCTTCAGGATAAGCTTGGGGGAGGACCCCCAATTGAGGTACCTGCATTGCATATTTAATTTCTCATAATTTTATTTTTATCTAAGCATGTTTAAATTCAAGTTTCTTGCATTCAAAAAAAAATATATTTATTTATATAATTCCATTCCATATATGTGCTATGAAATGTTTAGTTCCACCCATGTTGAAATGATTGGTTGCTCTGTTTTATGTCTCGTTTGTACTTGTCTAGAATAGAGTTTTCTCTACTATTTGGGTTAATCGGCTTTACATTATCATGCTCTAGAAACTTAATTTAGTGGGTTGCATACAATTACTCTCATCTAGGTTATTGCGCGATATGATATAGTGACTTAGACCACAGCAATGAAACGTCCCTTTGAGAAAACCTGATGTCCGGAGTCTTTGTTTCAAAAATTTTCAAAAACAATAGTTCCTCAATGATCGTGGAATACCCACCAGAGCCATATGATCTATCTATAGAATAAGAACCTTCATACGCTGCCTGTTCGTACATTGAGTTCGGTCGGATTGTTACCGACGTGAGAATATGACTCTACACCCATGATTGAGATTCACTTGCACCCACCAAATAAAAGCCAACTCTTGCACTGAGAGTTGCGCACAACATGCACCCTTCACCATCCGCCGACTCTTACACTGAGAGTTGCGCACCATTTTTTTCCACCAAATAAAAATGCCGACCCTTACCCTGAGGATCACGCACCCCTCTATTGTAGTTTGCAAAATTCTCCATGCATTATTCATCATGACATCTCTCTCCACCTCATCCTATCCATCAATAAAGCTTTGGGCTATGTTCTTAGTCAGAAAAAAATGAGAGAAAAGAAAGACAGGAAAAGAAAAAAAAAGAGATTGTTATAGTTAGAAGATTTATCACTCTTGTAGGCAAACGGGAAAAGTCTTAGATCCCCATTCAAAAAAAATGAGAGAATAGTTTTAGTTGTTCTTTGATAGCCCATCATTTCTTCATCTCATTCATCAATAAAAGAGAGCATGTCATGATGCATGGAGACCCAAAAATACCACAAAAATTAGGAATCATCTTTCATTCCATCCACACACTTGCACATCTCAATCAAGGTATATAGCTTAATCTCCGTAAGATTCAGTCCTTGACCTTACAACATATGTGATACAAGTATGCCCACTTACATACCTACCAAAAACTCCACTCTCAGCTTTAGTGGTAGGAAGAAGGCAAAATCTGAAAATGCCTTTGGTGAGGTTACTATACACTTTAGGCGATCGAGTGGGTCATTTGAGGAACTTGGTTTATTTATAAAAACTTACAAAACCTCCGGTCTGAAAGTTGATCTTGGGACGAATGAAAAGCACCGGTCTTTGAAACTGTTCTATTTTGCAATCACCCAAGACTTGAGAAAATTAGAAGCCCCACTCCATCAAGAATCATAGAGTAGATACAATTGCCGATTTATCCAAATAGCAGTAGAACGCTCTCTTTTAGCTTGTACACCTGAGATATAATCGGCATCGTAGCAACCCCTGATCAACAACCCAAAGCAAAGACTTGCTCGGGACGAGCAAGGGGTAAGCTTGGGGATCTTGTTGGCGGTCCTTAACTCGATTTCTACCCGCCAACTATAGGTCATTATGGGGGAAATAAATATTTTATTTCACATATAACTTTACTATTGACCTAGTTCCACCTATGCTTGGAGAAAATATTGTTTTGCGAGAATATACACCAAGTGCAGGAATTTTCAGAATAAAAAGGCGCTTTCCGGAAGGCGTAAAACGGCAAAGAAAACAAGGTAGCCCACCTCGGGGTCGAAATGGGCCAAATCACCAGCAAAAGCGTGGCCCAGAGGACGGCCCGGGCCCACACGCCAAAGGCGGTCAGGGGGCGGCGCCACCCAGGCGCGGGCGCGCCTTGGGCGCGGCCGCGCCGCCGCCCCTACCGCCGGTGGGCCGGCAAAAAGCGGTTTGCCTCCTTCCATCTAGGGGATGACGGTTGCGCTGGTTATTTTACCTCAATGCCCCCTGAACCGCCTCCGCGCCCTATAAATGAAGAGGAGAGGCCCCCCACCTTCACACACACCATTTGGAGCCATCTCACTTCCTCATACTTGTTCTTTAATCTTAGCATTAGTCCATTGGAGCTAGGCAAAGCTACTTGGAGAGCTTGTCCCCAGGAAGAAAAGCTACACTCTTGGTATAAATCTATGGAGCGTTCTTCCTTAGTCAAGTTCTCATTACATTTATATAGTCTTGCATATGAACTAGAGTATAGTCTAGTACACGATATATTCGATGATCAAGAACTAGGCCATAGTTCTTGTGAGAGTTGTTCATCGTGTTCTGCATTGTTCTTCATCGTTCATATGTTTTACTTGTTTAGATTAGATTGTAGGAGAGGAATAGCGGTTCGATGTGCCTTCGGGCTTGCCTATGTTTTAGCTCGTCCATCCGTAGGGTGGGAGTCCTGGGGGGACGTAGGTAGCTCCTTAGTATGCGAACGTGGTGTCCGGGTGCGAGGGAACCTTCGGATATATCGGCATGCCACGGTTGAGGTGGTAGGCGGCAGGTGGTGACAGCCTTGTCCGTCCTTTGTAATCCCCCACGTTCGCATGTTGAGTAGGAGTTCGTAAATGCCGCCATCGACTGGGAGACCAGTTGCCGCGGTCTCCCCATATTCCTAGTCTATAGTCGAGTCTTGACTTGTACAACATGTGGAATTAGCTGTTCTAGCATTGACTATATAGGACCTGCCTGCTCCGCGTAGATGATTCTTTATTCTTTATTTTACCTTTATTCCTTTGAGGTTGCTCTAAGTGTGTGTCCACTATCCAAACTACCGTATGCTTACCCCTGTATAGCACATTGGTCGGTTTCTCCTCATGCTAGATATCGTATTCATACCCATGCTAGAACACTTAACTAACCCATGCCTTCCTTTGGGAAATTATAAATAACGATACCCTGAATACTTCCGGGTGAAATGCTGCGACGATAGATCCATGCGCTTGCGGATATTTATCTACTAGGATGTGATCTATCTCTTAGCAACACTCGCGTAGTTGCTAGAACCAGTTTCTAGTAAATATGTCGAGTAAAGCCATTTAGCGTTTCTGGCGCTGTTATCAGGATTAGGCTCTAAGTCTAGTTTTGGTAATCGCGCTAAGAAATGCCAACACTCCTCCTTCTCTTCTCTTCTTCCTCCTCCTTCTTCTTCTTCTCTTCTTCTTCCTCCTTCCTTCCTATTCCCCATTCCACCTACCTCTACCTCGGCGGCACAGGAGCCGGGGGCTAGGGCCAGGGGCGGCTGCGGTCGGGCGCGGCCCCTGCGGCCTCGCCGGCCCAGCTCCCTGGTCTCGCCGGCGTGTGGGCATCGGTGGGGCGCGGCCCCTGCTCCCTGCTGCGGCGGCGGGAGGCAGGAGCAGCGGGGAGCAGCGGAGCGGGGGAGCGGCGGAGGTGGTGGGGACGACGGAGCGGGAGCAGCGGTGACGACGGAGCGGCGGCGGTGCCGGGGAGCGGCGGCGGAGCGGGAGCAGCGAGGAGGGAGCGCGGTGCCGGGGCGGAGAGGGGCCGCGGAGGGTGCGGGGCGCGCGGCGGGGCTCGGAGGGCGGGGCGCCCGGCGGCCGAGGTGGCGGGCGGAGGTGGCGGGTGAGCTGCGGGCGGCGGCGGGATGGGAATGGGGTCGGGCGGCGCGGGATGGGGATGGGTTAGGTTTAGATGGGGATGGGCTTTTTATTTTTTTAACTTGGGCCGGTTCGCTGTCGGCAAAAAAAATTCTTTTTTTTTTAACTTGGGCCGGTTCGCCGGCGCCGCCCGCCGGGCGCTTTGTCGGCAAAAAAATTCTTTTTTTTTTAAAATCCTCTTCGCCGACGGCCGGGCTCCAAGGCTCTCGGCAAAGAAAGTTTTAAATTTTTGTTTTTTTTATCCTTTTTTTTTCTCGGGTCCTTCCTTCCATAATTACATCTCAAATTCAAAACTTGGGGAGGTTTTGAGTTATTTAGCTATATTTCCTTAATTTTTTTTCGCTCACTACAATTTTCTGCATTTTTCAAGTTTGAACTGGGGTGTTTCAAATAGTGAAACTTTGGCCTTGGAAAAATGATATTCATGGTGGGGAGTGTGTTTTAAGGCCGTGTCCCAAAGCTCACCCAAAAGTCTCAAGTCCTTGTCCACGTAACACGACTATCCAGGAGTGGTAAAAGTGTTTTTTAATTATATAAAATCCAAACGAAGTTGAAAAATCACGAAACTTGACGGGGTGTCGTGTTATCGCATGTGGAGGCTATGAAAAAAATTTGAAAAAATTTGGAGCAAGTTGCGACGTCACATGCTCAAAAGCCAGACAACTCCACATGTGATCACAAGTGAGATGTGTGGAGATGTTTGGGTTTTGAGCATGTTACGCCGCAACTTGCTCCAAACTTTTTCAATTTTTTTTCATAGCCTTCACATGCGATAACACGACACCCCATCAAGTTTTGTGATTTTTCAACTTCATTTGGATTTTATGTAATTAAAAACACATTTACCACTCCTGGATGGTCGTGTTACGTGGACAAGGACTTGAAACTTTTGGGTGAGCTTTGGTACACGGCCTTAAAACACACTTCCCACCATGAATATCATTTTTCCAAGGCCAAAGTTTCGTTATTTCATGTACTGCGGTTCAAATTTGAAAAATGCGGGAAAATTCAAGCGAAGGAAAAAATTAACGAAATATAGCTAAATGTTTCCAAAAAGGCACAAATTCAAACATGTGATTGTAAACAATGTATCTAGGCAACAAAAAAATTTTGAAGTCAAAATTCGAAAAAAAAATATGTTTGCCGACAAAAGACATACGGAGGTCGGCAAAGAGCATAGTTTGCCGACAGCATACAATGGCTGTCGGCAAACCTGATCTTCGCCGACAGCTTGGGGAGGCTGTATGCAAAGTTTGCCGACAGCCCTAACGGCGTGGCTGTCGGCGAAGCAAACGGCGACGGCGCCATTTGGTCGAGCCAGCGCTTCGCCGACAGCCTTGGTTGCCGACAGCCTAGCTGTCGGGAAAAAATATTTTCGCCAACAGCCTTACTTCGCCGACAGCCCGTGGATCTGGGGCTGTCGGCGAAATAGACTTTGCCGACAGCGGGTTGCGGCTGTCGGCAAACAGCTGGTTCGCCGACAGCCCAGATCCTAGCTGTCGGCAAAGCCCTGGGCTGTCGGCGAACAGCCGGATTCCTGTGGTGAGCTTGGGCTTCTGGCCAATGCCCAACTGATGACAGGATCTAGGTATCCGTCCGCATGCATGACTGCATGAGATTCTCAGGTTGATTCTTCAGTATTATGTTCGATGAAGCCTGATAAGTTGACTATGCTTCTGCATATGAGTGCCAAATAGGCCATTTCACTATTTTGTTTGTAAAAGGGCTGCTGCAATATAATGCGCGATTGCCATTAATCACAGAAGCGAGCTTTTAATACTAAAACATTTTACTTTGGAGAAATACAATGCTTCGTGTCAAGCTTTTAAATGGACCTACTTGTGCTCGCTGTCTGCTGCCTGCGGTAAGATGATATCCCGAGCGACATGCCAGCGGTAAGGACAATATTAAATCATTGGATCTTGAGATGCAGCTGCCCGCGGCCTAGGAGTTGTTAAACCATTGTATCCAGAGCCACAGGCTCCAGAGCGGCGTATGCCTCTTTCCTGGTGTCTCAAATTCCCACGCCACATGTTCCTTTGTTTTCTGTTCATGTTATGTCTGTCTCATCCTCTTGTTTGCTCATGATAACACATAGTAACACTGATATATATTGGCGGGAAGGAGAGACGCTATCAAGTTCGTGTGCAGTGTGGTGTGGTCCATATTTTAATGTCATTGATATGAGTTTTATTGATCACTGGACCACTCGTTTACGCTTATTTTATGAGACAGTTTTTGCGGTGTAAATACTAATCATGGAAATAAAATTTAATATACTAAGGCTAGAATTTGGTTAGAGCAGATGTGAAGCTGTAGACTGAGTAAGAAAGACATGTAATGCCCCTGAAGGCCTGGACTATTTTTATTTTCAAAATATTTTAAGCTCACTATTTTCATGTAATGATATTTTACGGAATTTTTTTTCTTCTAAGCTCTTTGTCCATGCTCCATTGAAGCAGATTTTTTTCCAAAATGAAGCTGAAATTTTTACCATAAAAAGCATCAGTTTACTAGCCTACCATGAACATTTCATTGCTCTTGGGTTAATATAATTACATAAATGAATTTAGTCCAAAAAGCATAGGCAAACATGAAACGTTTCTTTTTAAAAATAAGATATATTATATGTTTTTTGCATAGATCTATTTATGAGGAGTCTAAGAAAACCGGATTAATCATTATAGGATCTTACTACAATTTTCCACCGATTTTAGAAGTTTTGAGTATATTTACGAACAAAAGAAAAAGATATCAAAAAAGGAAAGCACATTTTTGCAAAAACTGAGATTATGATGGAATGAGTGGGGGTTTAAGCGCTAAAATAACCCACCTTTGCTTCTAGCCATCGGATTAGAGTCATTGTGGTCTTGATTAGAGTTTCTATAGTTTTCATAGGTTCCTGGTTTGCATAGCATACGCTGTCTTAAAAAAATTTGATGATTGTTGCAATATGGGTCTTCTTTTCGTAGATGATGGTCTTTGTGCTTCTTGGGACAGTTTGTGATTTTCATCGTAATTGGGAGGTACCAGCTGTCTGTAGTGTTTATGGTTCAGTTTGCTATGTTCTGAGGCTCCCTTTGGTTTGGCTTTTGATCCTGTTTTTGCTTTTGTAAAAGTGAAAAGCCAACCAAAGTGCTCAAAAGACAAAGTTTCTTTTGGCCAAAAGCAGCTTTTGATCTAGTATAATGTTGAAAGCAGCTCACGCAATCGGCTGCTTTTGAGGTTAAAAAATACCCACCTACCACCGATCGATGAAACATACTGGTTTGTTTTTCCTTTCCACTTCCCCATTCATTATCTCACGAGGAGCCAATCCACTGTTTTGTGAAGAGCCAAGGAACCTCCATTGCCGCACGGGATCCCACCTATAGCCACCGTGGCAAGCCTAGAAGGTGCTCGCTAGCCTTTCCTAGCTCCTACCCCGGTGTGGCTACTCAAGGAGGAAGAAGATGACGACCGAATCTGCTTGGTAGTGAGTGAGGGGGAGTTGAGTTGGGTTGATTGCGAATGAAATGTGGGGTCCACTCGCAGTTGTTTTCCTAAAGCCACAACTATCCCACCAAACAGCCTTCTGCTTTCCCACAAATGATTTCTCATAGTAGCTTTTCCTCAGGGCTCAAACAAACACACCATAAATGTGCTTATTTAGATTGAGACACCAAACACTCTCGTCTCATGCTATTTGGAACACGTGCATGTTGTGGCCATTTGAAGTTGTACAAGCATTTAGAAGTTGACTCACTAACAAGTTGCTCATATGTGCCACACGAGTAAACAGCTTCTGTCTGGTAGTTGTTGGGAGAGAACTGCAAACCCATATATATGTTGTGTCTTGCTCTGTGGGACTGCTTGACCATTTTGTCCCAGAGGCATTGTGCAAACACATTTTGTATGTGTGGGAAGTGGATCGCTCTATGGCTAGATGAAATATCTACCACATCGTTATCATTAACAGCAAGACAAATGCAACTTGGGAAGATTCATATAGGTAGGAACCATGGATGAATAATAGTTGTCAATTTGTATAGCAGGCAGTTCTGTTGCAAATTTAGAAACAATAATAGTACAACACTTACACAGTTTCGAACATGAAGAGAACATAATAACTTATCCTTATGTTGCCAGTTTGAGCATTGGAGCCAATGTCTACACCATATATATGGCACCGACAGGATGGTGCACTCAACCAAATCAGTGCCACTTGCACATTGGCCACAGGCCATCCTGTGCCCATGGGATAACCATTCTCAAACTCGTGGTCACTCTAACTAGGCTCTCTTAAGGCTGACTGTGATCCGGAGAGACCCGCCAATGGCCAGAATGTTGGGAACGAAATCCTCTGCAGTCGGTCATTCCGATGGAGCAGTGCAGTTACCAATTCTCAGCCAATCGATGTGGATCCAGCAGGTACAGACTCCAACCAAGCTTGCATAACACAACTCTTTAGCTTCACTGGGCCTCCGCCCAACAAGAGCATCACGCTGCTTTCCTGGCTTTCTGGCACTACGAGTGATTTTGGCGCGAGGCAGCGGCACTGCACGCGCTTTCTGTATTTTGGGGCGACGAAGCGAAGGGCAATCATCTAAACCGGAGCGAGGTCCTCTTCGATGGCATGGCAGGTGTGTCGCTCTTCACTTTAATTTGTTCTTGTGCGTCAGATTGCAAAGCACACTGTTCCTATTCTACGGGTGCTGTGGGCTGGAATGGGCCGTTCAAAGTGGCCTGCTAGCAACTTTGATGAGGATGCTGTTGGATTTCGTTCTGAATGTTGATGATATTTCCATCAAGCGTCAACTAGATAAAGCGTGTGTATACATGATCTGGAGTGGCAGCACTCTCTTTGGACTCAGCGTGTCCCTCTTTCTCAATGTCTCAAATTCTTAGGCCTCGTGATTTTTTCATTTCCAGTTGTCCCATCAACTAACATTAATATGTTCAGTAAAAGGAGAGACCCTATCAAGGTTGTATGTGGCTTTGTGCAAAGATAGTTTTATACTGGTATCCCCTGTAGGTTTTATTGATTGGTAGGTAACTAATTTGTGTCTAATTTATGAGAAACGTTTGTGGTGGTTGGAAAAGATATGGGCCGTCCATCAAGATAGATTGAATGGTAAAATACAGAAGTAATAAAAATACTTTAAAAAGGTTATTGGTTCTGGTTGCTTAGCCGGCGGCTCTAAGAGGTTCGTGGTTGTTATTACTTCAAAAACTAGATCATACCCCGCACGTTGCTGCGGTATTTTGTAGCATTACATAAAAATGAAATTTATGAAGGTTGTATTTAGAGATAAAATGTCCCATATAGTTGAGTAATTTTGGCTTCATCATAACTAACTTGAAATCTTGGACATGGTAGACAATCAACCGTCTTCAATGATTAGCTTGACAAAACACCTATATCAATCAAGCGGTATCTCTTGATAAAGAAATGTACATAGAGAGAAGAGAAAAACATCCAAATACTCACGTAAGATGGGAAAAGTGGTGTATGAAAGTGAGCGTTGCTTGGGCTCTCACCTGGAGCTTGTCAGGTAAGACTAATAGCAAATATTAATTACAAGACTACATGAAGAAATCACGTTAGAGAATTGATAATAATACAATGCCTGTTGGATTAGGAAAATCCATCCACCTGATGATAGAGAAAATGGAACTGAACCTATGAATCTTAAAGGCAAGATTATGCACTACCGAGCATGTTGATGTAGCAGATTGCATCTATTCGCATGACTGGTATATGGATTCACAGATGAGATGAGATGCGAAAAGAAGCCCATGCATCCTCTAGAGGCTCAGTGGCGGACTGCCAACGCAGCTAGTTCGTATCTACAATCCTTGTCTCCTCCTCTCTCTCTCCCCGTCGCTGCCGGTCGGCCTGCACGAAAGATGTTGGATGTGGTGGTCTGGTGAAGGAACTGCAGCACTAGTGCGTAGTTCAGCCTGGTCGTTGAGCGCCTCCACCTCCCTGATGCTCATGGCTACCATCGTCGACGCCATTGTTAGTCTCCATCCCGTTCACAGTTATCTCATGATGTAAATAAGTTAGTTGCATTCCATGGCACGTTTACATTCAGTCCTAGCTAGCTGCATGTCCTAGAGTGGTCAGGTCTGAGCCATGCTGCGTTCATGCGAGTCTGTAGCTCCGCCACGACGCGCACAAAACCCGCTCCTGCACTAGGCAGGCACGTCGCAGCGTGAACTGGTCGTGGCGGGGAAGTCGGGGGCGCTCAGCGCCGTGTACCCACTCAGTAAAAAGGCAACAATCGGATCCGAATAAGCTACAACGTGGCAGCGGTAATTCTCTGTGTCTTCGTCCTCGTCCTCGTTGTGATTCAGAACGCGAGAGCTAGAGAGAGAAACCGTCATGTTCCTGGTGACCGCCATCACCGTCGCGTTGCCGATCACCGTCGAGACCGCCGTTCCGGCACTCGGCGCCAACACGTGGTATCAGAGCGCGGTGTATGTTCTATAGCGGCTCGGTAAGCCCACCGCGAGAGCCTGCTCGGAAGAAGTTTGTTGTCCCTCGAAGGAGGCCGAAGACGGAGGAGGTGAGTGAGACGGGCGGCGGCACGTGTGAGCGGGAGCGGGTCCGTGAGGGCTCGCTCATGTGGCCGGGGCTCGCTCATGTGGCCGATGCTCACCCGATCAAACTACGCGGAGTGGGCGATGTTGCTTCAATGCAACTTCGAGACCCTCGAGATCTGGGACACCATCGAGCCCGACGGCGCTGGCGTGAAGAGATCAAGGGATCGACAAGCCATGGGCGGAGTCCTCCACTCGGTGCCACAGGAGATGTGGCAGCTGCTCGGCGCGAAGAAACCCGTCAAGGAGGCTTGGGAGGCGGTGAAGAGAATGAGGGTGGGCGCAGATCGCGTCAAGGAAGCCAATGCTTAGCGTCTGCTCAAGGAGTTCGAGAACGTCAAGTTCAAGGACGAATTCACCTTGCGGATCAGGGTGCTGGCGGCGGACTTGCGCACGTCGGGTGAGAACATCGACGATGCCGGGGTGGTGAAGAAGATGTTGCGCGTGCCGCCTCAACGATACGTGCAGGTCGCGATCTCGATCGAGACACTGCTCGATCTCAAAACCCTCACCATCGAGGAGCTGGTGGGGCGGCTCAAGATGGCGGAGGATCGCCTCAATGTCGAGGCCGCCACGGATAGGGTCGGCAACCTCATGCTCTCGGAGGAGGACTGGGTCATGAAGTATCGGCACCGCCTCAGTCCTCGTCGTTTGGCGGGAGCGGCAAGAAACCCTAGAAGCCGAAGACTGGCGGCGGTGGCGGGCGTGGAGATCGTGGTTACCGAGGCGAGAAGAAGGAGGCCGGCATCAAGGTGACGACTATGGGCACTCCAAGAAGAAAGGGGCGCTATAGAAATTGCGGCCTGTATGGTCACTGGGCGGAGGTTTGCAAGAAGGCGAAGCGGGAGCGCAAGGAGGTGGCGGACCACACTCAGGCTGATGTCGATCAGCCATCAATCCTGCTGGCCACTGTGAACACCGTGCACAACAGCGCACGCAACGTAAAGCCGGAGATGGCGCACATGGCACGCCACGTCGTGCACCTCAATGAGAAGGTGTATCCAGGAGATGGGGAGCGAGTATGTGAAGGAGAGAAGGACACCTGGGTCCTCGACACAAGAGCTAGAATCATATGAAAGGGAGACGCAAGGCACTCTCATTGTTGGACACGTCGGTGGGTGGCACAGTTCATTTTGGCGATGGATCACTGGTGGAGATTGAAGGGATCGACTCTGTGCTTCTTCAGACAAAGGAGAACGGTCACAAGGTTCTGTCAAAGGTATACTACATCCCCAAACTCAAAAGTAATATTGTGAGCATAGATCAACTAGAGGAGGGAGGATGCAAGGTGGTTATAGAAGATGGTTTCTACATTGTCTTTGATGTTGAGCGTTCACTGTTATCTCGGGCACCTCGTGTCAGAAACCATTTGTATCTGTTGTCAGTAACACTTGCAGCTCCAATTTGCTTAGTGGCTAAAGCAGATGAGTAAGCCTGGTTCTGGCATGGCCGTTATGGCCATCTGAACTTTAGAGCTCTCCGAGAGCTTGGATCAAGGAGGATGGTAGAAGGAATACCCTAGCTGGACCGTCATGAAGAGTTCTGTGATGGGTGTGCTTTGGGCAAGCAACATAGGCTGCCATTTCCACAGGATGCAGATTATCATGCAGAGAAGGCATTGGACTTGTTCCATGCAGACTTGTGTGGGAAGATCAAGCCATGTACATTCGGGAGTAAGAACTATTTCTTGCTCATAGTTGATGATCATACATGCTACATGTGGGTTGAGTTTCTGAGAACAAAAGATGAAGAATTCAAATATTTGAAGAAAATTCAGGCTTTGGCAGAAACTGAAAACAGTGCAAGCTGCATGCTTTCAGAAGTGACAGAGGTGGGGAGTTCACATCCATGGAGTTCAAGCACTATTGTGATGATCGTGGGATGAAGCACTTCACCACCACGCCATATACGCCACAACAAAATGGTGTCGTGGAGCGACGCAATAGGACCGTGGTCGAGATGGCCAGGTGTCTTCTGAAGAGTAAAGGAGTACCGGTGAATTTTGGGGTGTCCGCAGCAGTTTATCTGCTGAACAGAGCTCCCACGAAAAGCCTAAAGGGCATGACTCCGTATGAAGCTTGGCATAATCGCAAACCGAAGGTGCATCATTTATGGATGTTTGGTTGCATTGCATTTGTGAAGACTGTTGGGCCTGGACTGTCGAAGCTGTCTGACATAGCAACTAGAATGGTGTTTGTCGGATATGAAACAGGAACAAAGGGGTATAGGCTTTATGACCCTGTGAACAAGAAACTGCATGTCTCGCGTGATGTAGTGTTTGAGGAGAACAAGGCATGGGATTGGAAGAAACACGCCCGAGCAGGATCCACAACATCAGTGTTTGATGTTGAGTTTTTCACTGTTGTCAAACAAGGAACAGTAAATGAAGGTGCAGTTGAAACAGAAGAGCATATAGATGAACCTGTGCATCAGAACCAAGGATCACCTGCCCAAGCTCAGTGGTCCATCAACACTAACTCAAGTGCAGGCTCAAACCACACAACTCCACCTGGGACCCCTCTAACACAAGCAATGGAATTTGCAACACCACCAACTGGAAATATAGTGGATTCAAAAGGAGTGCCACTCAGATTCAGAATGATTGATCACATAAATGACACAACTGATGAAGTCCATGACTTTGAGTATAGTGATGTCTGCTATGTTGCTGCTGAGGAGCCTAGGAGTGTGGATGAGGCACTGGATGAACAGTGTTGGAAGGATGCTATGGTGTCTGAAATGAAATCAATTGAAGAAAATGGCACATGGGAGTTGTCTGATTTACCTGCTGGTCATCGAGCAATTGGCCTCAAATGGGTCTACAAAGTGAAAAAAGATCCAGAAGGCAACATTTTGGAGTATAAAGCTCCATTAGTGGCCAAGGGGTATGCTCAGCATGAGGGGGTGTATTTTGATGAGGTATTTGCCCAAGTGGTAAGGATTGAGACAGTGAGGTTGTTGATTGCTCTTGCTGCACAGAAAGGATGGCAAGTCCATCACATGGATGTTAAATCAGCATTTCTGAATGGTGAATTTAGTGAGGTGGTGTATGTCCAACAGCCACCAGGCTTTGTTGCAGAGAGTAGCAGAAAGAAAGTTCTCAGACTGAAGAAGGCATTGGCCAGCGTCAAGCTCCAAGAGCGTAGAATGCTAAATTGGATAGGGAATTGGTGAAGCTTGGATTTGAAAGAAATCCATTGGAACATGTTGTGTATAGGAGATCAGATCGAAATTGCTTTCTCTTGATTGGAGTATATGTGGATGATCTCATAATCACAGGGACCAGTTCAGCTAGCATTGAGCATTTCAAGAGGGAGATGATGAGCTGCTTCAGTATGAGTGACTTGGGCGTACTCAGTTATTACTTGGGAATTCAAGTCTGTCAGAAGGATGGTGTCACAACTTTGTGACAGAGCTCTTATACACTGAAAATCTTGGAGCAAACAGGGATGGCTGGCAGTAACCCTGTCTTGTTCCAATGGAGAACAAAACTGAAGCTGAGCAAGAATGACAGAACACCACCTGTGGACAAGACCAAGTACAGGCGCATTGTTGGAAGTCTGAGGTATCTGGTCAATACAAGACCAGATATAGCTTATGTTGTGGGCACAGTCAGTAGATATATGGAAGAGCCTAGAGCAAGTCATTGGGCAGCAGTCAAGCAAATATTGAGATACTTAGCTGGTACAGTAAACTATGGATGCATATACAGGAAGCAACACACTGCTGGTACTAAACTTGTGGGTTACAGTGATAATGATTTGGCAGGTGATGTGGATGACAGGAAAAGTACCAGTGGCTCAGTATTTTTGTTGGGGACAAGCTTGGTGACTTGGGCCTCTCAGAAGCAAAGAGTTGTGGCTCTATCTTCTTGTGAGGCAGAATATATTGCAAGTGCAAATGCAGCATGTCAAGGCATATGGCTTAGCAGGATCCTAGGTGAACTACTTGGCATTTAGGCCCCAAAAGTTAAACTCCTAGTGGACAACAAGTCAGCTATTGCTTTAAGCAAGAATCCAGTTCACCATGACCGAAGTAAACACATCAACACAAGGTACCATTTCATTCGAGATTGTGTTGAGAGAGGTGAAGTTGAAGTCAACCATGTGAGCACTACTGAACAACTTGCTGATATACTGACCAAGGCGCTTGGGCGGGTCAGGTTTTCAGAGCTTCATCAACAGCTGGGTGTTATTGATGTGCAACGGGATTAGGGGGTGAATTGTTAGTCTCAATCCCGTTCACAGTTACATTCCATGGCACGTTTACATTCAGTCCTAGCTAGTTGCATGTCCTAGAGTGGTCAGGTCTGAGCCATGCTGCGTTCATGCGCGAGATCGAGTCTGTAGCTCCGCCACGACGCGCACAAAACCCGCTCCTGCGCTAGGCAGGCACGTCACAGCGTGAATGGGTCGTGGCGGGGAAGTCGGGGGCGCTCAGCACTGTGTACCCACTCAGTTAAAAGGCAACAATCAGATCCGAATATGCTGTAATGTGGTAGAGGTAATGGCCGGGCTTCTGACGAGCGGAGTGGAGGCCCGTCGCCGCAGATGTTCCATGAGAGAAGGTAAGCTGAAGGTATGCAAGATTAGTACTCATGATAATCCTACTGATATGATGACAAAGCCTATTCCTGTTGCTAAGTTTGAGCTGTGCTCAAGCTTAGTTGGTTTAATTGAATAGTCCAAGAGACTATTGTTGGCACCAGCGGTTTTCTATCTTTGTTGATCAAGATGATTGGTTGATTTATGATACAAGCAGAATTTGTCTCAAGGTGGAGTTTGTTGGAGTTGTTCCAAATTCACTTCAAGATAATGGCCGGGCTTCGACGAAGGAGCGGAGGCCCGTCAACGGAGGTTTGGGCCGGAGACTTGATTCTCTTGTAAGCTGCCAACGGCGTGTAACCCAAAACTCTTGAGATAGTGAGATTGTTGCCTGGCTGGTGCTCGTGGTTTTCCCCTTCACATTGAAGGGGTTTTCCACGTTAAATCGTATGTCTTTGCTGTGATTGATTTCATATCTATACGTCGTTCCTAACAGTAATTCTCTGTGTCTTCGTCCTCGTTGTGATCCAGAACGCGAGAGCTAGGGAGAGTAACTGTCACGTTCCTGGTGACCGCGATCACGATCGCGTTGCCAATCGCCGTCGAGACCCCCTTTCCGGCACTCAGTGCCAACAGCCATGTCCTCCTATTTCTCCTTGGGTCTTGTTGTCCTCCTACTTCTCCTTGGATCTTGTGGGCTTATTTATATAATGGGATACAAACACATGTGTAGAGAAGATGAGTAGGAGGAAGATCATCGGACTGCAGTAGTTACTTTGCACATACAGGATTGAAAACGGAGAGGCCTCTTGAGCTACGGGATGCTTGAGTTCTTTTGTGCGCTTGCTTGACAGTAACTGATGTATAGTGGAGGTGATGACATGGCTTAACCAAATTGCAAGAAAATATGCTAGTGGGGGTCTCCTATTTAGACATAGAGGATACAATGCTTTTGGATCACATTGTTGGCAGCAATGTGAACATAGGACATCTGGAACTGAAACTCCAAATCATAGTTTGGAGTGAAAGGATGTCTAGCCTAGTGGTTAGAGCACCTGAGTAGCACCCAGCAGACCTGGGTTCGATTCCCCGTGGGAGCGAATTTAAAAAGTTCTGCATTATTAAAAAATTAAAAAAAATAGGCCAGGATTTCCCTTGCTGACTTCAGTCAAAAAAAAAAATCATAGTTTGGAGCTGAGCTACATGGATGTGCCAGGAGACCTAAGCATGTCATCGACCCAACCATGGACATCAAACCTCAAAGGAACAGTAATAAAGATGATCCCAGTAGTTAGTGATGTTTGTTGGCTACGCACATGAGAAACTGGTACAGGAAGGAGTATAGGAACCTGGCCCCAGAAACGTAGATACGTGTGCGGTGCATGGCCCAAACCTTTCAGGATTAGAGCTAATATCTGCGGTACTTGCAGTTTCATCCACTAAAGCAGTGCCACTTGCAGATTGGCCACCGGCCATATGGACTTGATGGTGTGGATTCAACGAAATCAGTGCCACTTGCTCATTGGCCACATACCATATGGTACCGACTCGATAACCATTCTCAAACTCCTGGTCACTGTAACTAGGCTCAAATAGTTGCATTGTGTGTACATGATCCGGAGTGCCAACACTCTCTTTTGAATCAGCAAGAGACCCTATGTAGGTCGTATGTGGCTTTGTGTAGAGGTAGTATTGTATAGGCAAATGTGATGCCATATTTATACTGGTATCCCTATAGGTTTTATTGATTGGTAGGTAACTAATTTGTGTCTAGTTTAATTTATGAGAAATGTTTGTGGTGGTTGTAAAAGATATGGGTCATCCATCAAAATTGATTGAATGGTAAAATACAGATGTACTGAAAATACTCTAAGGTCTCGTTCGTTTCCATCGGATTGGCCCATTCCGGGACGCGATCCGGTTGGATTAGAGAGGCATGTTTTCATTCCAGACATATGCTCAAATCTACGTTCGTTTTGGTCTGGCCTGGAACCAAAACGGGCCTAGCTTGGATTCCCCACGCACAATACGACCCGAATTGATTCCGGACCACCTAACCTCCGGAACAATTCCTAGGCTGGATATGTTGGTGACCAGGTTTGAGTAAACCGGTTGGATTCACTCATTCCGGCCTAGGAAGTAAACAATTTTCAATTCTGGACAACCGAACAAGGCCTAAAAGGCTTCGTGGTTGTTGTCCCGTTCAGAAATACGATGCTTTTGGATCTCACTGTTGGCAGCGACGAGTTTGGAGCTAAGCTACATGGATGTGCTAGGAGATAGATCAGGCTCAAGGCAATCCCAGTAAGCTAGAACCGGCATTTTTGATATAAGAAACCAGAGTTAGAATTGTCGATCTAACAATGTAATCTACCCTTTCCCTCAAAAAAAAAAAACAATGTAATCTACCCAACCATGAGAATCAAACCTTGATCCCAGTACTCGGCGAAGTTTGTTGGCCACGCACATGAGGAACTGATGCAGGAAGTAGTATAGGAACCTTGCCCCAGAAGCGCAGACACATATATAGTGCCCAAACTTTAGTATATTGGACATGTGAGAGCATTGGATTACAGAGGCATGCACGTAATACCATAATCACCTTCGCTCAATCATCAATAGAGGCGGTTCTATATGCCTGCCCCTGTTAATCAAAACAAAACAACGACAAAAATCATAGCCTTGGTCGTCCAACCGAGCCCAGGCCTTGATCTGTAGTCTGCACTGCTCCTTCCCAGCCTCCGCACTGTCCTGTCCCAGCCACCATCACCGACCCCATCGTGTCGTTGCCTTCGCTAGATCTGAAGGGTGGGCTAGAGAGCAAAGGAAGAGGAAGATAGAGTTTGAGAAGAATCTTGTAGGTCGGACAAACGGATCAGGTCGTTCTGTTGCCATTTTAGAAACACAAGGCAGTATCAATCACGAAGCGGTTGGAGCATCTTTTGTGGCTAGTTTCGGCAGCACTGCTAATGTCTCCGGCACACTCAGTATTCGCAAGAGAAATAATGACGGTTGCTGAGCGCTGCTGCAACCGTGCTGCGTCCACTCTACAGCATTCTATTTGCGCCACGGGTAAAATAGCTGCGCCGGGTGTACATGATTTGGAGTGGCAGCTGTATCCTTCATATTAGCATGCCCCTCTTTCCCAATGTCTCAAATTCCAACGCCTTATATTTTTTCTCTTTTTTTCCAGTTATCTCTAACCATCTCTTATTTTCATTTATAAACTAACGCTAATATGACCACTAAAATGAGACGCCCTATTGTCTAGGCAAGTGTGTAGTGCCATACTTATACTGACATCCCTATAGTTTTATAGTGCTAGGAAACTAATTTGCCATCATTTATGAGGATTTTAGGTGGATTGAAAAGATATGGGCCGTCCATCGCAGCAGACACTTATTGAAAGTACTTTAATACAATATAAGTGGGTGTAAAAAGCACAACAAACGGCTAACTGATTGTCGAGAAATTTAGGCCAACTATGGACCAAGAGAGGGGCCCGACGGCCACGGGCAGGGAGCACGGAGGGGAGGGGGTGCAACCCCGAGCCGCCGTCTATTCGTCATCCGATAAGGTTTTCTAAATTGAGTCTCCAATTATTGGAAGAGTGGAATAAAATAGAATAAGGATAGAGTTGTGAAAGGAAATCCGTAAGTGTAAGTGTTTCCTAGTTTGTTTAGGATCGAAGCTATCCTAGATTATAAATAGGAAATGTATTCGTTCAGATCAAATCAATAAAGAATGGAGTTCTTCCGAGCCTCTCTCTCTTTGCCCTACCGCCGCTGCCTCCTCCATGCCGCCGGCCCCCTCCTCCGCTCAGGAATTGACCTCCACGTGTCACCAGTACGCCAAACCCTATAGTTGGATACTACTTAAAAAGGTGCGAGTGTGTGACCAGAGTCCATATATTATTACCAAAGGCTAAATCAGTTTGTTTACAGTGACATTGATTTACTAAACGATGTCCTGTGGCTCTGTCTATCATCTACTAATTGTTTCTTGGGGCAATTTGAGCCGGTCTGGCTCATAAAGATGTTTTTTTCGCGAAAACACAAAAGACTTGTGCTTCTTTTTCATTAAGTAGAAGAATGCAACCTGCAATGCAATACAACGGAACCGGGGTCAAAACAGGATTTGAAACAAGCTCTGCCACCTCCGGTAAAATGAACACGACACAGAAGAAAGAAAAGGCCACCTCCCGGCCCAACAAACAACCTGCGGAGCGTAGCTCATGCAAAGAAACTACCCTAGCAGCCAAGCTAGCCGACGGCGATGAAACACAGGAAGCATCGGGGCGGCAGACGAAATGGGGGCTCGTGGCGGCCTCATCGGAGCCTTCAAGAAGGTAATGATGTCCTTAGGCGCCAACTCCAGAGGTGCCCCGCCGGAACCTTCGTTCCTGAGCCCGCAAGTCGCCGTAGACGGACGGGGGCCGACGACGCCTTGAGGAAGGGGATGACGGGAACGCCACCGTCGCCGCTCCCGGGTGATCCCGAGGACAATAGGTTTTCACCATTGCCGTCGTCTGGGCGGTCGGCCGCCCGAAGAGAAGCCGCGGTAGTCGTCGCTGGGTAATCGGGGCAGCGCGCCGCGGGGCAGCCCGGCCGTCCACCCACCACCCGGTGGGGATGTCGGACCCCGTAGAAGGAGTCTGCGTGCGCGCTGGCCCACCCGGCCGTGCAGCCCCCATCATCGGCAGGCACCCCCGACCCCGGCCAAAGTCCACTGACCTCAAGGCCTGTTCTGAGAGGTGCGCCGGTGGATCCCGCCGCCGCCGTCCGCAGGGGAAGAAGTGGCGGCTCACGCGAGGCCCCTCCCGTCGCCGGTAACTGCCTTGCTAACGCCGGAATTGAGGGTGGTGGCATCCCCGCTACAGCGACCCTGGCCGAGGCCCCTGCCTTGAGGCCAGGGGTGTAGCGGGCGCGGGGCGCAGCAAGGCAGGAGGCTCGGAGATGGACCTCGCACGCTCCGTCATCCCCCCGGCCTAGGTAGCAGGGGGCCGCCAGCGCCGGGTCGAACCCATGCCAGTCTACAGGCACCGTCGGGGTACCGAAGAGCGGGGAGGTGGAGGAGGAGGGGGAGGAGCAGGCATGAACGCCACCTTGGCCGAGGCGCCCCGCACCGTCAGGCCAGGGCTGCTGAATAAGGCGGTGGCAGCAGCCCGGCCACCTCGATTCTCTGCTGATGGGCATCGGGGCTAGGGAAGGTTGCCGGGGAAGCGCGTCCATGTGCAGGCCTAGGGGAGGGGCAGGCCGGCGAAGGCTGCTGCCACCATCGAAACCCTAGGCCGGCGCCCGCCGGCATCGTAGCAGGAAGGGGGGAGGGGTGGGGCACGCCAGAGGTCCCCGCTGCGCCGTGGTGGGGCCCTGCCCCCCCAGGTCGCCGGCCGGCGGCGCCTTGTATGGGAAGAGGGAGGGGGAGGGCCCCTCTATCGGTGGTCGCGGATCCGGCCGCGGGTGGCCCGCATCCGGCCACCGCGTCCGGCCGCCGCCGCGCATGCGAAGGGGGGAGGCGCCGAGCCGCCCCTCCCTAGCCGCCGCCTGGCCCGGCCTCCTTGGTGGGGGGATCCACCGCGGGGCCATAGATCCGGTCGTGGGAGGCCCGGATCCGGCCACCGCGGGGTCGCCCCGGCCGCCGCTCGTCCGACGCTCGCCGGTACCAGAGTGGAGGGAGGAAAGGGAAGAGGGGACAAGGCGGAGGAGAAACCAGGGGAGGACTCCTTTTTGAGCGCCCCCCACCCCCCCTCGCTTCAGGCAGCCACCGCCGGCGAGCAGGGGGCGGCGGCGGCCAGGGCGGCGTTGAAGAGGGGGAGGTGGCGGAGGCGGAGCGGGGGGGCCCCGGGTCACCGCCTGCAGGAGACGACGCGGGGGAGAGGAGAGTTATCGCTGTGAATATGGCTCATAAGGATGTGAAAAAAATGGGTCGGATCATCTACCACCCTTCTCTCTCTTGGCCTGCATCAGTGTACGTCCCTATGCGCCGCTCCCTCAAGAGATGTTGTAGATCCAGCTCGGTGGTGGTGATTACATCTTGGGAGAGGCTAGTGGCCAGCTTGTGACAGGATCAGCTGCATCCGTCCTCTGTTGCATGAGATTCTCAGTTTGTTTCTTCAGTTTTGGTAGATGAAGTCTGAAGTGTTTTTTTTTTTTTTTTTTTTTTGAGTATCATGAAGTCTGAAGTGTTGACAATGCTTCTGCATATGAGTACGAAATGGGATATTTCACTATTTTGTTTGCAGAAGTGCTACTGTGTATAATGATCCGGTGCTACCAATCACAGATAAGAGCTTTTACCATACTAAAAATTTTACTTTGACACGATCAATACAAACAATGCTTCATAACGAACTTTTAAATGGGTGTTATATGCACTTATTTCATTTGCTACGTGTTGAGGTTCTCTGTAGTGCTTGTGATTCCTGTTGCTCTATTCTGAATGTGCTCATGTTGATTTGGACCAAACATTCTCAATTTCTTATGCTGTATGGATCATGTGCATGTTGCGGACTTGTGGCCATTTGAAGTTGTATGTGCTTGTTAAAACAGACGGCCTAACAAGTCGTTAATATGTGCCACGTGAGTAAACAGTTCTGTCAGACTGTTGGGGGGTAATTGTAAAGCCCATGCTGTCTTGCTCTTTGCGACACTTGACCATATTGTCGCAGATCAGGCAACAAGGTTTAGTAATTACACTACAGGAATTCGCGGGTTTGCCGACAGCTGAAAGCTGTCGGCGAAGCCCCCTTTACAGCGGCGAACAGTTTGCGAGACGGGATTTCCCTATTCCCGTCGGCAAACCGCTGTCGGCAAAAATCTGTCGGGAAACGGGACTTTGCCGACAGGAATTAGGCGCGAGCGGCGTCCTTTCGCCGAAACGACCACGTGGTCTCGTCGGCGAAGGAACAACGCCGTCAACTCGTCGCCGTTACGGCCCGGGGCTGTCGGCAAAGTCATGAATTTGCCGACAGCCAGGGCTGTTGGCAAAGCCAGGTTTGCCGACAGCCAGGGCTGTTGGCAAAGTGAAGGTTTGCCGACCGGCTAGGCCACCATGGTCGTCGGCAAAAGGCCACTTTGCCGACGGCCGGGGCTCATTGGCAAAACCAGGTTTGCCGACAAACGGGCCGTTGGCAAAGTGATGGTTTGCCGACGACCATGCCAACATGGATGTCGGCAAACTCCGCTTTTGCCGACAACCCGAGTCCACAAGGCTGTCGGCAAAGCCCCCGCCAAGGCAAGTCGGCAAACACACTGTGTCGGCAAAAAATACACGGCTTTGCCGACGGCTATGGTCAAAGCCGTCGGCAAAGCTGGGATTTTTTTTTTTTTGCTGTTTCATTGCATCGAATCACATTTATAGCATATATATATACCGCAGATCACATTTATAACAACAATATAGCATATAAACCACATTTCATCATCGGATTCGATCTCAACATGAATCCACACATGAACATCATCAAATCCATCGATACATGTCCGAAATACAAGTAACGTCGCGTAACAAGTGCATACATGTCCAACATACATATGGATGTCCAACATACATGTCCAACAAGTCCTACAAGTCCAACATAAGGGCAAAAGGGTCTAACATGCATCCTAGTCGAGAAGATGGAGGCAAAGGTACCTAGCTCGTCACCGAGTACCCCCCACAGGTCCTCCTCCTACAAAAAGAGATAAAAAGATTAGTATCCACTCAAAAATTCGGCAGCACCTCCCCTGCACGGGGAGGTTCCAAGACCTGCAAAAAACATGGCACGAAGGCCAACAACGACCACGGCACGAAGGCCGATAACCACCACGGCACGAAGGCCGATAAACACAGCGGCACGAAGGCCGACAACCATAGCGGCACGAAGGCCGACAAGTAGTTAAGGGAGGCAAACGTACCTAGCTCATGGCGTCGTCCCCAGGGCTCCCATCGCCCCCACCTTGCTCCCACGAACCCCACCCTGCCTGTGGTGGTGCCTGAGTCCACCCTGACGACGCGGCGTCGTAGCGCCATAGTCCTGCGCGAGGCCCCTGCTGCGTCTGCGCCCCCGGCCACGAGGAGTAGCCCTGCGACTGTGGAGGAGGAGGCCCCCACGTGAACGGCTGCGTGGGGTAGGTCGGGTAGGTCGGGTACCCCGGCCGGCCCTTGCCGTGTAGGGCCGGCACCCGGTGGAGGCTAGGAGTCGGGTTCGAACCCGCCGACGGAGCTGCACAAAGGACAAGTGAGGTAATTAGTAAAGTACCGCGGGATGGCCGCACAAGCTAAAGCAAGTGAGGCAATTAGTATTATACTCACCGGACGCCGAACAGGGAGCGAGCACCGGGACCCGGGGCCGGTCTTTGGAGCAAAGAGCGAGGAGGAAGCTCCCCGCCGGTGCCGGGTCCGGAGGAAGCTCGCCGTCCGCCATCGACGCCGGTGGTGCTCCGTCGGTGCCGCCGCCAGTGCGCCCGGTGGGCCGCCTCCACCGCCGCCCGCCTGCATCTTGTGGGCCAAGTCCCGGGCCGCCCGGTTGGCCTCCGGCTCTTCCATCCTAGCCTGCAATATTACACCCGCACATGGTTGATGGTATGTGAAGCGAAGGTGGATCGTGTGTGAACGATGAATGGAACCGCACTTACCTCCATCTCGCGTGTACATCTCGGCGGTGCTCGGGCCGTCGTGGCGCTATGGGGATGCCGGAGGAGCCGCTTTGGAGTTGGCTTTTCGAATCTCTCTCAACGTGGGAGTAGTGGTCGGGTCGATGGCGGCGGTGGCCATCCGGTAGGAGCCGTCTTTGCTTCCCTCCTCCCAACCTCATCACGAGCTCCGGGTCCGGGGGCTCCGTGGTGGGGTCCTTGTCGTCCCCATAGCGCTGGCGAAACGCGGCGCTGTACTCGACGAGCTTGGGGTGGATGCCGGCGTTGGTGTACGCCTCCGGCCCGTCCTGCGGGTCGAACCTGTTGTTCGGGTCCTTCGCCTTGCCCTTTTTAGAAAGGGCGTACCCCACCACCACGTTGATCTCCTCCCCATCATGGGAGTCTCTCTGCGAGAGGAAAACATAAACATGGTTAGAGGTAAATAGATTGAGCGCTATATGAGTCCATGTGTACCAAAAGGAGCATACCCAGGCGTCCATGAACTGCGGGAGGGACCGGTTCCCTTGGTGGTGTGCTACCCCCTTGTTCTTGAGCCGGCGCTGCCGACGCTCGTTTTTCACCTCGTACGCCTTGTCCGATCTCCAGTAGCGCACGATCTCCTCCCAGCATTCCGGGTCCTTGTCGCACCACTCCGGTATCCACTAAGAAACATCAAGTATTTGACATGTCGAAAGATGAATTGAATGTTTCACGGAAGAAATAAGAATGAATGTTTCCCGCTTACTTACCCGCAAGTACTCCGCCTCGGTGAGGTCGGTCTCCCTCTCCGACGATCTCCCCTCGACTCGCCGCTTATCGATCGCCTCGCCAAGCACGTTGCGGTAGTGCTTGATGACGCCTTTGGATGCGCGCCTCGTGGTACAAGTCCCGAGGAGTGAGTGGCGGCGTTCTCCAAAGCACTACTGCGCCCGGCCATTTCCCATCCTCGCACACGAAGTACTCCTCGCACGCGAGACATCATGTATCATTTCATTGTTTCAAGAACATCCAATGAATGTGTAGTATTGAGAAATGCGTTGTGATGAAGACACTCACCCAAAACTCCTCTTGATCTTCGCCGCAAGTGTCTCGCGTGCGGTGAATCGGCACGATCGCCGCCCGGGCTCGGGGACGGGACGGTGTGCACGTGGAAGTGGTCCCCTTTGCATGGGCGGCCGTCGAACGCCGTCGATGGTGACCATGCCCGGGTAGTACTCCCTAATCGCGGGGAGAGGATGCCATTGACATGGCGTGAGTCTGTTTAGCACGGGGGCCACCTCCTCGGAAACATCCGGCTCCCGCACGAGTCATTAACAACAATTGTTAGTCTGCGGTTCGGTTTCCTACATGCCATATGAACAATGTGAACAAAGTAGTTTACTTACACATCGCCGACGGGTGAAATCACCTTGCGGTGGTGGGGGAGCGGCTTTCGGCTAGGGAGCGTCGAGGGCCCGCACTCGAAGAGCTTCCTCGAACCTGAGGAAGGCCCCCCGTCGCCCCCGTCGTAGTGGCCCCCCTCGTCGTCGTCGTCGTCGTCGTCGTCGTCGACGTCGCCGCCGCCGCCCCCCGCCGCAGCTACCGCCGCTGCCACCGTCCCCGGTCGTCATCGTCGTCGTCGTCGTCCTCGTGGTGAACTCCAGCTTCCTCTGCCGGAGACGCCCGGAGCAGGCCGTCTCCCCCGTACTGGCCGTCTCCTCCGTACCGACCGGCACCTCCTCCCTACCGGTCTCCTCGTCCACGTCCGGCTCCTGCATGTCGCGACCGGCGAAGCGCGAGCGGCAGTTCCGTGGAGGCAGCCTCTTCCTGCCGCCTGGCATTCCGCCGAGTGCCTGCAATGACAAAGATTAAAACAATTAGCATAAATTGCAAGGTGATAATAATAATAATTGTAAATGACAAGTAGTTGTAAATAAAGAAACATGATTGTAAATGACAAGTAGTTGTATTACGTGGAGGCGACATAATCTCCGAGTATGGCAATACGACCGGTGAGACGTCGTCACCAATTTCCTCATCATCACTATCGATATTGTCGAGCTCTCGATCGTCCTCATCATCATCCTCATCATCATCCTCATCGTCATCGTCATCGTCCAGAACAACTCCTTCGCGCTTCCTCTGCCATTGCTCAAGGAGTTGTAAGTCCTTAGCATCCAGCACGTCATCACCCTCGTCCTCATCGATGTCGTTGTCTACTTCCATGCTCATTAGCGCAGAAATGTCTATCTCGAATTGCCCATCTAGCCCCTCAGGTTGATAGAACTCATTTGTCGGTGGGTCATAGTTGTAATCGTCATCATTTGGGGTAGCAGCTTTACAGCGCGGCGATACCATGTGCACAAGGCTCCAACCCGCAAGCCTTGGGTCAGTTTGGCACGCCCATGGAAGGTAATAAACTTGGTTGGCGTCTCGGTTAGCCACAATATAGACATCGTCTCCATTATACTTGGAATCCTATCGAATTTCGATTTGCCCAATCTTAGAGTCTTGTTTCGTGACATAAGGATCGAACCAATGGCATTTGAATACCACTGGCTTCAAAGAACTGCCACCCTTGAATTCGAGCTCGTATATCTCTTCGACTATGCCGTAATAGTCCAATTTATCATTGCCGGGAGTACGAACTCCGCTGCACGTGGTTTTTAGTTGGGGCCGGCTCTCCTCGTAGCCTCTAGTGCGCGATAGCCATTGACATCATAAACGGTGTATGACTTGACCTTACGGCCGAAGCCAAGGCCCACCTCTCTCAATTCAGCACTCATTTGCGGATCGGTCCGGGCACGCAAGGTTAGGACGGTTCGGCCAGTTAAATTACTCGCTCCTAGGAGCAAAGTGGAATCACAAAGTCGGGAAACGATAGGTACCTTTGAACGAGAACCGGGAAACGAAGTTGGGCTTGCCATGTCTAAGAAGACGGTCCTCTTGTTGCGAGGTAGGAGCGTGTGCCCCTCCAAAGTGAATATTAATGAATTCCCCGAAAAACAAGAGACGGGGGTCGAATCGATAGGTAAGATGATATAGTGACGGTGTATGAAACAAGCGTACTGAGAACTTACTTCTGATAATCCAGGCACTCATCAAGGTTCAACAACAAGTACATCATGATAGTGGTCCACTCCTCATGGGTCAAGTTCTTGTTGGTAGCTGTGCTTCCTCTTCCGACATCCCCTTTGAAAAGGCTGAGGTTCGATGAGTTCTCCTCGACGTTGTAACGAGGGGTTGGATCTTGCGGTCTTTGAAGTTTTTCGGTATAGTACGCCTGTGTGAATGTCGACACCTCCTCCATAATGAATGCCTCTGCCACAGAAGCCTCAATTTTGGCTTTATTTTTACACTTCTTCCGAAGTAGCTTTAGACACCTCTCGATTGGATAGCACCAACGGTGCTGCACGGCCCCCCCAACCGTGCCTCCCTTGGTAGGTGCAAAATCGATCTTTGCATCGATAGGAAGAAGCCGGGTGGAAATATCATCTCCAACTTGCGAGCAACTTAGGTGCACCCTTCTCCGCTCAAGACAAACTTCTCGAGATAACTGCTTGGCACAAAGGCATCGGAAGAAAAAGCTCAACTCTGCCGGGACGCGCCACACCGGCTCGGGTAGGTATCCTCGGGTCATCGCGGGAAGGACCCGGCCGAATCCATATGTGGAAGTCGTGACTCTTCATTCCTGACACTTTCATAGTCTCCAAGTTCACTCCCCGGGCCAGATTCGCCGCATACCCATCAGGGAACCGCAACGTGCTCATCCACTTCAGTATTTCCTTCCTAACTGGCCTTTTCAGGACGTAATCGGCCGGGCCCCTTTTCCACCTCTTGCACGGCGCGGGGTCTTCACCACAAGCTTTGGTCTATCACAAATCGTTTCAATGTCGAGTCTAGCCTTAACGTTGTCCTTCGACTTCTTACCAAGGTCCATGAGTGTTGCCCGAGTGCCTCGGCGACATTCTTTTAATGTGCATTACATCGATGTTGTGTGGAAGAAGAAGGTCCTTGAAGTACGGTAGCCTATGCAAGCCCGATATATGAGTCCACATGTGTGTGGTACCATATCCAATAAAACCACCGTTCACTTCATCAATTTGGAGAGCCTCGTAGCTCGGCAAGGACAGCGCGGGGCTCCTAGGCTCGGGAATGGGGTCGGTGACTTGAACACCTTTCGTGAAATGCTTTTCATCCCGTCTCAATTCATGGCCCTCGGGCGGGAATTGCCGATGTTTGTCGAAAGAAGAGTACTTGCCACCCTTTTTCAGCCAGGTGAACATGACATCTGTCTTGCATGTTGGGCAAGGGAACTTCCCGTGAACACACCACACGCTGAACAAGCCATACGCCAAGAAGTCATGCAATGAATACTGGTACCACACATGCATTGTGAAGTTCCTCTTTGTAGCTCGGTCGTACGTCAGCACCCCCTCGTCCCAAGCATGTTGCAATTCATCCCACACTGGCTGCATGAACACACCCATATTGTTGCCCGGGTGTCCGGGTATTATCGGCGTCAAGAACACATTCCTGGGTTCAAACATGACGGGGGAAGATTGAGGGGATCACGAACACCGGCCAACAAGTGTACGGGGCCGCCATCATTCCAAACGGGTTGAACCCATCTTTGCCGGCGCTACGCGTACATTCCGAGCCTCCTCAGCCTTTTTAGGATTCATGGCATCGAAGTGCCTCCATGCATCACCATCCGCTGGGTGTACCATCTTGTTAGTGTACCTCTTGCCTTTCTTGTGCCACACCATCATTTTCGCGGTATCCTCTGTCATATACAGCCGTTGGAGCCGATGTAAAAAAGGAAGGTGCCTTATGACCATCTCGGGGATCTTTGACGGTCGCTTGATGCCATCACTGCCTTCTACCTCCACATACCTAGAGATTTTGCACTTTGGACAGTGTGTTGCGTCCTCGAGGTCGTCCCTGAACAGGACACACCCATTCTTACAAGCATGAATCGGCTCGTACGGCATCTTGAGTGCTCGAAGCATCCTCTGTGACTCGTACGTGCTCTTCGGCAACACGTGAAGCTTCGGAAGCAAGTTGCCAACCGTCGCCAACAAGAGATCGAAACCTTCTCGACTGATGCACAGTGACGACTTCAACGCAATTAGTTGAGAAATGGCATCCAGCCGCGAAACATGTGTGTTCTCGTGAAGGGGCTTCTGTGCCGCCTCCAGCATGTCGTAGTACGCCCTTGCGGTTTCCTCCGGATCCTCCTCCGCCTCTATTCCTTCAGGAAACCCCCCTTCCTGGTAGTCTTCCATCAGATCTGCCACCCCGGCATCTGCATCAAGGTCCCCGAGGAGCTGCCTCACCGGCACCTCCCTAATAGGATCTCGTTCACCATGGTGGACCCAGCGCGTATAGTTTGGAACGAATCCGTACTTGAAAAGATCTTCCATAACCGTACGCCTGTCTCTCCATTTCTTGTTCTTACACTTGCTGCACGGACACCGCATCCAAATCGATCCTCTAGCAGCTCGGTCAAATGCCTGCTCCAGGAAAGCACTGGTCCCCCTAACCCATTCAGTGGTCTGTTTCTCCCTTGTCCAGCCAGTGTACATCCACTCACGGTCAGCCATCCTCGACATGCGCCAATGTAAGCGAGCAATAAAACCAAAGCATATGCATCTACAAGGCGTTCCTACCATCTAATAGGTGAAGGATAGGTCCTAATCCCACCCGAGGATGCGTAGATGAGGTTAGCTTCCATGCTCGCGCCCGTCCGAGACGGAATTTCGGCAGCACCTCCCCGCTGTTCTCCCGATACACGTCCCGACTGGGAGAGTGTGCATCCGGAGAACAACGGGGAGGGGCTGCCGAAACTCCGACTCGAACGGGGGCGGAACATGGAAGCTAACCCATCTACACATCCTCGGGCTGTCCAAAAAACGTGGACAATCCGAAAGAGACACCGTCGCAGATATGCACTGATCCGCATACCAACGACCGCGAATCTCTTTCGGACGGGAGACGCCTAACTCGGTTACGCAAAGTAATTACAACAACTATAAGACACAAAGGTGATTTATACCTAGGGTGGCGGCGCAGAGGCGGGTAGGTGCACGAACACGGTCAAGGTCCCCTCCGACAAGTCCTGCTCTGCAAAACAATAAAGACATCACTATTAGTTGAAAATTTCGGCAGAACCTCCCCTTAGACATCACTATTAGTTGAAAATTTCGGCAGAACCTCCCCTGTACGGGGAGGTTCCCAAAACCTGCAAGAAAAAACATCGGCTCGAAGGCCGACGTCCACATTTGGGGCACGATGGCCCACACATCCACATAACCGGCACGAAGGCCCACACAATAACAACACCGGCACGAAGGCCGGGCACGACAAAACCGGCACGAAGTTTGATTCAGATGGTTGATGTGAAAGGCTGAAAGAAGATCTGAAAGAATGTTGTAATAATTTTTTTACTATTAAGGATTCAGATGGCAAGTGAATTGAAGACTACATCGTGGAGGTCATGTTTAATCTGGTAACACCAACAAAGTGAAACTTCAGCATGTTGTCAACAAAAAGTGAAATTTCAGCAGATCCTAACCAGTTAGGTTGATATTTATAATTCCAAACTCCTAACATATAATTCCATTCCACGTAACCCAAATTGTTCCATGGATTTGGGACATTTTGCAGCCCCTGTTTCTCCATTTTAGAATGCAAACCCCAATCAGAGAACAACACTACAGTATGGCCTAATTATCCAACGAGTGAACGAATAGTTATTTGCTGACATGCGAAGTGAAGTTCATAAGAAAGGCCTGCTGCCCGTATCACCCCTTTCATCGGCTGAGCAATCCAAACTGCCACTGACCCATCCTAATCCCGCACCGCACCTAATAGGCACACTAAAACAGGGAGGCGCCTAGAGTCATGAAGCCATCCGCATCAGACAGAGGCGTCAGCGTCGTGGTTACCTGAAGGGAGACCAACGGTGGCGTCGGCGGATTGGGAAAGCGGAGACGGAGACGGAGATGGAGGCGGAGGGCGGACGGGGAGGCCTCGCTGTACTGGTGCGGGAGTTGGGAGTCGCCTCGGCGCCGGGCTCCGACGTCTGGGCGGGTGAGGCTCGCTCGCTGCCGGCTGTCCGTCCGTCTCGTGGAGGAGTGGCCACCGGTCGAGTGGAGTGGCCACCGTCCGTCTTGGGGATTCGTGTCCCTGCTCCGGCGGCTCCGGCGGGCGACCGAAGCCGCTCCGACCGTGGGCGGCGCGGTCGGGACGGGCGGGCGGGGGCGGGTGGTCGAGGGGAGGTGCGGAGGGGAGGTGCGGAGGGGCGGGCGGCGGTGGCGGTCGCGCGTTGGGTCGCGCGTTGCGGGGCGCGTTAGGGAGGACGGGGAAGCGGCGGTCGCGCTGCGGAGATGGGGGCGGCGGCGGTCGCGCTCGGAGACGGGGAATGGGGATGGGGCGCCTAGGGTTGTTAGTTGGGCCGGCCCGTGCTTTTTTTTTTTTTTATTTTGGACCGCTTTGCCGACAGCCGCCAAGCCGGGCCGTCGGCAAACAATTTTTTTTTTTTTTTAAATTTTTTTCGCCGACGGCCCAGAACCGGCCCGGTCGGCAAACATTTTTTCCTTTTTTTTTAAAAAAATCTTTTAAACCGACAACCCGGCCCATCCGGTGTCGGCAAACATTTTTTATTTTTTTTTTAAAAAATTTTCGCGACAAACCCGCCACCGGCCGGGCTGTCGGGAAAAAAATTTCTCTTTTTAAAATCTTTTCGCCGACAACCCGGCCCGGCCAGGTTGTCGGCAAACAATTTTTCTTTTTTTTAAAAAATTTTTTTTTTCGCCGACAAATTCTAGTGACAAGGTCAGTCGGCAAACAATTTTCCTTTTTTTAAAAAAATTTTTTCGCCGACAGCCCTCCCGACAAGGCTGTCGGCAAACAATTTCCCTTTTTTTTAAAAATTTTTTTTTTTCGCCGACGAACCCCTCCCGACAAGGTTTTGTCGGCGAACTTTTTTTTGCCGATCAGTATCAAGGACGGAGGCAAAAAAATTTAAAATTTTTGTTTTTTTTTAATCCATTTTTTTCCGGGTCCTAGGTAACACAATTACATCTCAAATTCAAAACTTAGGGCTGTTTTGAGTTATTTAGCTATATTTCCTTAATTCTTTTCGCTCACTACAATTTTCCCGCATTTTTCAAGTTTGAACTGTAGGTGCATGAAATAGTGAAACTTTGGCCTTGGAAAAATGATATTCATGATGGGGAGTGTGTTTTAAGGCCGTGTCCCAGAGCTCACCCAAAAGTTTCAAGTCCTTGTCCACGTAACACGACCATTCAGGATTGGTAAAAGTGTTTTTTAATTATATAAAATCCAATCGAAGTTGAAAAATCACGAAAATTGACGGGGTGTCGTGTTATAGCATGTGGAGGCTATGGAAAAAATTTGAAAAAGTTTGGAGCAACTTGCGGCGTCACATGCTCAAAAGCCATACAACTCCACATGTGATAACAAGTGAGATGTGTGGAGATGTTTGAATTTTGAGCATCTTACGCCGCAACTTGCTCCAAACTTTTTCAAATTTTTTTCATAGCCTTCACATGCGATAACACGACACCCCGTCAAGTTTCGTGATTTTTGGCCTTCGTTTGGATTTTATATAATTAAAAAACACTTTTACCACTCCTGGATGGTCGTGTTACGTGGACAAGGACTTCAAACTTTGGGTGAGCTTTGGTACACGGCCTTAAAACACACTCCCCACCATGAATATTATGTTTCGAAGGCCAAAGTTTCGTTATTTCATGTACCTCAGTCGAATTTGAAAATGCGAAAATTCAAGTGAAGGAAAAAATTAACGAAATATAGCTAAATGTTTCCAAAAAGGGCCAAATTCAAACATGTGATTGTAAACAATGTATCTAGGCAACAAAAAAATTTTGAAATCAAAATTCGAAAAAAAAATGTTTGCCGACAGCATAGAGTTGCTGTCGGCAAAGAGCATAGTTTGCCGACAGCCTACAGTGGCTGTCGGCAAACCATGGACTTTGCCGACAGCAGACAATGGCTGTCGGCAAACCCTGGACTTTGCCGACAGCCCTAACGGCGTGGTCGTCGGCGAAGCAACGGCGACGCGCCGTTTGGTCGAGCTTAACCGCCGAAACTGACCTTGGTTTGCCGACTGGCCTTCGGCCGTCGGGAAAAACTATCTTCGCCGACAGCCTGTGTTCGCCGACAAGCCCGTCGGTCAAGGGTGTCGGCAAAAGTTTGCCGACAGCGGTCTTCGGCTGTCGGCAAACAGCTGGTTCGCCGACAGCCCAGATCCTGGCTGTCGGCAAACCCCTGGGCTGTCGGCGAACAGCCAGATTCCTGTAGTGTTAGTACGTGTGGAAGTGGATAGCTTTATGAAACTGCCACCACATCGTTACCTTTAACAGCGTGATAGATGGATCTGTGGAAGAATGTGTATAGGACCAATGGATGAATAATACACGTGATAACTATAGCAGGTACCCCGGGCTTAGCACGGGGCAGCAAAAATTATTGCACATCTATAATCGTACATGGAATAGAGATATTACATAGAGTTGGGTTGTCATTTAAGCCTTTGTGGGATAATATTAACATAGCGTAGGGAGAGCAATGGGTGTCAAGAATCGTTTTGCTAATAATGTTTTTCACTATGGACAATGCTATAATAAATTTATCTGCTACGTAGGTTATGTACCAACAGTTGCAGCATCAACATGGAGGAGATTTAGCGTAAAATAACTGATCAGAGCAAAAACAGCAATTTCCCTGTAGGCAACAACAGATAGGTGGTAATATGGGAAATATGGAAGCTTAGAAATGATCGTATCTTCAACAATGGGCCTGTACATGTTGATATTTGGTTTAGGAACTTTAAAAACCAGTGCATTCTCCAGGAGGATCTTAAATCAGCCTTATGTGCTTGGCTAGATGCATTCAGCTAATTACTGTTGTAAGCTTTCTTGTAACCATTTATTTTTGTTGTCATTATTATAAAAAGAAAATGAAGTGTTATGGGGATCTCCCCCACAGTTTTTGCCTTAAAAAAAACAATAGGTGATAATGTAGAAAGGTGCAGCTGACCTGGGGAAATCTGTTTTCGTAGACAATAAAAATACGCATCACTGGCATATATTTGTTAGAGGAACTGGCATATGCAAATATGGATGGAAAAGAAAGATATAAGCATTAAGAAACAAATTTGGAATGTGTTTTATTACATTACAGATATAAGCGGAACACAATAACGCACATGGATGGCACTTCTCACTGCTATCAATTGGATCTTAAATCCACCTTGGTATGGCCATCTAGAGTTCCTGCAATGTCCGTAAATTTAAACTAATATAAAGTTCTCTAGGGCAACTTAAAAAAACATCAATTTGAAGGAGGCTATAGTCAGATTCACGGTCTGAGATTCACCAGCAATTATCGAAGTAGGGAAAATATTGACAGGAATAATTAACATTCAGTCGGAGCTATTGGGTACATAAGCAAACTATTAGAGTTATAGAGGGAGAATTTTTTCCCCCAGGCTACATATCTCATATGGGAAAAATGCTAACCTTGTACAGAGATATGGATGATAGGTCTCAGTTTCATCAATCCGGCTTATTCCTGGCAGCAAGCAGTAGTAGCAAACATACGAAAGAATAAGAATTTGGTTCAGTCAAGCCCTTTATAGTACAGTTTCCAGCTTTCCATTACCTAATGAACCTAGGATGGACATTCAAAGTTTCACATCAATCTGCATCTGCACTCACATCCGTAAAAAGGGAGAAAAGCAGAGCATCCCTGAGTTGGAAGCAATGTTGCTGGCGAGAGGCAGCGTGACGGAGATGGCCACACGCTGGGCCGTCGGTCTGCAGGGGCTGGGTGCAGGCGAGATAAGGCTGCCTGATTGCGCCGGGGCTTTGAACCTTGGCGCGAAGTGGGGAGCTAGGACCATGCGGTGGTGGCATGTGGTGCGGAGCAAAGACGAGACATCGTCGTTCGTGCCCGGTGGCCAGCTCGCCCGCACGGGTGTGTAGCTGCGGCAGGGCCGAGCCGTTGTGTTGGGGCGTGGAGGTGTGGGAGGAGCGACGAGAGGATGGAGCGGCGGCGGATGGCGGATAGAGTGGTGGCGGACTGGCGTTGCGGAAGGATTTGAGCGCCGGCGGCTGAACTGTGGCGACGGTTCTGGAAGACCGTTTGGGTTCGGCTGTGAAAGGGATCGGAGTGGGGAGCTGCACGAAAAGAAGTGTATCTTATAGATATGTATATATATATCGTATATATATATATATATCTTGCGGTTCTACTGCCAATTCAGAAAAACAACTCTACACAGTACTATGTAGTTTGAATCAAGATTCAAGAAGCAGTTGGAGCACCTTATGTTATGTTGCCAGTTTCGGTAGCACAGCTAATGTCTGCGGCACCTGGAGGTTTCCAACATGGTAGTGCCGCTTGCCTAGCGTTGCTGCAACTATGGTGTCCGTACTCTACAATTCGCAGTGGCCACCGGCCACTTGCTGCCGGCTCGATAACCATTCTCAAAATTCTGGTCTTGGAAACTAGGCTCTTTTATGGCTCACTCCTGTGATCTGGAGAGATGTGGAAGCAGCTATGATGTTGGTTAACCATTGCAACATGCATAAAATAGCTGTGTCGGCTGCATGTGATGCGGAGTGGCAGTGGTACCTTGTAAGTAAGCATGTGCTTCTTTCCTGATGTCTCGAATTCCCACACCTCATGTTTTTTTTTTCTTTTCCGGTTCCCTCTCATCATCTCTTATTTGTTTATTATATGCTAACATTAATATATTATTCACTAAATGGAGATTGGAGAGGCGGGATAAGTCGTGCGTGGCTTGTGCGGAGACATATGCATAGGCAAGTGTGTGGTGCCATATTTATATTGGCCCTATAGGTTCTATTGACAGGTTGCTAATTAATTCTCCCCGCAAAAAAATAGATAATTAATTCGTGCCTTTTGTGGTGGTTGAAAAAGATATGATATACTAAGCGTCGAACTAGCGCCCGAACGTTCTATGTTAGAACGCCCAGCGCTAGGGCCCGGCCCATCTCGGCACACACACACCCCCGGCCCGCGCGCAGTACACACGCGTGCATACACGGGTGCCCACGCACCGCAGCAACTCCGATACACGCCTGCCCTCCCCGCCGCGACACCCATTCCCCACGCTGCCGCCGCCGCCACCGCCGCGCCGTTGCCCCGACATGTGCGCCATGTGCTCTAAAACAAAGAGGGGGAGAAAAAAATTAAAAAACTAGAAAACAAAGATTACCTGCTGAAACAAATGGATAAATCCGTGTGAAACAAATCAAATAAAAGGATAAGACAAAATGAAAGAAAAAATGAAACAAAAAACTTTACAGAATTAAAACAGAAAATGAATGCGATTTGAAACACATGGTTATGGGATTGAAACACAAAAAAATAAAAAAACAGTGTTGCAACAATGCAAAGCCATTTGTTGCAACAAATTAAAACTTGAAAAAAGAACAACAGGATCATGATATTGAAACACAAAGAGAAAGAGGATTTTGAGGCAAAAACACTCACCCCACACAAACAAAAAAAAAACTACGAAACATCAAGAGATCGCCTGCAGAAACATCCAAAAAGGGGGGTCGGTACGAAAACAAGGTGAAAATGTCTGTTGAAACACTTGTGGATGAGGGGGCAGGGGAAGGGGAAAGTATGCTCGCCGGAATCCTAGGCCCTTGCTGGAGCTGGAGGGGAGGGGAACAGGAAGAGAATGGAGATGGGGAAAGAAAAGGAGGCCTACCTAGACTCCCCCCGAGTCCCGCTGCCGGAAGCCGCCGGATCCACCAGATCCGCCGCCACCGAAGCTAGATCCGGAGGCACGTGAGGCGGATCTGCCATCGCTGGGGATGGCCACGCCCCGGCCATGGCTCCGGTGCGCGAGGAGGACCCCGATGACGAGGGCCATGGCTCCGGTGCAGGTCCCCGGGCCAACGCTGCCGGATCTGGTGGATCTTGGGCCACCACCACTGGATCCTGCTTCCTCCGCGGCCATGGGAGCATCTCGCCGGAGGAGCACGAGCAGCGCGCGTGAGCACGAGAGGACGAGCGGGAGCGAGCGCGCGGCACGGCGAAGAGGACGAGATCAGCACGAGCACGAGCGGGAGCAAGCGCACATCACGACGAAGATACTGCAACGGCTGGCGCGGCGGCAGCGGTGCGCGGCAGAGGGAGGCGAGGGGGACGAGAGGCGACTGAGAGACCGAGGTGGGGGCGAGTGTGTGAACGATGTGGGTGGGAGCAGCCGGGGTAGTCCACCCCACTTGATACAACCGAGGCCGTTCGGTGTGGGCCGGAGGCGCGTCGTCGGCCCACCATCCTGTTCGAGCGGTAGCGTTCAAAGTACAACATTACCGATATATTAATTAAAAGACATGTCGAAAATGTTTCCTAAAAAATATAGTTTAATCAAACCAGTGGGATACCATTATAAAGGCTGCGACCAGTGTCCATATATTAATTATTTATTATTAGGTTACCAAAGGCTAATAGGTATGTTTATGGTGATGTTTTGCCGACAAAGACAAGTCAAAATATCTAGAAGAGAGGGCTTTATCGTGGTACTATCAAATAACAACGAACTATCTTACTATTACTAATTGCAGGCTCCAACGGAGCACCACGTTAATTCTCCCTAGATGCGCCGATGTTTGGTTATCAGATCCAGAACTCGAACTCCAAACATTAGTGAGACCTAGCCATACACAAAGATACACATGACCAGCTCTGCATGTCTGCTGCTGGTTGGGTTGGATATGCCCAACCACAACACACACCGAACTTGCCCAGGTGCCCTAGTTTGAGCAACACAGCCAATGCCTGCACTCGCTGGCTGCTGCCACTCACTAGACAACCGTTCAAAGTCGTAACTGCAGTGTCCACCTTCTACAGTGGCCGGATAGGCCGGCCACCGGCCATATGCCGACTGGATAACCGTCATCAACCCCAACCGGAATGACAGATGTGATTCCGAGAGGACTGCCGGTGGCTAGGACTTCGCTGAACATATGATTTATTTGTTTACGCTAATACTATATATATTGAGCCTATGGTCTCTGGATAACTTCCTGCCTATGTCTCTTTCCTGGTGTCTCAAATTCCCACGCCTCATGATTTTTTTCTTTTCTTTTCTTGTCCTGTTCTGTCTGACTCATCCTATTTTTCGTTTATGCTCACACTATTGACCGGAAGGAGAGGCGCTATGAAGGCCGGGAGTGGCTTGTTCAGAGATAGTATTGTTCACGAGTGCGTGGCAGCATATTTATACTGGCATTGATATGGGTTTTATTGATTAGTAGACAACTCATTTATGCTTATTTTATGAGATACTTTTGTGGTGTTCAGAAAAAATATGGGTTGTTCAGCGAAAGGAATTTAATATAAGTGGTGAGAAAATATAGAAGGTTGATCGGGTCTAATCTATTGTCCCGATTATTAGCCCACTCGCTCAGGTTTCCGTCTAGTTTTGCGGTGTCTAGAAAAAACATTATGGACTGTCTATGATGATGCTTCTCATTGCCTCTTAGTACCTCTATAAATAATCTTTTTAGTTGATTTAAATCATTGAAGCTTAATATGGTTATTGTACCGCCATCCACTCCCACTACCTCTCGCTTTGGCCAAATACCTCCGAAAATCCATTCTCTTTCTACCCCTTTTCATTATTAAGTTTTTCACCCATCCATGTCACTCCAGGCTGGCCCAGTAATTCTCCAGTGCGATCCCACTTCCTCTCTTGGGCCGCTGAGCTCCTGCAGTTTTTAACCCCACTCGTCTGCTCTTGAGCCGGTGGCTTGTTGTCCTGTGGGACCAAGCTAGCCCAACGCGACGCTCTCTGCCACAGCCCGTCCGTTCTGGCATCCCTGTCCTCTGTCTCTCCTCTCCATTCTGGCCAGGTGGCCGAGCTGGCATGGTGACCATGCTCCCCGCCATTCAACTCAACCCGCATCCGTGCACCCTGCACGTGACCGAGCAACCCGCACTGCCCCTACAAGGTCTCTCCTCCACCGTCGTCCTGCTCACACAGAGTCACAGCACCTGCCATTGACGATCACACAAGGTCCTTTGGACCGAGTCCTCCCCTAACCCTCTTGTCCACTAAAAGCCACCTTGCCTCTGCACCACACTACCATGGCTCCTAGTTTGGACCAACCAAGATCTATCAGACATATGTTTGGTAATTGGCTTATGAATCAGCATAAGAAAGTCAAAAACTTGATTTGGGTTGGGGTGGCTGCCTTATGTTGGGCTATCTGGCGATGTCGGAATGACATTGTTTTCAATAAAATGAAAACTAACTCTATTTTGCAGGTTATCTTCAGGGGAGCGTATTGGTTACGCTTTTGGGCCCAGTTGCAGCGTGAAGAGCAAGCCAAGAACACCCTCACCACCATGAGCAAGAAATTAGAGACGATAGCTCTGGAGATTTCCAATAAAGGGTGGAAGCAGCTGTATCGTTTGCTTTAGTTCCTAGTCTATATTAAGACTTTGGCTCTCTTTGTTTCGGTTGTTTACTGCACTTTTGTAATAAGGGTTGTGTACATCTATTGGATGTAGAGGCCGGATGTAAACTATCCTTTATCTAAAACCACACTACCATGGCTCCACTCTGTCCCCCTCGCTGTGACGCCTCTACTCACAGCCATCGCCACGACGGCCACGGTTGACCCGAGATCCTGATCTCCACGATCCGACACCTCTGGCCACACTATCTCTAAGCCTAAATGGGCTCTAAGATTTTTAGTTAAGAAAAGATATTCATCTAACTAACTATAGTACTTGAATCATATATGATTTGTTATAAATTTATTGCTTTACCTTGATTACATAAAGGAATTTTGAAAAAAAAACAAATATCACTCCTTTTTTGGGGCCCTAATAATCTAAATTTTGGAGATATTAGGAGGCGTTATGGTGCATATGGGCCCTTCAATCACAGATGCATCTTACGCCTCCTGACGCCTCCCTCGTAGATGCCTCGCAACGCCTTTGTCTTTGAATTAGCCATCAAATCACTCATTTTATTAGACAAGTTGCTAGAAGGGTTATTTTATTAGATAAAATGGGTCATTGTGGTTCTTGTCACAGTGCAGTATTTGTGATTCCTTCTGCTCTGTTCTTTCTTTAGATCGGGACCAAACATTATTATCATGATGTTCGGAACAGTTAGGTAATGAGGCTGCGGCCATTTGAAGTTGTGCGTGCTTGGAGAAGCTCCGTGCCTAAGAAATTGCTAATGTCGCACTCGCGGGTTGCTGCGTGCTGCCTCTCGCCAGGGCCACCGCAGCTGCAGTGTCCACACTAAACCATTTTCAAACCCATGCATGTTCTATGTTACTAGGCTCTGCAGCCACAAGAAAGCATCCACCTTTTTTCTTCTCGGTGTCTCAAATTCCCACGCCACATGTTTTTCCCTTTTTCATTTTTTTTCTCATCCTCTCATTTGTTGATGCTAGCACTAATATATTCACTAAAAGAAGAGGCGTTATTGAGGTCGTGTGTAGCATGTTCAGAGATAGTATTGCTCATTCAAGTGTGTGGCTCCATATTTATACAGGCATTGGTATGGGTTTTATGGATTGGTAGACAACTAAATTATGCTGATTCTATGAGATATGCTCTAGTTTTGCTGGAAAAAAAATATGCACAGTCCATGGAGGGATACTAAGTGGTATAGATAGGAGGCTCTTACTCTATAGTGCTGAAAGTATCAGACAGTTTTGCTCAGCCTCGCTCATAACCCCTGCTTGCCTACTCTGTATAGAGTGGCTGAGCAAAATTTATATCACTTATACATGGAGGAAACTGTTTGTTAGGGTGCAGTCAACCATGTGAATGTTTGAGGAACTGTGCTTAATTATTACAGTGGGGCTGCTTATCTGTAGATCAAATGCAACTTTGGCACTGCTTTATTGAAAACAAGTTTCTGGGTACACCAGATTACTACAGGATTATAGTTCATACAGAGTGCACCATGGCTTCCAACTCTAGATGTAGAACTAGTGGCATATCTCAACTGGAAAATTGATCCTGAACCCTACACCAACAGGTAAACAGAGATCAGTTGTTCAACCAGAATACAATTATGGTGATATGTTGTCTATCTGGCAAACGTTATTGCTAGCAGCAGGACAGATGGAACATGGTAATAATCATATAGTATAGGTAACGGGTAGAACAAATGAATGAATAGCATCAGTTTCAATGATGAACCAGTTTGAGCAAAGCTGCTAACAAATGTAACAATCGTAAAGAATAGACAAGAACCGTGGACAGGGGACACTATGGAGATTGATGTTTGGAGTGTCAGAACCAGAAATCAAACTCCAAGCATCAGTCACATTATGCGATTCCCGCACTGGACCACCATGTTTCGAAGCGGTGTGCACACTGATAATTTTTTTTAATTCGCCGTTGAGAGTTGAGAGCCATACACAAAAACATACTAGACCACGGGGCCTGCTGGTTCGGTTCGAATCGTTGCCCACAGCATATCGCTGTGACCCTAGTTTGAGCAGCATGCAGCAGAGCTAATGCCAGAGCTAGCTACCTACTGCCTCTAATCGAGTGCACTCGCAAGTCACAACTGACTAGATAATCATTCTCATCCCCATGGTCTCTGAACTATTATGTTCTAGGCTGGATGTGATCCGGGGATACCTGCGGGCGGCCAGGACGTTGTTAAACCGTTGGCTCAAGAGTTGCAGCTACCAGCGGCTAGGGAGTTGTTAAGCCATTGGATTCAGAGCCGAAGACCGCAGAGCAGCATATGCCCCTTTCCTGGTGTCTCAAATTCCAACCCCTCATTTTTTTCTTTTCTTGTTCTGTCTGTCTCATCCTCCTCTTGTTTACTCATTCTAACACTAAAATTTCGTTTCATTTCAAAATGATAACACTAATATATGGGTGGCGCCATATTTATATGACATTGTTATGGGCTTTATTGATCAGTAGACAACTTATTTATGCTTGTTTTATGAGACAGTTTTGTGGTGTAAATATGGGCCGCTCATCGAATGGAGTTTAATATAAGGCCCTAAATGGAAGTCATCTAACTCTTTTTATGTGCAGTTGTGCATGTAGAAACGTCTTGTAAACATTTTCATTGGAAATTTGTGTTTGGGTACAGAAATCCATTCCTAACTGAGAACAAAAAAAAATGCACGCTGAAATCCAAATCTCAAACGTCAATCACAAGCTCAGACTAACAGGAGCCAAAAAAGTAGCTTGGAATATCCTATTCTGCCAATTAGGTTTGGGCATAATCAAAAGGAACAAAACTGGCTAGGAGCTTCATCAACAGAAATTTAGTACTCAGATTATTCTTTGTCATCAAGGAGCTTCCTGCACCTTTGTTTTAGAAAATGGAAAAATTCCGGCTTCAGACTTCTTCTATGAATAAGAAGCATCAGTCCAAACTTACTACAATGGAACACCCATAATTAAAACTTAATACTGGTTCATAACAAAAGTCCAAGACTGTAAATAAAAGGCCATTCCTGTGATGCGAAGAACTCCATGGCTCTCGATTCTAGTAGCTTGCAAGCGTCAAGAATCCGTTCCATGGCGTCATCCGAGCGCTGCATCTCGAAGCAGTAACCAATGTGTCCCCATGAAAAAGATGGTTTGTGTTCCTTGGAGGATTAATGCCAAAGAAAATAAACACGGCATGCCAAAGGAATCTAGCATAATGGCAATCAAATAACAAGTGTTTGATGGTTTCAGGTTTGCTACAAAAACAACAAGATGAACGAACATTCGAATTTGTATTAGCAAGATTGTCTTTTATCAATATCACCCCCTTCTTTAAGAACCAAAGAAAAATGTTAATCATCAGGGGTGCTTTCATATGCCAAATTTCTTGCATTACTTTAATCCATTTTTGACTAGGTATTTGTACATGGATTTAACAGAAAACAAACCATTATTATTTAAGATCCTGGTGAAAGTATCCCCACCCTCATTTAAGTTAATAAGAGTAACTCTCGCAACCAGACTTTGCCATTCCAACATCTTGTTCCCATCTAGTGCCCTTTTGAAAGACAAATTGAGAGGGGTGGAATTAAGTACATCAGCCACTGTTGCATGTTTCTTGCGCACTATATAAAATAAATTCGGGTAATGGATTTTCAAGGCTTAGGAGCCTAATCATTTATCTTTCCAAATTCTGATTTGAGTTCCATTTTCTAGTTTATACTTCCCAAGACTTAAGAAAATATCTTTGTAGCCATTTTTTCTTTTCAAGTTGACTCAGAGTCTTATTCTTTAGGTACTTGTTTGATCATGATGGCTTGCAGGGATTAGTGGGAGGGTGGCGGCCAGGTGCATGATGAATCTAAAGATATTAGAACTCCATGCCAAAAGGCGGCCTGGAGGGTGGCTACGTAGCAAAAAAAAAATTACAGCGCTGGATGAGCATCTGCGAGCCAGCGTGCCCGCCACGGCGCAGGTGGCTCGACGCGGTGACGACGGAGGAGGTACCAGCGCGTCGGCAGTGCAGCAGCGCGAGAGGCGGCAGCAGGTCGGCGTGCGAGCGGCCGTCACCGATGGGCCATGGCGGCAACCCCCACAACATTCTAGGCTATAGATCCCGCAGGCGGGCGTCCTCGGCGCATCCCACGGGGTCTCGGCGGGTGCCCCTGCTGGCACGGATGGGCGGTGTGCCGGCGTCCTGGCACGACCAGGGAGCAGTTGCGGGCGCACGGTGCAGCCGCACCCACCGCAGGTTAGCCCGGCATGCCTGCTTCCTTCCCGTGCTGGGCCAGCGCGGCACGTTGGATGCAGCAGCGTGCAGGATCCCACGCTGCCGGGTCTGGCAAAGAAGAGGCAGCCATGGCCGGATCCGTCCTTCCTCCTGTTGGATTTGGTCCTGCTGCCTCTGCTCCCTCCCTCTCCCATCGCCATGAAGGAAGGGCCGAGTTCGCGGCATGGTGGTCCAGCGGCCCCCGCGTCGCGGTCTCAGCAAGGGCAGGCCCCCACGAGGAGGCAGCGCCAGCGTTGCAGTGCCGTGCGTGGAGACGTTCTCCTCCATTCACTCTCCATTTGACTTCCTTCGCTCCTGGTGCTGGTTGGTAAGGCTATATTCTTCTGCCTCCCCTCTTGGAAATCCCCCCTCTTCATCTCTCTGTTGTGGGCTATGAATAAGCTGTTTCAAGTTGAATCATCAGGTTTCGTGGGTCACATAGTAAAGTTGATCGAAGATCTGAGCGCAGCTATAGTTTGCTAATATTTTCCTAGATCACTCTCTCATGCAGAGGTTAATGCCTTAATACCTGCTCATCTCTGCACTTTCTTCCAAATGTCATTAGATCGTGTGTGGTAACATTTCTTTCTCAAATTTTCGTTTGATACTTGCATCCCTGAATTTTGCGTGCAACATTGCCGCGATGTTGCGACAGTAATCGAGGATTTCCTGTTCGACAATGAAATCCAGCGCACATGTTTGTGTGCTGATGATATGGTCTTTTTGGCTTCAGCAAATGACTTTATTGGTGATCAGTTATTTCTAAACAAAGGTTAGCTACCGGTTTTCAATTTGAGGAGTCATGGTTACTATTTTTAGTTGATCAACTGAGAAAAAACAGCTAGAATAAATAGGATGAAAGGATCAAGCACAAAAAGTTGATGCTAAAATTTGCGTTGCCATGTTCATGGCTGTATACACGTTAATTATTATGCATATCTGAATTCAGAATTGATGTTTTATTATTGCTTATGCCTTCCCTTTTTTCGGTTCTGAGATTCTGATTCAGTTATGTCTGTCTTATCAGGTGTCATTGCAGGGGACCCGGGACTGTCTGTACAGGGTGAAGGTGAGGCTGGCAGACTGTTGTGTGCGACGCTGATCCATCTTGCAATATGGATCGGAGAAGTTGAGCTCGACCATTTTCTGAACATATGGACTTTTCTGCCGGGTAAGAGGATCTTTGCGCATCTCTGTTAGCCCAATGCACTTGTTAATTTCAACAAATTTTTTCAGCCTCTTGGTTTACTAACTATAGTATCACAACAGGTGGTTACAGATACATATAGAGATGCTCAAGACCAAACATACTCATCATGCCTGTATCGCCTAAGAAGTTAGTGATATGTGCCGCACAAGTATTCTATCTGGCAAACGCTATTGTAATCGTATAGGTAATGGGTGGAACAAATGAATGAATAGTACTACCAAATGGCAGGACATTTTATTGCTAATTCAGAAATAGCAGCACAGTTTTAATCATGAAGCAGTCTGAGCAAAGCACTAGTGTATCAAAAAAAAAAATAAGACAGAGAGGGAGAGAGAGAGAGAGAGAGAGAGAGGGAGGGAGGGAGCGAGGGAGAGAGAGAGAGAGAGAGAGAGAGATAACCGTGGACACAAGGGATGTCGATGTGAGATTGAGACGCAGCCATACTCCAAGATGCACCTAATTTGAACTCTGTTAGTCTGTTGGATGGGATCAATGCCCACAACAACACACCGGACCCAGTGCCCTAGTTTGAGCAGGAGACTAATGTGCACTCGCTGGCTGCTGCCACTCCCGAGAGCCATCACAAGTCGCAACTGTAGCATCCACTCTCTGTAGTGGCCGGATTGGCCACCCCTGATATGGTACCGAATGGATAACTATTCTCAAATGGTCTTTGAAATTGTCTTTATAAGGTCTTCACTATTATCTGGAACTGGAAGACCTGCCGGTGGCCAGAGCGTTGTTGAACCATTGTCACCCTGAGTAAAATAGTACCCTAAAAGAGCTGCAGGCGTATGCATTTGGGCACCATATGCCTCTTTCCTGGTGTCTTAAATTCCCACAACACAATTTTTTTTCATGTTCTGTCTCATCCTCTTATTTGTTCATGCTAACACTAATATATTCACTAAACGAAGAGGCCCTATCGAGGCCTTGTGGCTTGTTCAATGATAGTATTGCTCATGCAAGTGTGTGGCACCATATTTATAAAGGTATTGGTATGGATTTTATCACTTAAATGGAGGAAACCTCATGTTTTGGTGCAGTCAACCATGTGCAAGTTTGAGGCACTCTGCTAAATTTACAACTCTGGCTTATCTATGGACTAAAGGGAGCTTTTACCTTCTTTGTTTCTAGAGCCTTCATGGTGTGGAGTTGTAATCAGTTTTGTACCTGTACTTTATTCTTTTTTTAATAAAATCCAGTAGGGGAGCAATCCCCTCTTGTTCCCTCAAAAAAAAAAACTAAAGAGAGCTTTGGGCCTGCTTTATTGAAAACAAGTTTATGGTGAATGAGTCTGTCACGATCAAAGATGATCGGAGCAGATAACTGAATCAGAAAGGAATTTAGGATAGGATAGCACAGAATTTGGGATCGATAGCAATTGAATTGAGGTTCTGAAGAACAGAGGAATGATTAGAAGGTTCAGAGTTTTTGGTCTTTGCTTACATGCCGAACCCGCTGCCACACACCCGCCTTATATGACACGGCTAAGACGCACGCCAAGCCCCCTGTGGGCCCACCTCAACCATCATTACCACCGCCACCGCCTTCCCTAATCAGCCGCCGATTCTCTCTGCAGCTTGACTCGCACGTTTGAACGATGATGTCACCTCCGTTGCCGGATCAGGAATAGTACCCACGCCCTTCTTCCTGACATTCCCCACCCCTTGAAATCCAGCTTGACCTTGCGTCGAAGATCAGTAGCCTCCTCCCATGTACACAGGTTAGGAGCATTGGAACACTTCACCTGAATTTGAGCTAAGGAAGTAGCACCCTTCTGAATGACCCGCAGTTTCAGAAACTGCACCGGACTGACTGAATCATCAAACTCCACCGGCACTTCATTGATATCAGATTCCAAGACAGCATTTGGTGGCACATGCTGCTTGAGTTGGGAGACATGGATCACTGGATGTATCTTACATTGATCCGGTAACTGCAATTTATAAGCCACCTTGCCCACTTTCGCCAACACCTTAAAAGGTCCATAAAACCTGAAGCAAACCTTTGCATTCGACCTTGGAGCAACTGAGGACTGAATATATGGTTGCAGTTTCAAGAACACCATGTCCCCAACCTGAAACTCCCTTTCACCGCGGTGCTTATCTGCAAAGTGCTTCATCCTCTGTTGAGCTCTATGCAAATGGTGCCTAACCACATCTTCCAGCAAACTTCTCTCCACCAGCCACTGATCTAAGTCAGGCACATGAGCAGTCACTTTCATTGGAGATGTCAAAGTACCTTGGATGATGACCATACAAAATCTCAAACGGAGTATGGCCCAGGGCTGAATGGAAACTGGTGTTGTACCAGAATTCTGCAAGAGGAAGCCATTTATGCCATTGTTTGGGGCAAGAGTGCACTGCACACCTTAAGAAATTCTCCAAGCATTGATTCAAACACTCTGTTTGCCCATCAGTTTGAGGATGATAAGAGGAAGACATCAAGAGCTGAGTATCAGAGACCTGAAACAACTCCTGCCAGAAGGCACCGGTGAATACTTTATCTCTGTCAGAGATAATTGCATCAGGTAGACCATGCAACTTGTATATGTTATAGAAAAATACTTGGGCCACTTGAGCAGCTGTAAAAGGATGAGCCAAAGGCAGGAAATGACCATATCTGGTGAACTTATCCACAACCACCAGGATAGCATTAAACCCGTCGATGTAGGCAAACCCTCAACAAAATCCATGCAAATAACTCTCCATGGTTGATTGGGCACAGGCAAGGGTTGCAATAACCCTGGTTTCTTGATGTGCTCAACCTTATCTTGCCGACAAACCTCACAAGCGGCCACAAATTCCTGGACATCCTTCTTAAGCCCAGGCCAATGGAATAAATGCTTGATTCTGTGGTAGGTAGCCAAGACACCTTGGATGATGCACTGTTAGCAACACATGTTGATGTGCCAACTTATTGGATCCCAGCCAAACTTTGCCTTTGTATCTGATGAGGCCATCATGAATAGAAAATGAACTGTCTCCAGCCTCGGACTGTTGGAGCTTCACTAACAGTTCTCATGCCAAAACATCATCAAGATATCCTTCCTTTACTTTTTCCAACCAATCTGGTTTGCAAGCTGACAGAGCACATACATGTTGATCATCATGACATCTAGATAAAGCATCAGCAGCCGAGTTCAAATTGCCCTGCTTGTATACAATTCTGAACTGAAGATCCATCAGTTTTAGTACTGCCTTCTGCTGAAGTTTGGTCTGCACTCTTTGCTCGATCAAATGTGATAAGCTTCGTGATCTGTTCGATCAAGAACTCCTTATTCTGCAAATATGGTCTCCATTTTTCCACAGCCAATAAAATTGCCATACATTCTTTCTCATAAGTGGATAACCCCGATTCCTACCAGTCGGGGCCTCTTTGAGGTATGCAATAGGATGCCCATCCTGCATTAGCACAGCCCCAAACCCAAGGTCACTAGCATTAGTTTCCAACACAAACCGCTTGTTGAAGTCGGAATAGCCAACACTAGGGCACTACTCAAGGCATGTTTCAATCGCTCAAATGCTGTTTGAGTAGCCTCTCGTCCACACAAACTTGACTCCTTTCTTTAATAATTCTGTCAATGGTCTGCTCATTAGACCATAATCCTTGATGAACTTTCTGTAATAACCAGTAAGTCTCAGAAATCCCCTTAAACTCTTGATGTTCTTTGGTTCAGGCCACTGTTGTACATCACTTATTTTTTATTGTTCAGTTGCCACTCCAGTGGCTGAAATAACATGGCCCAAATACTCAATCTCAGACTGAGCAAATGCACACTTGGATAACTTGATGAAGAACTGATGATGCTGCAAAATCTCAAACACTTTCTTCAACAAAACCAAGTGTTCTTCCAACTTATTTGCATATACCAATATGTCATCCATGAACACCAACACTCCATGTCTCAACAGATCAGCAAAAATGACATTCATGATTCCTTGAAATGTTGCAGGTGCATTAGTTAACCCAAATAGCATCACTAAAAACTCAAACAATCCATTATGAGTCTTGGAAGCAGTTTTATGGGTATCACTTGGGGCAATACAAATCTGGTGATAACCAGCCCTGAAGTCTAGCTTAGAAAACCACTTGGCCCCAGCCAACTTATTCTTGACAGTTTGAGAGTCCAATTTCCTGTAATCAACACGAACCACCAACTGCCATCTTTTTTCTTAACCAACAACACTGGAGACGCATAAGGACTGACACTAGGCCTGATCAAACCTTGTTTCAACATGTCCTCCAGCTGATGCTCAATTTCAGTCTTCTGAGCTGGTGAATACCTATATGTCCTGACATTGATAGGCTAGGCTCCTGGACACAACTGAATATAATGATCAAACTGCCTTTGAGGTGGAGCAGATTTTGGCATTAGACGAAGTCTGATGTGATGAAAATGCTTATGCATATGAGTACCAAATTGTCCATTTCACTATTTTATTTCAAAAATGTTGCTGCAATTAATACTAGAAATCAGATCTTCGCCGAGTGTCAAATCTCGAGCACGCGGCAAAGAGGTCACTCGGCAAAGTCCACTTTGCCGATTGCCTTCCTTTTGGCACTCGGCAAAAAGAGTTTTCAAAATACATTTTGAGGCACTAAATTAACTCAAATGGAAAGGTTTTCTAGTACAAATTTGTATAATTTTTAAGATGTATAAACTTTTTTGGTGATTTCTTCATTTGACAAATCGATGTAATGTTGTTCACAAAATCTATCTCTCAAATAAGTTTTATGAATCTACTAGAGACATATATAAGAATTGTGAACATTGTTAGAACCGCAACAACGGATGAACAAACGACCAAACAACCGAAATAAAGTTCATAGATCTTCAGAAGTTATGAAATGTTGTAGTTAAAAACTTTTTCATTTGAGTTCATCTTATGATGCCAAACTACGTGTAAATTTCAAAAATTCAAAATACGATTTTTTTAAATGACATAGGATGGAAAGATACCCAGAATAAAGTTTGTAGATCCCTAAAAGTTACGAAACTTTATAGTTGAAAACTATTTCATTTGAGTTGGTCTTGTCATGCTAAACCTACGTGTGAATTTCAAAATTAAAAATACGAATTTTTAAACGACCTCGGATGGAAAAACACCCAAAATAAAGTTTCTAGATTTCAAAAAGATATGAAACTTTGAAGTTGAAACTTTTTCATCCGAGCTCATCTTGACATGATAAATCTACCCTTGAATTTCTCAAATTTGAAATTCAAATTTTGTAAATGACCTCAGATTTTTTTCCCTATTATTTTTGAGTTTTTGTTTTTATTTTTTGCCGAGTGGCAGGTTTCTCGGGCACTCGGCAAAGCCTTTGTCGTGTGCCCGATAAAAGACACTCTACAAAGAACCCCTCTGCCGTAAAAAATTTGGTGAGTGCAAAGCCTTTGCCGAGTGCCGCGGGGACTCGACAAAGATCTTCAATCCGGTAGTGAATATAATATTCAGTTATAATCAATCAAAGATGCGACCTTTTATCATACTAAAACATTTTACTCTGACAGGAGCAGTACAAGCCATGCTTCATATCAAACTTTTAAAGGGAGCTATTTGCACTTATTGCATTTACTGTGTTGATGATTATACAGTAAACGACATTACATCTATATATATATATCCTCTAACTTTTTTTTACCAGCAAATGAAATGAATTGTAAACCTTATTAGTTATGAACAACTTTAGGATCTATCATATCGCTATCCTTAGCACTAATATAGTATTAGTGCGAGAAGCACGGCATATGGAACTCGGGAAGAATTGTATAGGCATGAAGATGTGAATCAATAATCTACTCTATACTCTTATTCCTGTATACCATTTTTTGCCTCCACATCGAGCCACGTCACCCTTATTCCTTGGCCATCTGATTTTGCATCCACGGCCAGCCTGCCCATCCCACTTCAATCCCACTTCACCACTACTGTTTCCCCTCCTGCTGGTAGTTTCCACGATTCTCTCTCGAAGCCTCTAAATCCGTCCTTCCAGTTCTGAACAAACACGTCCCTTCCCCTGCCTCTCTAGCAAATGGCTGATCACGATAGGCAATGTGACGCAGTGGAAGCCATCAATCCTGACCTCCACCTCCATGCTCGCCGCTCGTGGCTCCGGCGAAACGCGCCGTCATGCAATGCGATGGCGTGGGGAGCGTGCAATCCCAAGCTCCATCTGCACGCTCGCCGCTCAGCTTCCGCGGCTCCGGCCACTTGCGCTGCCGTTTCCAACTGCCTCGGCACCCGACGACGGCCAGCTGCAACCCCGCCCCTTCCTGCCTCGCCGTCGGAGCCTTCAGCACCCCGGACGCAGCAGCGCGGCCGCCCAGCCCATCCGCGGCTCAGCCCCCACACGGCTGCCCTTAAGCCTTCATACCACGGCGCCTCAACTGGTGGCCGCGCTGCTGGCTGCTGTTTCCTTTAATTTGCCGTTTGTGTTTTTTTAGATAATGGATAAAACAATATCCGGCCTCTACAAGTCATTTGTGTTTTATGTCCTTTACGTGCTCGATAAAATATCATGGTAGATTCTGCAAGTACAGCATGTTTCCTTCCTTTTCATTCCCTCAGCATCTTCCTTGTGCATCCATGATCATGCCCAAGGTCATCGGCAGTCATCAAGATAACGTTCACGGACTTATAGCTGGAATGGTAAGGGCAATATAGATGGAACTCACCATGCCCATAAATTGTATATGGCTTAGAACATCTCCAAGAGAAGGTTAATAACATCCCCAAAACTAATATTAGCGTCATTAGAGAAAAAATGATGGTCCAACAGGTCCCCAACCTTTTCCCCAACATTTGCTCGCTCCGAAAAATCGCCCCCGCACCCCTCATATCTGCGAGGGCACGGAGCCTCCCAATTCTATTTATAGCATGACTGTGGCTGCATGGAACAAATCACACGGATGAGAAAACTTATAATCCAACTATTTCTATTTATAGGATGGTTCTCATCCAACTAATTGACGATGTGTCAACTTCAAAGTTTTCTTTATACAACTTATTGAGGAGCTGCTGTCGAGGAAACTAGTTTTTAAGAAACAATTATTTAAAAGAGCCCCTAATAAAGAGCTTTGGGAGTTATATTTTTGGAGAGCTCTTGGAGCTACAGAGGAAGAAAAATTCAGGAGTTCGAAGACCGCTTTCTGCTACAGGACAGCTGTTGAAGTTTCCTGCACTTCATTCAGATCTTTCTTCAGTTGTAGTACATCATAGTCACACTTCCATGCATTTTAAACATTTACTACTTATTGCCAGCTTCTAAACTTCAACTACGTGACTTTTATTTGTATTTTATACTCTAATAGTCTAATTTGAATTTGATTCTGCAAGTAATGATTAACTATTACAGTCAATTGCCATGCTCTATTACTCCCGCCCCGCGCAATTGCCCGGGGTTCCAGCTAGTAATCATATAATGGCTAAATCTACCCTACTAATGCATCAACATTTCTACCCTACTAATGCACCAACATTTTCTTTCCTACGTCCACACCAACAAACGTCCTCCGCTGAGCAGTTACCCCTTCATCCACCAAAGAAATTATACCCAGAAAAATAACACATTTAAAACGAAACCATCCAGATTACATCTAAGTCTTCTCTCTTTACTCAGTCAAATCTAATGGCCAGAATCATGTGTATGGTCACTCCCATCTCCCACGCCCGCACCTCAGCGACTCTCTGCCTAGACCCGCGCTCAGAGTTCAATTCCCACCTCCAACATTGTTTTAACTCCTTTTTCTCCAAAAAAGAAAACAAAAGCTCAATACATGGCTCGTGTTTCTTTTGAGGAATTCACAGCGGCGGGAGGCCATCACGCGCGGACGACCAGCGGCGCCAGGCCAGTACTGTGATCACGCGCCGACGACCGGCGGAACCATACCACCTCACACACGGACGCCCGGTAGCGCCATTCTCCTAGACACGGACGCACGCCGGCAGGCATCCAATCGCGCAGACCGGCAGGTGCTAGGTGCAGCACATCTGCCATCTCGGTGACTCTGGTGAGCCTACTGCTCTAGTGAGATCCAGTTTCTATTTGCCAAATCCAATTTCCACCCAAGCCTAGTGCGTGAATTTTCTTTAAGATTTCTTTGTAAATCATCTGATTGTCTGAGCTTTGTAAATCATCTAGTAGCCGATGCCCAATCCGTTGTTGTTGTGGTCATTAAAGATTTATAAAATATAATCAGTATTGTGTTTTCTGATACATGCGTTATTATTTTTTTAGATAAAAGATAAAAATATCCGGCCTCTACATCAGTGGATGTACACAGCCAATTATTACAGAGTCGTAGATACAAGAAAAAAGAAAGGAAAGCTAGAGTCTTAAACATAGACTAGGAAACTAAAGCAAACGGTATAAATGCTTACACCCACTGTTTGTAATTTCTAGAGCAATCATCTCTAATTTCTTGGTCATCCCCGAGAGTGTGTCCTTGGCTACGCTGCAGCTGAGCCCAGAAACGTAACCAATACGCTCCCTGCATTATGGAGTTAGTTTTAAGTTTGTTAAAAATAACATTGTTCTGGCATCTCCAGATCGTCCAGCAAATTATAGTGGATTTAGACGTAGAGGAAGCAATGGACAGTTCAGGCAAGCAGTTTTGGGATACCATACGGACCCCCCCGGATGGTAATTTTAAAGTGGCCAATTTACACTCTTTTGCAATTAGTTTCGCTACAACACCTATTAAAGTAGATTCTTCTTTTTTATCAAAAAACCACTTCCCAAACTGTACAAGTTTCTTCCAAAGCATACGGCTTTCTAGATGTATATGACGAAGATTGCGAGTCTTTCCTCCATGTTGTGCAAGGAACCAGAGGTACTCCCAATTCAGTTGAACTTACAGCAGAATCCTGTCACACAACAAGTAAGCAACTCGTATGATAGTTACTACAGGAACAATTCTTTTGTTCAAATTGCCATGTGTTTTCGAATTATACACATGGTCATGAACAATTGCGTGAAACATGAACTACAGAATTAATATCGTTATTTGATTATTTTCATGTGCAACCCTAAAATAAAACCGTTGCGTTAGCACGGGCACTATACTAGTGGGTAGTAATCAGCGACGAAGCCGCGGGGGGCTACCCGGGCTCCCCCCCCCCCCCCCCCCTAAGGTCATTTTGTGCATGGAGCCCTACGTAAGCCTCACCTAAAAATAGTCACTATGTTTACCTTAAGAAAGGATGGATTCTATATTTAGTATGTGTTTAGCCCCTCCTAAGATTTTTTCTGACTTCGTCACTGGTAGTAATGTGTGTGGCTTGTTCAGTGATAGTATTGGGGTGTGTGGTGCCACATTTATACAGGCATTCATATGGTTTTATTGATTGGTCTTATTTATGCTTATTTTATGAGACAGTTTTGCGGTGTAATTATGGTGCATTCACGAAAAGAAATTAAAATATATAAGTGGTAATGTAATGTAATTGGTAAAAAATTATAGGATGCTCGTCGGGCCTAATTTATTAGGCTCTATTATTAGCCCACTTGCTCATGCCCCTTGCTAGATTTGCGGTGTTTAGAAAAATTGGACCATTTATGAGACAGGTTTGGGGAAATGTCACTACTACACAAAGAATAACCGTGGCGGGCATTTTTATTTCCCGCAGCGGGCAAACGCGTCCGCCACGGTGCAACGGCCACTGTAAATCGCGGCCTCACCGTGGAGGGCACATTTGCCCGCTACGGGAAATCCATCATCGGCAGCGGGCACGTTAGATCGCCCGTCACGGTTAATCGGCCAAAAAAAAAAATCCATGAGCCCACCGACAAGCCCATTGCTGAGCCCGCCGGTGAGCCCGTTCGTAGCCCAGACCACCGACACGCACCGACCGCCGTCGCCAGACCCGCCGCCCTCCAGCCTCCTCTAGGACCGCAGCTCCGCCGCCCGGAGCAGCTCCGCCACCAGATCCGCCCGTGCCGAGGCCAGATCCGGCCTCCACGTAGCCAGCGCCGTCGGATCCGCCGTGGAAGAGCACCCTCCGTCGTGGTCGGCCCAGATCCACCAGCCCCGCCGTCGTCACCCAAATCTGCATAGGGGAGAGAAGAGTGAGGGACTTCGGGATGAGTATGAAGATGAAGATGGGGACGAGCAAAGACCTACCTCGCGCCACCGTGTCGCCGAGCACAGCCGGCCGTGCCTCGCGCCGCCGTGTTCGGATCCGCCGCCGGATCCGCCCGTGCTGGAGGAAGATGAAGGGCTGGGCGAGGAGGCTCCTTTGGTGCGCCCGTGCACGCGGCCGCTGCTGGGAGGCCGGATAGAGCCGCCAGTCGCCAGATCTGGGGCGCAGCCGCCGCCGTCCGCTGCGCGCCATGGCCCGCCTGGGAGGGGCATCGCGCGCGCCATGGAGCCACCGCGTTGCTGCCGCGTCGCCGGGAGGGCCGCGTCGCGTCGTCCTCCTCCATGGAGCATCAGACGGCCAAGAGCAGGAGCTGGGAGAGTGGGGGAGAAGGAGGCGGAGTGGGAGAGGGAGCACCGCGAAGTGGGCATCGCGGAGAAGCCGAGGGAGCGGTGGCTGCTGCTGGAGAAGAGCGGAGAAGTGAATGATTGGAGAAAACCCTAACTCCTGTATTTATATGGAGGACGACTATCGGGCCTTGGTTGGGTCTGTTGGGCTTCGTCCTTAACGGTGGCGGGCCTTAAACAACGTCCGCTGCGCTAAATTGGTTTACCGCAGCGGACATCTTAAGGCGTCCGCTGCGGTAAACGCCCTATTTACCGCAACGGACGCCTTAAGATGCCCGCTGCGGTAAATCGATTTACCGCAGCGGGCAAAAGTGTCCGTTGCGGTAAATAAAAAATGCCCGCCTCGGAAAAAACAAAGGCCTCGCCTTAGAAAATCGATTATGTAGTAGTGTGTTTAAAGAGTATTCCCCATGCCGGCGAAGCCGACAAACTCGATCCTCTGCTGTTCATAGACCCGAAGAACTCGATCCTGTGCTGTTCATAGACCCAAAGGAGAGGACAGGTCCAGAGCTACAGTTCGCGTATGGCGCTTTCCTGATGTCTCAAATTCCCACGTCTCATATTTTCTCCTTTTCTTTTCTTTTCTTGTTCTCTTTGTCTCATCCTCTTATTTTTTCACGCTAACACTATTATATATTCACTAGAAGGAAGGAGAGGCGCTATCAAGGCCTTGTGTGCATGTTCAAAGATCGTACTGTTAATGTGTCCATGGTGCCATATTTATAAGGCCAGTCTTAATGGGCAGTGTCACTGTACGGTTTCACATACTAACACGTCATCAAGATTGAAATGAAACCATCCATAAAACAACCCCAACAATAGAGCATTTCATTTTGTTGTTTTCAAGGCTAAGCAAAACATTTAATTGCTATAAGATGATTGGATCAAATGCAAGATGGTGAAACGATATGGCCCTCAATGGGGTTTCACTCCGAAGTCTAGGAAACAGCGCATACGAGTTTCACCATGGTGAAACTCTTTTCTTCTCTCTCCTCTCCATTTTATGCAAAACTTGTTTTTTTGATGTGTCATGCTATTAAATGTGCATGACACTCTATTGAAATGCCCATTGAAATTGGTGTAATGACATATGGGATTTATTGGCTTATTTTTAAGAGATAATTTTGCGGTGTTTAAAAAATGATCGGTTCATCGAAAATAATTTAATACAAGTGGTAAAAGATATAGGAAGTTTGTCTAGCCTAATCTATTGGGCCCAACTATTACCCAATCACTCACGTTCCCTATAAAAAAAAGTTCTGCGTTGTTTAGAAAAACTGGTTATTTTAGCCCAGCCTACTACCATAATTTATCCATACACATACGCTGTCTTATAGCTATGTATACACCACCTTATTACTATATTTATTTATAATAATTATTTCTTCAGTGTAATTTATTAGAAAGAGTTATATAATTTGGAAATAAACAAATATGTGCCTATTTTTTTAAAACAAATTACAATTTTTTTGTATGGATTCAGACGTTAGGGAAATATATATCAAATTGTTAACAAATATTTCTTTAATTTCAAAAAAACTACAGAATTCGGGCAGTGATAGTAATAGAGCCAGTAGCAGGAGCACCATATATGGATCGGTAATGCTAACCTGCTTACGTCCTAAGTCTAGGACGACGTCGCGGGCCTTAAGTGGGCCGACGCCATGACTGCACCACGCGCTCCACCACCCACAAGCACGCCGAACACGTGGCCACGCACGCCAGCCGCGCACGCCCCTCCTGCTTCCGCATGCCATCCTCATCCATTCATTGCTCTCTCCACCCAACCACCCACTCCGAATTTCTATCGTGCACTCCGCCTCGCCTCGCATGCGCTGCTTCCTCCTCCTCCCGATAGCCGGCGCCGCATGCAGCTCGCCTCGCATCGATCCCGTGCCCTGCTCCCAGTGGCGCCGCGTGCCAGCGCTCAACCACCCGCTTCTAGCGGGGCTGGCGTTGCCGCCGGCGCATCCAGCTCATGCCTCCGGGATGCGCGGTGGCGGCGGCCATGGCGCAATGGAAAAGCCACGGCATGCGCCGCCGCTCTTGCCCTGCACTGCCCCTTTTCTACCACCCAAGGTGAGGGCGAGCGCTTTTTCGTGCCCATTGCCGCTGCTCACGAGCCTCATGCCGCCCGTGCTGCCCTGCCTTCTGCGAATTTGCTCTGCCCCAACGAGCGCCAGGAAAAGGAGACGTCAAAAGCCCCACCCAAGGCTACTGACGAAGCCCCCATCTCATCTCCTTCCCCTTCCCCTTCGATTGGATTGGATCTCGGGTGGGATCTGTTCAGTTTTGTCTTCCTCTCTGCCGCTCCTTCCCCCGAAGTGTGTGTAGATCTGCATGTTCCCTGCCTTCGGCTCGGTTTTGGTTCCTTACATTTGATGCCTTTTACCTTCTGTCCGGCTACCGGATTATGCTTTGCAACGCAATTTGATCTAGCAGGGCAGCTCGATTTGTCAGTGATACTACCAATTAGGACTGTTACAATTTTTTGAGTTTTTTTTGTTTCAATTTAGGTGTTCTTGTTGTGTCAGACGATTTTGACATTTTGTTTCAATTTTGTTGATTCTGTTGTTTCGCAAACACACATCTCTCTATGTTTTTGGTGTTTGTGTTCATGTTGTTTCAACTATGACCAGCAAAATGTTTCGATAGATGTTTACCATTTGGTGCACATCATTTTTGCAGTTTGTTGCAGCAAGCTGCAACATATTTTATCTATGTTGCAGTAGATGGATCCCTATTGTTCCAATAAGTTTAGTTCAATTGTTTCAGTTTTCCATTGTTTCAGTTTTGTGTTCGGGGGTGTTTCAGGTGGAGGAGGAGCCATGTTTCTGGACAGGCACAACAGTGGATGTGGGTTTGAATGTTTTCTGCAGTAGGAATTTTTTGATGTTGCAGATCATATTTCCGTTTTGTTTCATTAGTTGTTCTTTCGATGTTTTCAATAGTATTATTTGGTTGTTTCAGCAGTTTTTTCCATTTGTTTTCATTATGTATGCTTTGATGTTGCAATAACTTTCTCTTTTTTTTGTTTGCAGCCGAAGGCCGGTGGGCTAGCAGTAGCAGCACATGAGCTTCCCATGAGCTTGGGGGTGGCGGCGAGGTTGGAGCCGAGGGGCGAGGTGGGCGGGACCGTTTGTTGACGCGATTTTGGCGCCAACAAGGTCTCGGAGACCGGGTGAGACGGGGTGCGGGGAGGTCAGACAGTGTTTGTTCAGATTTCTTTACAGGGGAGGTGGGCGAACATGCAAAGGGCGGGGGGCTTGTGCTGCTGGGCCAAGTTGGGCCGCGTGATAGGAGCGTCCTAGCGCTAGGACGTCCTAGCGCTTGTACGTCCCTATATGGATCCGTGTTCAGTGGTGCGGGTGCTAGTCTGCAACCTAGCTAGTGCTCAAAAAGGTGGTGCTGCCGCTGGCTCTTGAAGATGCCGGTATGGGCAGCCAGGCGTCCACGTCCAGCTAAACTGCAAGATTTGGCTCTTGAAGATGCCGGTGCAGAGCGTCCTAGGGTCGCTCTTGGTGCCCGATGACGGTGAGCAAACTCCATGCGTCCGGTGCCCTCACCACCGTGTTCCATCTCTTCACGTCGCGCGCGGAGGCCAGCCCAAAGGTGTCGGTGTAGGGCAGCCGAAAAGGGAGTATCTGCAGTGTCAGCTCCGGGCTTTTTCTGGGGAAGGCTACAATCTCGCTCGCGTCAATGGCTGTGGCATGTATGCATAAGGCCAGCAATTCCACTGTCGAATAAGCACCAAAGGACCTAGAAACCGTTTTTTTTTTTTGGTAATACCAGAAACAGGTTGTTTTGAAGCTCCAAAACAACTGGTTAGTGTATAGTACTTATGAAAATCAGTTTGTTTATTTAATCTTTAACAAAGGGTCGTTGAGCTACAGACCAGCGTCTCATGGCTTGGAATACACGGCGTATCGGTAAAGTATTTATCAATACAAAAATAACCGGAGAACCAATACATATCCCATATCTTTTGATGATACGCTCTATTGCATCCTAAACTATTTTCCCAAACCTACTACTACTAGTTGCCATCTACAAATATACACGGGCCACTTCTAATCTCTCTATGGAAAGATTTGGTGGTTTATGCGGCTGATAAGCCGGCTGATGTCGTTTTATTGTAATAGAAAAATACTATATCTTGGCTGATAAGCTTGTAAAAATAGGTTAACGAGGTACCTCCTGGTACCTCAGTTACTTGTTATATAAGCCGGGGAATAGCCCTCACGGCGGTGGCTTTACGGATCACGGTTGTTACAATATTGTTACATGGAAAGAGATCTCCTAGCTACAATCTAGGAACTAACAAATATACAAGATACAATGTATCTAGACATATGAAGGATATCTATCATCTAACACCCCCCTCAATCTTAGCCACATACAAGGTTGAGATTGTTTCTAAAGTCACATAGCTTCACCCGTGGCAATGCCTTAGTGAAACCATCAGCAACTTGATCCTTGGTACTGGTGAACCGGATCTCCAACAACTTATGTGCAACACATTCTCATATGATGTGGAAGTCGATTTCAATATGTTTCGTCCGTGCATGGAACACTGGATAGCTAAGCTTGTGGAGGATGAGGAATCCTGAGCTCAGTTAGCAACTTTTGTATCCAAATCATCTCTGCAGTTGCATTAGTAAGTGATTTATACTCCGCTTGTGTACTAGAACGTGACACGGTGGCTTGTTTTCTAGCACTCCATGAAACAAGGTTTTCAACAAGAAACATGACAAAACCACCAGTAGATCTTCTATCATCAACACAACCCGCCCAATCTGTATCTGAGAATGCACTCATCCTCATAGTCTTGGAATTGCCAATTTTAAGTCCAATATTCAGCGTCCCTTGCACATATCTAAGGATCTGCTTGGCTGCACTCCAATGAGTAGATGTTGGCGCATGCAAATACTGGCAAACCTTGTTAACAACAAAACAAATACCTGGATGAGTAAGTGTTAGATATTGGAGTGCACCAACTAAACTCCTGTAACTAGTTGAATCATTTGGTCCGAGTACATAACCCTCATAAGCACTGAGTTTGTCATCGGATGATAGAGGTGTATCTATAGCTTTGCATTTTGTCATACCTGACCGAGCCAAGATATCATAGGCATACCACTGCTGTGTGAGAATCAACCCATCTTTTTACTTTCTTCACTTCTACCCCTAAGAATTAGTGAAGGTCACCGAGATCCTTCGGCGCAAAATCCTTCTGCAAACCATTGAGCAATGCTCTTGTGGTTTTTGGAGATGAGCTTGCCACAATTATGTCATCAACATATACCAAGATGAATATCTTATATCCCATTGTTATAGAAGAATAATGAAGTGTCTATCTTTGATTGTGTAAAACCCAATGACACTAACTTTACACACAACCTAGCATACCATGCTCGCGGAGACTATTTCATACCATAAAGTGCCTTAACTAACTTGCAAACATACCTAGGATGGGTCGTATCTTCATAACCCTGTGGTTGTTGCATGTAAACTTCTTTATCTAAAATTCTATGAAGGGATGCATTCTGCACATCCAATTGTCGTAGTGACCATCCATGAGTAACTGCAATGGATAAAATAAGTCGAATAGTAGCTCCCTTCACTACAGGACTAAAAGTATCTTCATAACCAATGCCATAGCGCTGCTTGTAACCTTTGGCCAGTAGCCGGGCCTTATACCTATCAATTGATCCATCTGCTTTCCGCTTTACCTTGTATTCCCATTTGCAGCCTATTATATTTTTCCCTTTAGGTGGTGGAACTAGATGGCAAGTCTTGTTTCTCACCAACGCTTGATGCTCAGTATCCATGGCCGATACCCAGTTTTGATCTTTAAGTGCATCATTAACACTTGCTGGTTCATCTGTGGAAGTAGCTGCAGCCATACGTACATTTTGTTTCTCGACGTTTGTAATAGTTGACTTCTTACAACATCGGGTGCAGATGCCGGAGAAGTCTGTAAATTCTTATTATAGACACGCTTACTGTTTGAGGCTGAACGGGTCTGTAATAACGTCTTTTAAAGACGCACGTAGACGACACGTGTCTGTAAATTGTTGGTACACGTGTGACATTTTCCTACACTAATCATGTTTGCAATACAAGATATGAACTTCATCTTCTTGCTACTGCTGTTTTACAGGAATTTGATTTTATGTCTTCAATAAACGTGAATGGTATTAGAGAGAAGTTGGAGACAAATAATTCATGTGTTGGCACTTTAAGATTGGCGAGTTTCATTATCATGACGATGTTCAAAACAAAGGTGATAAAGCATAGATGGAGACAAATAATTCATGTGTTGGCACTTTAAGATGTACGTAGTTGACACTTTAAGATGGAGTTGTCCATGTGTTGGATCGAGCTACCGCGGTCAATTTAATTTGAAGTAACATTGTGTGGATCTTATGTTACATTAATTATGTAATTTGAACTATCATTGTGTGGATCTTATGTTACATTATGTGAACAAGTCTTTGTGTTTATCAAGTCTTCGTAACATTATGTGAACATTCTGTAACAATTTAATTTCGGCTAGGTAGTTCCTACACGAGTGTAGGTTTGCAAACACAAATATCACAGACGCGTGTTCTTCTTAAAACAGACACATGATCTTCTTATCACAAGACACTTGTCGACCAGGCGCGTCTGTAACAAGGTGTATTACGCATTTGTGACATATCTCAAAACGCGTCTGTAAACTCTTTCTTTTACATATTGATTTGTTTATCCTTTATCTAAAAAGAGATCAGCTTGGTATTGGGGGTGCATGGCTGGATGAAACTACTACCACATCGTTATCATTAATAGCAGGACTGATAGAACTTGTGAAGAATCATATAGGTAGGACCAATGGATGAACAATACTAGTGCATATGTATATCTGGTGGTTCTCACTACGTGAAAAAATTTTTTGCTATTATTTTTGGAGTTTTTTCGGATTTTTTTTAAATGCACTATAAGGGCGGTTCGTGTTGAACCGCCCCTACAGTGCGGCGCACTGTAAGTGCGGTGGCATAGGGGCGGCTGGCCCAACCGCACCTACAGAGGCTGGCCAGCCGCCCCTGTAGAACGTGGCTCACGTAGTGTCTGCTGCCAATTCAGGAACAACATCAGTACAGCACTACGTACACAGTTTCAGTTTTAGTTTCCGCAGCCGAGGAAATGTGTGCGGCACTCGCAGTCTCCTCCATCAAAAAGTAGTTCCACGTGGATTAGCCATTGGCCATACGGTGCTAACTTTATGCTATCATCCCTATTGGTTTCATCGATGAGAATTGTACTCCCTCCATTTTAAATTGTAGTTCGTTTGACTTTTTGACCCTAACTTTGACCACTTTGGAGGTACCTAAATCAAACAAGTGTGGGTACTACTAAAAAGGTAACTAATATGGGCCTAATTTATGAGAATTTTTTGTGGTAGTTGACAAAGATATGGCATGTCCAGCAAGAGAGACTGAATGGTAAAAATACGTAAAATACTTTGGAGATACCTAAATCAAACAAGTGTGGGTACTACTAAAAAGGGTGTGACAGGTGTATCCATGTGTGTATATTATTGTTGTCTATATTATTTTATAACAAAGGCTAAACTCGTTTGTTTAGGGCCATTTGATTTACAAGCCAGCATCCTGGCTCTATCAATCACATTGCTTTGACCATTCTAAAGACTTTTACTTTGGCAGGAGCATTACAAGCACATTGCTTTGTTGAATTAACACTTAGACTAAAACATAAAAATGATCTTGATCTTAGTCTAAACATGATCAATAGCTTGTCTTAATGTGGAAAACTAATATGAGATATATATCAGAGTCTATAGATGCTATCTGTGTCGCTGGAGATTGTTGATCTAGATGAAGTAGATGTACCGATCTTCACCAATTGAGAGCTAGGACTCTCTCTCGATGAAGCACGGGATGTAGATCTGCAGCGGCAAATACCAGCACGTGGGTAGACGCCTTTCTTGAACCCTCCATCGCCTTATTGATCGATTTGTGTGACAAATGAATGGATTGGCGGAGGCGGTAGGGGCGCCTCCGCTTATATAGTGCGTGGGCCAGTGGGCCGAAAACCCTAGAAGATCCAAGGGTTGCAGCCGATCACGACAGATCTAATTAGTTGGATATCACCATAAATTAATTATTAATTAATTTTGTGATTAATCTTGGGATTAGCCGAGATCACGTTCCAACATTCTCCCACTGGATCGAACGGCTAATGCACTTATGCAACTAATGTTCGCTTACTCTTATGCTCAGACTCGGCTCTATAGCAAGACTAGACCAATGCGTCGTCAGCAGCAATAAATACCATTGGGATCCCATTACCTTGTATGAACACTTACAACTTATTTGTGAGTACATGGCTCTGTTACCAGGAATCAAGTTAGAGACTACACTAAAACCCAAAATAATTCATGTGCTTATAAATTGGATTAGTGTTAAGCCTCAAATGATCTAATATGCTGGGATCAACATAGTTCTTACTTTCTGAAACTTAATAATTGGATCCTGAATTCTTTCTATCATAACATTTAGTCAATGTGCTTGGCGTCAGCATTTGATGTCATTACTCGAAATAATACTGCAACTGAAATAATACTGCAACTTAACTATAGGCCTATAGCAGTATGTCAAACACTTAATTTTGGGATAATATCTCTTAATCCACATGGCATGAAATTGTTCTTTCCTACTTGAGTAAGTATAAGCTAACTGTGCACATTCTTATACATACTCAAGAGAATTGGAAATAAAATAATTCTTAATTCTTATAAGGGACATGATGATCCTTATGGTGCCTCGTCAATAACTTAAAACTCGTTTGCACCTTTCAGTGGACATTTCTAGATTAAACTTATATTTTGCCAAGTATCCCAATGCCAAGTCTAGACTAGTATTGACTTTAGGCATTTTGAAAGTTAATGACAATTGAAGCATATGGAACGTCTTCCGCTTCAACTAGTTACTAACTTATTTTTAAAATATCATGAATAATCAACTTACTGCATTGTGCAACCGCACTATGCCGCAGACTGGCGTGGCATTACTTATTTAAATCTATCACATATGCATTCATCTGATATGCTATTGTGATAAATCCTAGTACTCATTTGGCCCTATATTGGTGTATTTTACTAGCCAAAAACTCGAGACTTCACCAATATATCATAAAAAAAAAAACTTTTGGGCAAGAAAAAAGAAAAACTTATGTGACATTTCTATCGTCACGTATTGACTCAACTTCACCCATGTAGAGTATTAGGACAATAAAATTTTTCACCTTTTTCTTGTAAACATAATTCTCACTTAATGAAATTCTAAACCATAGTGGGCTTTATACTTAGTTTAAATCTTTCAAACTCCCTTGAAAATCATGCTTAAAATTGTAGAACCTTTTATAGCCTACTGGTTTGACTTCATTAGGAAACCTATTAAGAGCCACACTTTATATATACTGACGGACGACTTAAGGTCATAAAAAATGATTAGTTTAGAATAACGAATTCTCTCATAGTTTAATAACATTAGAGGTTTACTTATGTGCCTAATTATCAATTAACAAATGCTACGTATAACTATTGTGGCATATACTAATCAGTGGCGGAGCTAGAGCAAATTTGAGGGGGGTGCATTTACCTTTATGGGTGCAAGAGTTTGCAATTTGTGGGTGCATATATGGTGAAAATTTGAATCTTATCACTGTTTCTCCGCCCCTGATACTAATTGACACCTGAAAATCCTCAACAGAAATTGTAGTAATAAACTGTTGTGGCATATACTAACGACTTATGGCACAAACTGAGATATTTATGTCTTCTTGAATCATTGATATTGAAAACTAACCTCGTATCTCTCCAAGACTTAATCTTCCTCCTTTGTGAGCTCACACTAGCTCAAACTAATTTGCATTCTCTAGGAATACATTCATTAAATCTTAATTTGCTGAATAATTATGACAGTAGAAACGCAATCCATTAAACTTTGGTCCCACTGATTTCTGTGTTCTCTAGGAACATTGAGGAATTTTATTCTCAATTATTTGGATGTGTAGTTGGCAAGTTTCCCTTTCGATACCTAGGCCTACCAATGAACACTAGGAAACTAAGAAATAAAGACTGGAAGACAACTGAGAACCGAATCGAAAAAAGATTTAGTGGATGGAAAGGAAAGCTGCTTTCGGCAGGGGGTCGTCTAGTACTAATAAACTCGGTACTGTCTAGTTTACCGATGTTTATGATGTCTTTCTTTGAATTACCCCGAGGGGTTTTAGAGAAATTAGACTGCTTCCGATCGCGGTTTTTTTTGCAACAACACAAACGAAAATATCGATTAGCAAAGTGGGAAGTCATGTGTCAACCCAAGGACCAGGCCTGGGAATACAAAATCTAGATATCCGAATAAGTGTCTTTTAAGTAAATGGTTGTTTAAGCTTTTGAATGAGGATGGCATGTGGCAAGAACTTCTAAGAAATAAATACATCAAAGATAAAACTTTAGGTGGTTGTACTAAGAAACCAACGGACTCACATTTCTGGAAGAGTCTAATGAATGTGAAAGATTGCTTCATGGGCTTGGGTTCTTTTAGGATAAAGGATGGTTCCCAAATCAGGTTACGGTTTGACACTTGGTTGGGAGACAAGCCGCTTAAAGACAAATTCCCTTCGTTACTTAATATAGTCGAGAAACAAACAAGATTCTCGTAGCCAATGTGCTTAGGTCCACCCCAGTTAATATCTCCTTCAGGAGGAACTTAGTGGGGGCGAACTTGCTGGCATGGAATAGAATTGTTGCATCTGTACACGATATTAATCTTTCGGAGGGAAGTGATGTCTTTGTTTGGGCTTTAAACACATCCGGAACCTTCACTGTAAAGTCCATGTACGCTGCGTTAATTAACAACGGAGTCGGAGTGTCACAAGATATTTGGCAAATTAAAATACCAACGAAAATTAAAATCTTCCTTTGGTATCTGAAAAAGGAGTGGTTTTAACTAAGGATAATTTACTTAGGAGAAATTGGAATGGTGACAAAAACTGCAGTTCGTCATCTTCCGGAAACAAGCAACCATCTCTTTTTTGATCGTATTTATGCCAAATTTTTATGGCGCTGTACATATTCTACTTGGTATAGCTCCTCCAACGGACATGAATGACATGTTTCAAACATGGTCAAAAATGGGAAACAAATTGTATAATTCGTTGTTATCAACAAGAAATTGCTGCACTTTGTTGGGCAATTTGGTTAACCAGAAAAGAAGTGGTTTTTGATAAATGTAGACCAAAAACTTTCTTGCAGATACTATTCAGGGGAACATACTGGCTTCGACAATGGGCAACCCTGCAGCGACATGATGACCGAAAGGATCAGTTGATCAAGATTGGACAATTCCTAGAGACATCGGCGCTGCATTTTTTTAGTTCCAAAGGATGGTTATCCTCAAGTTTAATTGGTCATGTTTAGCTTAAACTTTTTCATTTTGGTTCCTAGCATGGTTGACTGTTTTGTTTACAGTCAGTGTTTTATGCCCACTGGGTAAACGTTGTAATAGTTGGTCTGATTCTATCTTTTGATAGAAGAAGCCGGGTATGAAATATCCTTTATCTAAAAAAAATCAGGGTGCCAAGTGGACAACTCATTTACTCATGATCTCATTTCTTATCCTTAGCTTGATGGTACTTATGTCTTGCTAAGGTTTTGCCACATCTAAGTCTCCAAAACAAGCTCTATGAGCTAGTCTAAACAGCGTTGGACAGTAGAAATAGTGAAAACAAGCCATACTTAAATTAGAGACTAATTTTGGTATTAAGGGACAAAATTAATATCACCCTTTTTTTATCAAGTCCCATGTTTTATAAACTTATATAAACTTATTCAAATAGAACTCTTTCCAGATGAGACAATCCATTGTCCCCTTCGAAATGTGGCTTAACTATAGTGTGACACAATTTCGATGAGGTCTCATCAACTTACTGTTAATTTAACTTAAACATAAAACTGACATAAGAAAACTTTTATCACAAAAAATAAATCTCTTTGCCAATTACTAAGATAAATCCTATGGAATAATTTAAAGTATTCATAAACTCCAAACTTAGGAACACTTGTTCAAAATACAAGAAATATCTCAAACTAAGATGACTTAAACATCCTCAAGAACTAAATTTCAATTAATCTAAATGTGAAGATCCAAGGCTTGACATCATCTTTATTCCATCAATGGCTCCTTAGACTTTGTTCCCCTTATCTCCCCTTATTCCTTAGGTTTAGCAAGACCCGAGGAGAAAATTAAGATGTGCATGTTGCACCTTAGTCAATCCACCATAAGTTGGAGAATTTTATGAGACAACTTAAGTTACATGTCATTTGAAGCCATCTTACTCTTATCATCAATTCGATAACTTGCAAAATTTGCAGACCGTGGGAAACTTATCATTCTGAGCATGTTCGTTATAGTTCTCTGGCATAGAACTCATAAGGCAACTTACCATAAACTCATTAGACACATTTAATACAAGTGCCTTTAACTCATAAGCCATATCAAAAATGCTCTTAACGTGGTTACCCAGACCACTTATCCCATCATAATAAGAATTAAGTAACTTATCATAAAGGAAAATCTTCCTAAAGTGTGCTCTTATGGAGTTGTAATGCTCCTTAGCACCTAAGTTCATGTTCTCTTCAGAACAACCTTCTCATCATATTAAGTGTTGTATGATCACTTTGGCAATCTAGTCGGATTTCTGCCACTTTTCTAATTTTGGGATATGCTCCTTCATCCTCTCAGCATAGTATTCACTAATGCGAGAAGGAGCGCATGGTTTTTCCTGATAAAGCACATAATCAAGGTCTAGCTCCTTGAGAATGCCAAGCACCTGATTATTCCAAATAGAAAAGTTAGTGCAACTTAAAGGTCCTATTTACTTAAATAGTTTGCATAATTTACAGAAAAAATGAAGTAAAATAATGTCTCCATTAGTGAGCTGTATATAAGATATACTTAAAGCTTGAAATTAAAACAATGTTGGTTAGTATTAACAACATACTTTAGTTAGTTTGCATCACCGATGAGTCGGGATGAAAACGGATCGTATACGGACGGATATCACTCATAACACATTTGTTTTCATATTTCTGTCCGGGTTCGCATTCGAATACGGATAGTATCAACCATGCCGGATAGGATAAGATTGGTTATCGACATCATAAATATGCGATTTGAGTATTCGGATACAGATACGGTATCGAAACGTCTGGACTCGCATCCGAACGGATTAGAACACCTCTAAATGAATTCGGTCTCGAATACGGTCGAAAAATATCCTTACCGTTTTCATCGCGACCGTTGGGCAGAAACAAAATAAAATCCATCTTAATAACTCAAAATTAAAATCAATGTTGGTCAGAAATTTACTTTGAGAAATCTCCATTTAATCAGAGAGCCATCTTATTATACATTGGTGGATATATTTATATAAAAAGATATAACCGAATGCAAATTCATGCAAAACTTAATCTTAAAGTATCAACTAGAACATGTAATGCTCATGAAAGCATAAAATTAATGCTGGAACTAAAATACAAAACTTAGAACTTATTTAAATAGTGCATAGAAAATAGCTGAGTAAATTGTACTAAATAAATAAATAATTTACTTAAACTTACATATTTTTCAGCAACATATTCCCAAAACATGTTACTAAAGAAAACCATATACTTAAACTTTATATGAAATGGGAATATATATCATCATGACAATATTAAACTTACATATACTTGAGCAGTAATTAAGTTGCTGAAATAAACTTAAGCTAAAAATTAATATAACGAGAGCATTTAAAACTCAAACCTCAATTATGGAAACAAAAAAAATGCTCTTATATTAATTAGTAGCGGAAACTTATATTCTTATAATAAACCTTAGTTTGGCCTTAAAAGAATAGGCTCAAACAGTATCGGAAGAATAATGTGAGATCGAGCACGCCTAGGTAGCTCTCCCCAGAAAACTTTAATAAAAGATTCACTTAAGGAAACTTTGTGGTTGGGATGATCTCAACTTTTTAAACTAAATGGACAATATGAATTTAGCCAAATAGCTCATGGTATAAATATCAGGATAAATATTTAATTTCCAATTACTCATTTCCTTCCTGCTCCTTAGCGCAGTGGAACTCATGAAAATTAGTGAGTAAGAGCATAGAAAAAAATAAACTTATTTCTAATGGAAATTAATCTCAACTTAGTCAAAACTTAACTGAAAAACTTAAATTATGTGCTGAGAATAGATAAAACTAAAACTGGAACTTATTTTCTGAAATGAGAAAAACCTAAAACAACCCTTAATGCGCAAACCAGCAGCGCCCAGAGTCGATTAGACTTCCACTTATCAGCAATGGCCCGGTAGCAAACCCTAGTAGTCAAAAATAATTTCGTCCAATTGAATGGACACGATTGAACCTCAGCACATATAAACAACGGATGAAAATATGCCGTCCACTCTTCCTCGCACATGCACGCAGCCGCAAGGGACAGAACTCAATCCTCACTCTCCCCGCTTCTTCAGCCGTATCAGCAGATAGAGAGAAGCACGACGGGCGGTGTGGCACTAGATGCTCGGCTCGCCGGTGCGTGCGTGCGGCTCCGTCGAGCTCGGCCCTCAGGTGTCCTTAAGCCGGCGCCAAAACACCAGCAGCCGGCGGCCACAACCCGTGGCGTGGTGGCGGCGGCCCCAAGGAAACCGGCCTGAGCGCCCGGTACGAGCCACGAGCTCGTGCTGCTGGTTTAAGTCGGCTGAAGGTGGCGACGTGTGCACGGCTCGTCCACACGGACATGAAGCACGCGAAGACCGGGCGCCGCCGTGGTGGTCCAGCCCGCGGCTCCTCGTGCACGGAGCCCTTAGGGCAGGTACATTGGTGCTATCTAATAGACGGTCTCATAAATTGCCACGTAATCTTGAGACGACCTAACCAACAACCTATACAATGGGTTGTCTTTTAAGTTGTCTGGTATTAACATATAATTCCAACATGCTTCATATCGGACTTTAAGAAAGCTGCTAGCTGCACTTGTGGCATTCACCATGTTGACAAACATACAGTAAACGATATTGCATCTATCTATCACCTAATATGTATTTACCTACGAATGAAATTAATTGGAATCATTATTAGGTATATATGGATAGCTTCAGGATCAGATGGAACTACCACCATATCGCTATCGTTACCCACAGTATAGTTTCTGTGGGAGAAGTATGGAACTTGAGAAGATATCAATGAATAATAATTTAACAGGTGATGAAATCTTACTATTACTAATTGGAGGCTCCAACGGAGGCTCCACGTTAACTCTCACCAGGCGCGTTAGAAAAAAAGATAAATCCTAGAAATTCTCACAATAATTAGAAACATCTAGCCATCCATTTGGTAATCTCTATCAATGATAGCCGTTAGATCTATTTTATTCTCTAAATAATTACTCACCATTGCCATTATAAATAACAATGTAAAATAACCCCCTAATTCTATTCGTAAATTACCCACCATTGCCATTATAAAAAATAATCACCTAAACTTTCCATAAAATGTATCACATTTTTTGTGACGAAAATATATCATATTATTAAAGCTAGATATGACATATCTAAACTACACAACGAGGCATATCCTCACTCAAGTTCCCCGTCGATCGGGGCCCTCACCGTCAGCAATGAGGTTTGGCGTTGAAGCCGTCGGAGGTGGTGCCGGCCACATCGTAGCTGCTCTCGCCGACCTGCCCTGCGGTGCGTGGAAACCTCCTGCGTCAGAGATTCAGGGTCGTCCAGGGCGGCATCCCGGAGAGGAGACCACCGTGGTCCTCAAACTCATGTGGGACAAGATCTTCTACACAGGTATATCGAGCTTCTTAATTCCATGGCTGCAACTGATCGTCAAGTCAAAAAAAAAAACAATATATAAAAACTGAAATCTGGTGTTGTTCTGATCTACGGGGTGCTAAAAACTGCAGGAAACAGCGAAGTCAGACGTATTGTCATGCCCTACTCTAGCAAGCACCTGACTCCCGTCATCTTGGAACTCGGCGGCAAATGCCCCGTCGTTTCCGACTCCAACGTCAATCTCCACGTACGTAAACGCATCTGCCGTTTCTTTCTCATGTGCTGCCACCCACCAAGTCGTCCTGCAATCAAAAGGAGTTATAAATCTACAAAAAGTGAATCAACGAATCACGCTTTTGCCCGGCTTTTCTTCCTTCTGATCGATGGCATTAACCGTACATGGGCTTGCATGCAGTAATTGCATAATACAGCCTGTTTCTTGCATGACTTTCTGTTTTATCTCATAGATAGGTGGGTGGCATCGACTAACTGAAAAAATTAAGGACCTCCATTAACAAGAACACCACGGAAACATGCATTGTCCACTGGTGAGAGAAGCCACATGCGTGTACAATACTGGCTGGTCTGCCCTGTCATATGTACGTGCTTCCCCTAAGATAACAAGCTGTTGGCGACAAAGAAGACGTTTGTTTCATGGGGGTAAAGTGGCTTTTTTTTTTTTTTTTTTTTTTTTTTTGAGTAGATGGTAATGTGGCTGTTGGGTGATACCGCGTCATGCACTCCATACAGGTTAGAGCTCAGCGCAAAAGTCTTTTCCTACCTTTAGTCTATAACAACATAGTTTATACCTAAAGTATCATGTTTACCTATCACAAACAATACAAGCCAAACTCATCCCAATGTTCACGATCAATTAGGAATAAAAACAATAATAATAGAATTTTACTTATTGTTATATTCAAGACAAATATTATAACACCATCTCTAGCTAATTGACACCCTATTCCCTCAATAAAAAGATAACATATGGAGAATTCCAAAATGTTATGTATAGTAGTAGATTTCTTGATTGAAGTAGATTAATATTGTCAAAAAAATACTATATGAGTGTAGTTATTTTCTAAGTTATTATATGACCATGTTTTTTTTAGAGTTACACAGCACAATGTTTGATGTCAAAACACGTACGCACACTCACCCCTATGAATACACATATGCAGACCCTATCCCTATAAGCACATCCGAAGGACTGAGCTGGCAAATAAAATTCACGAAGTCACTTAGGTGCCTCACTTCGATAGGGGGTGTCGCCAACCACCAAAAGTATAGCGTTGTTAAATCATGGAATAAATACAAGGAAATATGAGCACACATTCTAATTCGAGAACATGAACCCGCATCGGCAGGGTTCTATCAGAAGGAACCCAACGAGATATGATCTATGATCAGTCTACTATATGGCCATCTTTTGATAGACTATGATCATCATTAACAATGATAATCATAGATTTGATCTTTTTTTTTAAAAAAAAGGTAAACACCTCCACGATTTTAGAAATAATCTAAATAACCTCCAAATCATATTCAAAATTATAACCTAAGAATAGCCTAAAGTAGGCCCATAATATTCTTCTAAATTATATTAGGACGTGATATTATAAAAAAATAATATATAGTAACACATAAATTTGTATCTAAATTACCCACATGGACTATGTAATTAACAAAAATATAAAGTATACATAAATGTAAAATATCTATGTTGTTAATTTTAAAAAGGTTTAATTTTATAATGATTTTAATTATTCACTCATGTTATATGTTAGGATGGAAAGAAACTAACTTAGCGTTTGCATGCATATATAGCGTGGTGTTGCTAAGCATTTATACATGAAGTGATGACAACGTTGATTATCGAACACGAGCTTATGTTTGAACTAAACATATGCTGGGCACATATGAAAGCACAATCCATAAGGTGACAAATATGAATGAAAATAAAAAGAGTATACAAACTTATGTGAATAGCGGTAAGAAAATATTTACTCGAGTATTTTAAAAGAATATGAACATAACAAGATGAACTAATTAAATAAACTCCAAACACAAATGTATGTTGGTGCAATATGAATACGGGTGGAGAAGTAGATAGAGTAATTGTATTAAAGCCTACCAAAGTAAGACAATGAAAATAAATATGTATTAGTTTAAAAAAATATGTATTGGTTTTATTAGATCTAACATAAACACAACTTATGTCTAACACAAGTGGGGGTAAGATGTAAAAGTGGAAAACATGAAAATTATAAAGTTATATACAACAATTGAGAATTAAAGCCCATCACAACTATTGTAATATGTAAAACTATTTATTGTACTATACGATGGAGAAAGAGACAAAGTTGTGCTCCCTAATTTTTATAAAGATTTAAATAATACTTCTTTGTCTTCAAACTATTAGCCCGTGCGGTAGCACGGGTTGAGGGACTAGTTGTTCTAATTGATGTTGCATCACACTTGCATGGTACTGATACACTCGGCATGGTCATCGGTTTTGATGTAAATTCCGAAACTGACACAATACCAGTAGTAGTGTAAATTGCAGGGCTAATGTAATCATTCATAGGGTGCTTGTGATGATCCTAACTGTGAACACACATCGATGGATGCGTGGTGGTGGCAGTTCCGGTGTTGGAGAAGAAGAGAGATGTAGTGTTCTCTTCTTATTGCTGCCACAACGATGTAATGTTTATCCAATCACATGTCCATGGGGTGGCATGAGTTCAGCAAAGATGCTAGCCAGCAATTGGTACGCAGGCCCATGGTTCAACATTGATTTTGGAGCCTTAGAACCATAGGCTAGTCAAGACTGAGCTGCCGCTTGCTAAGCTATGGCCAACTGTGATTTGTAGAAACCATCCAGCCACCATGTTGGCAAAGGATTAACGTGGATTTGTGCCAAAACTACTGATAAGAACTAAATCCTCTCCATTTGCATCAACTCTCGGCATTGTATATAGGAACAAGCATATGCCTCTTTCCGGATGTCTCCAATTCCATGACTTATTATTCCCCTTTTCCCAGTTCCCTCTCGAATTCCCATCACTTCTTTGCTAATAGTGATGTGTTCCGAAACGGAGAAGCATCATCTGTGTCATGCTTGTTCAAATATGTGTGTGGTTCCATATTTATTTGTGTATCGGTATTGGTTTGTTCATTGGTGGTCCGGGGTAACTCATTTGTGCCTCATATTTAATGTTATAACTTTTGAATCCATATGGCCTTGAAAAATATGAACGGTAATAATGTATTGAAAATGTCTTCTTCTTCATTGTTGTATATTGGTCCACCAGAGTCTCTATATAGGTGCCAGAGGATGTTGGGTTCAGTTGGCACTGAATAGAATTCATTCAATGACGAAATAGTCCGCGTCACTGAATGGAATTCATGTGGCCCTGTTTTTGTCATAACATGGCGCTCCGTTAGGCTGCCAAATGCCGTTTACCACGGTGCCCGCTGACGTGGACTGCCACGTGGCGGATGACTGGACGGCCACTTGGCGGATGACTTGGACGGCCACGTGGCAAATGATGTGGATGACCACATGGCGGATGACGTGGACTGCCACGTGTCGCTGGCCTGGATTGCCACGTGTCAGTTTTTATGGGCCCACGTGGCGTTCTGTTATTAGGCCACATGTCGCGCTATGGTTGCTTCTCATTTTCGTCACAGAACATATCACATCGTCATAGAATAAAATATATAATCATCACAGAATGACAGCTTCTCAGCACAGGTGCCCATGCTGATTTCATAACAAAATGCAAATAAAATTTATATCACCAGCAGCTAACAGATCCAAGATTCCAATTACCATACAACTTAATCAACACTAAACTAAGTTCACCAGCAACTAAACTCAGTTCACCAACATTACTAAACTCAGTTCACCAACATTACTAAACTCAGTTCACCAACCCTGGATTTCATCACTACCAACATAAGTGCTAAACAAAATGAACAACAAACATAAGGATTGCATAAACATAACCACCACCATCTACACTTTCTGGTCATGCCAACCACCAGCAGCGCACATGCCGAAGAAGAGTTGTTGAGAGACAAGATACGCTTGAGCAGCGCATTGTTCTCCTCCATTGCCTTGGTGTTACCTTGGGATGTGTTCATCATACTGATGATAAAAATTGGTACCATTCCTGAAAAAATAGAAATAGTATTAAATATGGTGCTAGCATATTCGAAGGGTGGCTTTTAGTTTACAATATACCTTTAGATGACAAGATGCTTACAAAATTCTGTTCTGATCGATGGTATACCAGTTCCTTAAAGATAAATACATAGTAATCCATTCATTCTACGCCTGCATACACATATGGAGTCGAGTCTGGCATATCTAACAGATAAAGTAAATGTCAATCGTATCAAAACAATAATACAAATCCATGAATCTACAATTTATACTACCTAGCAGCAGGGTCAATTGGAATAATGTAAGGATTTGTTACTTACAGATGTTATATCTTCTGACAAAAGAATTCAATCTGAGTGGCCAATGGATGACTTCCTCAAACATAAATTCTATCAAGCGTAGTGTTGTCTCCTAAATTTCGTTCTTCCTAGGAAAGACTGCCATAATAAAATTAGCAAGTCAAAATGAAAGTAATAAGACTCCCACATGACATTTGTTCATCTGGTAATATAAAGGTTGTATCATGGCAGAAGAACAAGTGGGTCAGGGTCTTCTCAGCTTTCAATTTCTGGATCCTACACTCAAGCAGTGAAATTTCACTTGGGCATCATTTCTACAAACACAAGGAAATCGAAAGTCAACAATCGTAGGGCCACAATTCAGCATTACCATTGGTGGAGGATGCAATATGGAACACAAAAATAGGCAGTAACTAAAAGCATACCTGCTTTAACCACAGTAAAAACATGAAACCCTGGCTGGTGACAGAAGTATTATAAGATGTGACACACTAATTAATAATTTGGATTCAACGAGACAAAGCACAGACATAACGGTAGATGGATCTGAGTAAAAACACAGCTTTAACATTGATGCTGGTATAAAAGAAAGTTGAGTATGCGTAGCAAGAACCTGTAACAAAATTTGGCAATGGGATAAACTACCTAAAAGCAGTGGGTGTTCATTGGGGTACCAGAACGGAAGATTGATGATCTGTTTGCCTGTATAACCTGGATGTAGCAAGAAGCAGGTGTTTGCTGTAGAAACACATGGTGCATTGAACACAAAAGTACAGAACGCACTGCACAGAGATGTACCAAATTGAACATGTTTCTTGATCTGTTGCTTACTTGTAAAAAGATTCAGTTGTTAATGACATTCAGGTCCAGTGTTAATATCTGTAGTTCCTAACTCCTACCGTGGATCCTAATAATATATTCTATTGTTTGATTTGCTACAAATAAAAATAGTCAATCAACTAGTAATAAAGTGAAAAGAAAAATGAATAGCCTGAACGATTCCCAAATCAATACCCTGTGTTGCCTTCGTATAATAATATTCCCCGCTGGCTGCCTTCGTATATACGTATATGTACATGTTGTAGTCCCAAATGCCAGCAGACATTAGGGGGCGCCGTCAGCCGTGGCCCCTGCTGGCACCCTGGCTCTGCCACTGCGAACGAGCTAGCGAGAGAGCAGCGACAACTCTGCGTCATTGGGATTCTGCCATGGCGACACCCAAAGGGAGGAAGAACGGAGGGGTAGTAGGGGGTCAGCCTGCCGGGTGCCGGCGGTAGGATGAGGGCCTCACGTGATTTTCAGATGAAAACATACCTTGCACAGATCATGGATGCATAGATCGTGGATGGTGGGTTGTTGATGGCGGATCGTGGATGGCGGCGTTGCAGGTCCTAGCGAGGACGCATCGAGGCCCAGCACCCGCGCCCAGCTGCCGGCGTCAGCCGCCGCGGACGGCAGACTTGCCGCAAATCCCCACCGATGCCGACCTGAGGCCCGCCAGACCTGGTGAAGTTCCCCTCGGCGGCTACCTTGATCTACCGAGATGCCGAGATGGATGGGGAAACGGAGGAGACTGCAGAGGTTAAGGCGGGGTGGGGAGTTACGACGTGATTTGTTTGCTAATCACAGGTTGCGTGGGCCTTCGTGAGCCGCAAACTTTCGGCGGTCAAATGAAAATCTTTAGGCACGTGCCAACACGGGCGGCAAATTACCTTGGCGGCAAATTTTATTAAATTTGGATCATTTTCTAAAAAAGATCAACTCACCTTAGGCTTGTAGAAATAAATAATAAAAAATCACATAATTATTAAAAAGAGAGAAACCAATTTTGAAGGTTTTTATAATCTGCACCTACACGACATAGATTTGCTCAAATGCAACTACATGGGCAAAAATAACTTTTTGCATCAAACAAATTTTCAAATAGATTTTTTGGGGTATTGAATGATTTCAAGTCAAAAAAATGTCAACAACAAAATTGTACAACTCATTGAGATCTAATATCTTTGTTTTGGTCATTCTTTTATATGAATTTGTCATCAAAATATCAAAACTTTGACCAGAGTTTTGGGGTATTAAAAAATTTCAAATGAAAAAGTCATCAACTACAAGATTATAAAGCTCATCGAGATCTACAAACTTTATTTAGGTCATTTGTTTATCCGACAAAGTGATAAAAACATTGTTCACAAATTTTACACATCTCCCTTCGTAGTCTCATAAACTATGAGAGAGATGTGTAAAATTTGTGAACAACATTACTATAACTTTGTCGGATGAACAAATGACCAAAATAAAGTTTGTAGATCTTAATGAGTTGTACAATCTTTATGTTTATGACTTTTTGAGGTGAATCATTTCAGGCTTCAAAATTTGGTTTTTTGTTGTCATTATTTTAAAATTTAAAATTTGAATTGTTCAAAAATTTTCACATAACAAGATGACCAAAAGTAACACATTAACTTGATAGACCGTAATTTTAGGTAAAATTAGGAAAAAGAACCATTACATTTGGAGTTAGTATGAGAGAGAAAGACTAGTTACAAGTTTTGACTATAGATTAAAAAGAGAAAACCTTGTGTTCTTGTTCTTTTTTATTTTCCTGTTTTTAGTTTTGTTTGTGTGGCTGAACCTTAGCTTAGAAAAAGGGTGAATAACGACCTTTACACCAACAGCGGAGTGTTGTGGTGGTATGACTTAACTTTTGTCTTGTCTTTGAAGTGGTTGGAGGTTCGATCCCTACCTTGGACGAAGTATATGCTGTTTTTCTTTTTTAAAACAAAAACAGAAAGAAAATGTTAAATAGACAAAATAATCCAAAGCTTACACAAAAGAATGCTGATCCTGGTGGTTTGCGTGGTCTCCCATGCCTGATTTTTTTGCTATTTTCTTTATTTTTAGTAAAATCATTAAAGAAAACAAATAATTAATAATCCTAAATAAAATACGTAAAGCTCCTTAGTCCTAGCTGTTTGTACGGTTGGTTTAATTACACACGCCCAAATTCGATTTCGATATACACATTTTTAAATATTGTTTATAGGTTTTCTTGCAGTTTAATTAAAAAAAATGGAACACCGAATAGCAGCGTATAAGGATCCTTGTTTGGTTTGGACACTTTACTTTTGTTCCAAAGGTCTCGGGTTCAATCTCAATATATGCGCAATATTTTTTTCATTCAGCTTTTTTAACCTTCAATGCCTGGAGACCTGACGTGTACTTAGGAGACAGGTCAAGGTTCCAGCTTGTGTTGAGGTATATTGACGTTGGGAACCGTCATGTTTGAAATAACAAATAGTGACACTGCAAGTTTGTCACTTTAAAATAGTACATATTGTCATAAAAAATGCCATCGTCAATCGTTACACTTAGGGCCACGAAATAATTTGCGTGGCAATAGTTCCACTTATCGCAACCAAAGGTGCAAATAATTGCGATAACACCCCTTATTGCAACCACATCTTGTCGTTATGACAAAAAAACGTGGCATAAAGGTCATAAGTTAGTTGCGTGGGACCTGATGGTGGGACCGCTCCGCCACATCCTCGATGCGGGACCACGACACCACGGTATCATATATGATTCAATTACCATATTATAAGTTTACAAATAAAAAATATGTATACCTTTATCACAAAAGACCAACTGCTCACTTATGAACGTGGTAAGACACCTATGAACGTGGTTCAAAGCTCACTTAGTTTTTTTTTTTTTTTTGAAAAAAATGAACAAGGGAAGGCTGCAGGTCCAGCTGGACCTATGTCCTCGAGGTGGTACACGAGCAAAACAATCAATGACGATTTAGTTTTGTTATTGTATGACGATTATTTCATTTTCGTCATTATTCTTCATGCCAAAACTCTATCACTTGTGACTAATGACGAATATGTATATTTCGTCATAGAATGCTCTCGCTCTATGCCGAAATTAGTAATCGTCACGAGTGAATCGTCATTGATTAACACATTTCTAGTAGCCTAGCAGTCTAGCGGCACCCCTCAGGTCCAGAGTTCGAACTTCGTCCAATGGGCGTGAATTTCAGCATGGGGGTAAAAAAAATCCTGCCGCTGGTCCCGTGGGCCAAAGCACTAGTGGAACTGCGGTTACTGTTCCCCTACGAGCGGGGCTAGAGTTTGGGGATTTTTTAGCATAGGGAAGTTAGTATCTTCTGGGCTAGGGTTCCCCCACCCGTGCTAGTTTTTTTTAGAGTCTCTATATAGGTATTGTAGATAAATTCCTTAGCTAACACACTTCCTTTTTTTGAATGTAGCTTTGAGTTTCCTTTAGGGGATTGACCGCGCATTTGGTTCGGTTGAGTGGGTTGAGCGCTTCCCCTCCCACCATTTGCGTTGCCTCTCTTCGGATTCCTCAGACCACGCCCCGCTGCTGCTGATCCTCAGCACTGACCCGTGGCCGCCACCACGTTTCAGCTTCGAGTGCATCTGGACTAGGCTACCCGACTATGGAGATGTGGTAACAGCCGGCTGGACCACAACTCAAAACACCTATGCCTGCAGAACCGTTGACAGAAAGCTGTGCAACCTTGCCAAGGCTCTCAAGTCTTGGCATGCAACCGCGGTCGGGGACGTCAGGTTACAGCTTGGCATGGCTAGAGCACTTGTCTTCATGCTTGACATAGCGCAAGAGCATAGGACGCTGTCCACAGCCAAGAGGGAATGGCACAACCTGCTCAAAGCAAAGATCCTTGGCCTTGCGTCCCTAACACGTATCATGGCCAGACGGAGATCAAGGATGAGATACCTCAAGGAGGGTGATGCTTGCACGAAGTTCTTTCACCTGCAGGCTTGCCATCGCCGACGCAAAAATTGCATGTTGGCCATCACTCATGAGGGCCTGACCTTCACGGAAGAAGACACCAAGTTGGGCATTGCATACAACTACTATGACAACATGCTGGGCAAGCCTTTCACTCGCACACACAGGCTAGACCTCTCCCTGCTCGACCTCCCGGCGCCGGATCTCTCTGAACTGGCCCACTCGTTTTCAGTTGAGGAAATCGCGGCCACCGTTCACGACACTCCTTCGGACCACGCTCCAAGGCTGGACGGGTTCACGGCAGCCTTCTTTAAATCCTCCTAGGATGTCATCAAGGACGACATCTTCTTGGCCTTTCAGAGCTTATGGGCCCTGGACTTCCGCGGCTTCCAGGACATTAACACGGCCACCATGGTGCTGCTGCACAAAACTGCTGCGCCGGAGGACCTCAAGGACTACAGGTTGATCAGCTTGATCCACAGCGCTGGCAAGTTGTTTGCCAAGATGCTTGCACTACGACTAGCGCCACGCATGGCGGAGCTGGTGCAAGAGAACCAGACTGCGTTCATTCGCGGCAGGAGGATTCACGACAACTTCAAGACGGTCCAGCTCGCGTGTCGTTGCCAGCAAGCACGCAAGTTCCCAACAGTGTTGCTGAATATCGACCTCGCCAAGGCGTTTGACATAGTTGCATGGCCGTTCCTGCTCGAGGTCCTTCACCGCATGGCCTTCCCAGAGCACTGGCGGGAATGGGTCGGCGCCATGCTACGGTATGCTAACGGTTAACGGTGATGGTTAACGGTCGGCTAAGCACAAGGATCTGTCATGCGCGCAGCCTTCGGCAAGGCGACCCCCTCTCGCCGCTCCTTTTCGTCCTGGTCATGGAGGTCTTGAATGCCATGCTGCAGGGGCTGGACCGCCTTGGCCACCTCACCCCGCTACCTCCTACAATGTCCCGTTGTCGTGCTTCCATTTACGCAGATGACCTGATCATACTGCTGGCGCCAACGGCGCCGGACTTCGTGGTGGTGCGTCAACTACTCGAGCTGTTCGCAGGGGCTTCGGGACTGCAGACCAACTTCAACAAGTGCATGGTGACGCCTATCGCATGCCTACCCGAGGACTCACATGACGCCCTGCAGGTGTTCCCGTGCCACGTGGAAACCTTCCCCACCAAGTACCTCGGCGCGCCTCTCTCCACCATGCGTCTGACGAGGGACAAGGAACAAGAGCTTGTGGATTATGTGCGCGCTCAGATCCCCGGCTGGAAAGCCGGCCTGCTCAACCACGCCGGCCGCGCAACTCTCACGCAGACCACCTTGTCGGCGATCCTGGTCCACATTTCCATCTGCTGCTCACTCTCGGCTTGGGCTCTCAAGGCTATCGACAAGGCACGCCGTGGTTTCCTGTGGATCGGGACCGAGACGGCACTGGGCGGGAAGTGCAAGCTGGCGTGGCCTGTGGTGGCCTCGCCACGAGACCTTGGCGGCTTGGGCACCCCGGACCTCCGCTACCTAGGGTTTGCCCTCAGGCTACGCTGGGAATGGAAGCGCAGGGAGAGCCCACAAGCTGCCTGGGCACAGCTGCAGGCGCCGGTCGAGGAGAAGGTCGTCCAGATGTTCAATGCATCCACCTCTTTCGTCCTCGGGAACGGCGAGCTGGCCAGGTTCTGGACTGACGCTTGGCACCCTGCGGGTCGCCTTTGCCACCTTGCGCCAGTGGTGTTCCAGTCCGTTCCGAGACATTGGCGACGACGCCCTGTCCGGGATGCTTTGCACGGTAATGCGTGGGCCTGGGATGTTGCTGCGGCCACCACGACGATCTTCATGGCTGAATTCCTCAAGCTGTGGGCACTTCTGGAAGAGGTACAGCTACAAGTTGACGTGCCAGACAGGATGATTTGGCTCAAGGCTCCTGATGGCGCCTACTCCTGCACCTCGGCGTACCGCGCGTTCTTCGAAGGCCGAATCACCATGTGCGGCGCCAAAGAGCTCTGGTCAGTCTCCTGCCCACCGAAGGTCAAATTCTTCTTCTAGGTGGCTTTGGATGGCCGGCTGTGGACCGCTGAGCGCCGCAAACGGCATGGCTTACAGGACACCGACGTGTGCATCCTCTGCGACCCGAACGCAGAACAGACTGAGCACCTGCTCCTCACCTGTCCCTACTCCCGGAAGATCTGGCACGGCTTGCTGCAGCACATCGGCCTCCAGCAGCTTGCGCCATAGGGAAACGAAGGCCTACGAGACTGGTGGCGAAGCGCATGGGCGCGGGTTTCAGCGGCGCTACGGCGTGGGTTCGACTGCGCAGTTCTGCTCGCAGCTTGGATGATCTGGAAAGAGCGCAACAGACGCACGTTCGACGGCTCGGCCTCCTCAACGACGACGCTACTGAAACTGATCTTGGTTGAGGCGGAAGACTGGCTGATGGCGGGCTACCGCCACCTGGCAGTCTTCCTCGCGATCTTGCCGGCAGTTTAGAGCCACGCCTACCCATCTTAGGAGCAAAATTAGTTTTTATCCAAAAGTACATTGAGCCAGCACCGCCGTTAGAGCCGGCGCCTTGTGTAATGTGTTCCCGCCCTAAGTCACGGCAGCAACTCGCCGACTGTGATGGTGGGATGTAATTCTAACTCTCTTCTTCTTAACGCGGTACGTGCAACGCACGTTTTTGAAAAAAAAAGATTTTCCTTTAGGGGACAACGATTTCTCAATAAAATTCATTGTCCAAGTCTTTACTAATTGTGCAATTCATGTCTCTTCTGAATTTAAATTAGGGATCCTCTTCGTAGCAGAACTCCCAAATTTAAATAATTCCAAATAATCTGGCTGTGGTCTCATAGAAAGTCAGCAACTATGCACATAAATCTAGACTAACCCAACTATCAAGTACCCATGAGGGATCTCAATGTGACAAACCCGGGATCAGATATTTGGATTTAGTGAATCAATGAAAATAATATTACAAACAAGAGGGATTGAAATACATCACTATTACAATACCATGTTTTGAAATATGACTTATTAAGCATAAAAGCAACATAAATTTGTAAGGATTAATACTGTGAGTTCAAGCCCACCGACATATATATTAGATAACAGGAAAAATAAAACTCCAATGGAATGCTAGCACTGTGACTACTGCTCCTCCTCATCAGTGATGATCATGTAGCCCACGCAAAAGAAGGAAACTGCTGCTCCTCTTATGAGTGACGAAGCAGTGTAGGCAAAAGGTCTTGTGTATAAGTTAGTGCTGAAAAATCAAGCTTCACCCGGCTCCCTCGCTCCCATGGATGCATCATGAAACCATGGTCCAATTTGCCCCGAGGCACATGGGGACTGGAAAGGGGCCTCCTTGCTAGTGCAGACAACACACTGGCGTAGGGAAGGATGGAGGCCACGTTGGTAGTGGCAGAGGCAGCACGATGCTAGCGTTCACGTCTACAGGCATCTCTCTATGCTAGCCGTGTGGGCTCAGGTTCTACCACCCAGCCACACTTGCTTGAGCTCCTCCAGGTGGCATTATACGTATGCTGTTTGGGGCCTTGGGGGCGGTGTCATGCTACACCTAACTGGCTAACCACTCAGGGCCAAGGCCTTGTGAGAATTTGCGATTCTGATCATAGCTGGTTGGCACCAGTTCTCTGTAGTGTTTGTGATTCCTGTTGCTCTATTCTGAATGTGCTTATTTAGATTGGGACGAAACATTCTCAATTTCTCAGGCTGTTGTACTTTTCTGTAAAGACTGACTGCCTAACAAGATGTTAATATGTGCCACGCGATCGAGTAACATATTCTGTCAGCCAGTTATTGGGAGAGAATTGCAAAGCTCATTCTTTCTTGCTCCGTGAGTCGCTTGACAGCGTTGTCCCAGATCAGTTTGGTATATCCTTTTATTGTCATATTAAAACTTAAAATTGTCGGGCCCTTAGTCTCATACTTGCCCATGGGCCTTCGAAATCATTGGGACGGCTCTGGTGCCAGGATCCGGAGTGGAAAGCACTAGAGGACTGGACTGACGTGTGTACCTCTTTTCAGATGTCTCAAATTCCCATGCCTCATGTTTTCTCTTCGTTTCCAATTCTCTCTCATCATCTTATTTGTTCCCCAATAGGAGAGAAGCTATCAGGTCATGTGTGGTGTGATTCAGAGATGAAGTATTGTGCATGCAAGTATGTGGCAGCATATTTATACTGCATCGTTAAGTATTTCATTGATTAGTAGGCAACTAATTTATGCTTATTCATGCGATAGTTTTTTGGTGGTTGAAAAAACTGCCCATTGAGAGGGACTACGTGGTAAAAAAAAAAGGAGGCACTTAGTGAGAAATTAAAGTGCTGATTGGCTGCTAATAAAATAGGAAGTACTTACTGAAAAGTACTATAAAGTATCAAAGAGCCCCAACTGACTAGAGGGTCCTTCGGGGTGCTAATATACTTGGACAGCCCAAAGGGAGAAGGGAGAGGACTAAACATTTTGAAAAAAGGAATTAGTATTATTTCAAATAGATTTATATCTTCAATCAATATAATAGACTCATGTATGCATACATTATAATTAAATCTTTAATTCTCATATCATACCATATGAACGTATATTTATTGCAAGTTATGACCCTCTTAACATTAGTAAATCATGTACTGCATACAAAAACTCTCTGAATTGAAGTTAGTTTTTTTATAAAGCAAAAGAATCCAAAAGACTCTTTAAAAATAACTAGCAAAACATGCCCGTGCGTTGCAACGGGAAAAAAACTATCAAATATTTAACTTGTTTGTATTATTTTTTCGCACAACTGCAGCGGCCACAATAACTTAATTTTTATAGTTGTTACTTTCGTTGTTGTGAGTGGTTGCTGCAACAATCACAAGTCCTGCTTCTTCTTGGGCACCTGTCTTGTAGCGATTGCCAATATCGTGTTCACCCCTTTCATCATTATCTCCTTATCACCTTTCAGAAACAACCTTGCCCAGTAACCCATAATCAAACAAGCAAAGCAAATAATAGTGGCAAGATTGAAATACATAGCATTACACATTTTCCAGATGGCCCAACAAACAGCGGCTATGCCACGGAGTATGGAATTTAGAACCATTCGAAAGCCAATGTTCACACCACACCCAACATTGGTGCAGATTAATTCATGACATATTAATAATTTATTTCTAATTAAAACCAGCAACTTGATAGAGATATTTGTTTATATTAAGTAAATATCAAACTTCGGAAACCCACAATATCAAACTTTATAAGAAAAATCAGGGTAATGTATTAAGAATTTTTTTATATTATATAATACACACATCCCGAGTATTTACCTTTGTCAATTTGGTTTATCCCATCGAGAGTCATGAAAATATATAATAGTACAATTAAATAAAATATATATAAACGTTTAATCTGAATGTTTTTTTGGTCTTCCAAATTTCAACAACATTTTTTAATAAAGAAAGAGATAAACATTTTTTTAATAGAGAAAGAGATAAAGCTGGCGTAGAATTACCTGAGAGCTAGCGTAAGACGATAGTTTTGTTTAGTAATATGGACTTTTCAAGACTGAATTACACATACACACAATATAACTGAAGGAGAGAGTTATGAAAAGATATAATAATAGAATTAAATAAAAAAATATATAGATGTTGAATCTGTACTTGAAAGCTGGTGTAAGGCGACATTTTTGTTTATAGTCAATCTCCGGCCGATTTAGCTTTGCATTGCATGTGGGCATGCAAACCATTTTTTTTTCCTTTGCGGACGTGGGGGCAGGGGTAGAGCTATTTATGGTTCGATGAACTAACAGATTGATTTATTGCACACTTCGGGGGTTTATTTTTTTACTTAGGCGAGGCGAGTGGACAGCGATACGGACATGGAGAAAGCTGAGGCGGACAGAAAGACAGGAGGCGGACTGAAATTTTGGTACTTTACCCGTGCGTTGCAACGGGATTTATATCTTATGTCATTTCTTCTGATACGCTTCAAAATCAGAGTCTATATGTAGGTTTGACATGTGCTATCTAACTTGTATGATAAGTCTCTTGAGTTCAATAAAATTAGTTTATCATGATTTTAATCTCTTATCTAGAAAGGAGCAACGACTGATAATTTGTAACGGAGAGATTATTAGCATATAGTGTTCTAACCGTATAAATCCAATGCTACCTATTTTAATTTCTAACATGGTTCCCTACTTGAAAAAAGGAGAAAAGATGTGAGACAGAATCCCCACTTTATATATACGTAATATTTAATTGGCAGAATTTCTGAATTAATTTTCCTTTCTACTGTTTTTTCTTTCTTTTTTCCTTGCACCTTTTATGGAGGAGTAGAAGCATTTTAGGAAAAAAATGTTTTGCAAAATAGCATCTCCGAAGTAAAAATGAGAAAACATTATTTCTTTTTTACCTTATTTTTTTATTGTTCTCATTTGTTTCTTCTTTTTCCTGCACAGTGTGTCAGACGTCCATATGCGTTATCTCTATGTGAGTTCAATTAGCTCCTTATTAATGTAGTGAGGCAGGAAATCATGGTGAAATTCTTGTTCTCTTGTTTATTCTGTCTGTGTAGCATTGCTCGCCTGCATTTGATTGTGCTAGTTCTATTTATTGTTGAATATAAAATAAGTTTTTATTAAAACTATATAGATGGTGTAAAATTTTCACCTCAAAACTTAATGTATAAACAAACATTATAATTGTTGAAAAAAAGGATTATGCATCGATATTTAGGCACGATCGGACAACGAAAGTTACTATAGGTTAGGGGGGGCACTGACCATGAGAACATCTTCTGCATATTTGAAGCTATATGTATGCAACATGCGCAAGGATGATTTAACACACCTATAGACAAAAAGCACCACCTAACAAGAATCATAACATATATGGATATATGACATTTTTTAAAACGAACAAAATTGATTTGGAATTTTTCTGATTTTCTATAATTTTTAGTTAATTTTTCAACATTTGTGTCATTTTGCATCGGGAATCCCGATCTATTTCAAAAATTATTAAGGTCCTTTCACTTTTTCTTCCTTCCTTGCATATTTACATCTAGAACCCCGTATTTCTCTCTATTATATTTCTCGCTCCTCCTCTCTATTGGATAACGTAACTTAATTACCGTCTAAGCTTCGACTTCGTACCGAGTTAGGCTGGAGCGGACAGATTTTTGGCGCACTGAAATTTTGGCCTTTTACTAGCAAATATGCCCGTGCGTTGCACCGAAAAAAAAATCCATCGAATTTTTATGAAAGAATAATGCCAAAATTCTAATTATTTCTTTATGTTTTTCTCTTCTATATAAAATTGTCAAGATATAATTTATTTTTCTATAACCATGACATTCATAATATAGCTAATGTAGCATGTGTGTGCAAACCACGTTAAACCAATCGGGGAATTTGCTTCGACTACACCCGATGCAGTGGCTCTCCACACCACCATCAAGGTGTTGCTCTTTTTTCTGCCATATCACAGTCATTTACCGTCGATCTGGATCGCCCCATGAGTACGTCTAGGAGACTACAACTTGCAACGTCTCGATTGAGGCGAGCCATAGGCACGACACCTAGCGGCAAGGCACCAAACCGGTCTAGTACTAAACTTGAAACTCCCGTGTGCACCTCTAGATCATGGATACGAAGCCGACAAAGGCCAACTGAAATAACAAAACAAAAATGACACAAACACGGCACACAGAGCCAAACAATATTTGATAACAAAAAAATTAAGGTGTATATATATGGACATCTCTATGTCTTTTTCTGAGAACTAAAGTAATTACAGTACAGAACCCAATAATCTTAAAATAATACTATATTAATTGATTTAGACACGAGCTATTCTACCTCGGCATGAACACATATTATATATATATAGGTTCGGATGGAAGAAATTGTCTATTGCCTGATAGTTAGAGGGAGATAGAGGTAAATTTAGAGATATAAGTAAATATAGATATAGATTTCTAATGTTTTTCACATGATTTACAAGTTATTTTAAAAAACCATCAAGGCGTTGCTCTTTTTCTTCCATATCACAGTCATTTACCGTCAATCTGGATCGCCCCATGAGTACGTCTAGGAGACTACAACTTGCAATGTCTCGATTGAGGCGAGCCATAGGCACGACACCGAGCGGCAAGGCACCAAACCGGTCTAGTACTAAACTTGAAACTCCCGTGTGCACCTCTAGATCATGGATACGAAGCCGACAAAGACCAACTGAAATAACAAAACAGAAATGACACAAACACGACACACAAAGCCAAAAAAAATTTGATAACAAAAAAATCAAGGTGTACATATATGGACATCTCTTTGTCTTTTTCTGAGAACTAAAGTAATTACAACAGAACCTAATAATCTTAAAATAATACTATATTAATTGATTTAAATGCGAGCTATTCTACCTTGGCATGAACACATATTATATATATATAGGTTCGGATGGAAGAAATTGTCTATTGCCTGATACTATATTAGAGGGAGATAGAGGTAAATTTAGAGATATAGGTAAATAGATATAGATTTCTAATGTTTTTCACATGATTTATAATTTGTTTAAAAAACAAAAGAAAAAAATCTGAGCCACGACTCGGTTTAGTTCACTGGCACAAAAGGCCCACGGGGCAGAATCCAGCCTAGTAACAAAAGGCCCAACGTAGTTTGAACTTTAATATTTACTTTTTTCTTATCCTCTACGTTGACCACGTAGCCTTCCGTCACCGATACAAACACGGAAGCGAAAGAAAATCTGCTGGCGGACTAATATAGATATAGATATAGATATAGATTATTAGGTAATAGATATATGTAGCATACGTCAGTTTAAGTATGCAAAGGTTTTTTTATAAGAATCGATGTTGCCCACGCGCTATTCGGCGCGCGTGCGCTCTTCCATCTGCTGGCGCGCACATTCCCTTAAGAGCAATCTCTCTAAGGCCGTCCTCGTCCTTTCCCTTTTCTGCCTTTTTTTGTCGTTTCCTGTCCGGACCCGTCCCCCGCTGCGGGTTTTAAAATATTTTGAAACAGTGCCAATTCATTTCCCCCCTTCCCCCCTCCCCGACCGTTCCTGTTCCTTTTTTCCCCCAAAATCGACGCGCCGGTGCGATAGGGCTGCTCGTCGTCGCCGGAATCCGAGAAGGCGGAGAGCAGCGACGCCGGAGAGCCTACGTCGGTCCTCACCGACGCCGGCCGCCACGCATCTCGTTCGGGCGGAGCAGCGTCGCGCGGGGAGGGGAGTTTCGAGATCGACGGTACCCATCGTTTGTGCCGTCGGCCTTGCCTCCATCGCTGGCCTCGTCGGCGGCGGAAGGGCTCCATCGGCGTGGAGGTGAAGGCGCGACGAACCGGATCTCGGCTTCGATTTGAGGGGGGACCCCCATCGCTGTTGCGTCGGTCTCATCGCCCTCGTCGGCGCCGGGAGCGGGGGCTCTACCGACGTGAAGTTGAAGGAGCCGCGCCGCGCGTCTCGGCGTGCGTCCTCGTCGGCGTGCGCGGCGGCCTCGTCGGCGCCGGAGCGACCCCATCGACGTGGAGGCCAAGGTACGTCAGTTTGCGTTGCGGCTTCGATTTGGGGACGAATCGTCCTCGCGGGCCCTGATTCGAGGTGGAGGTGGATTTTGATTTTGAGGCGGATTCGATTTCAGTTGGACGAGTTCGAGAGGCTGCGGGAGAAGGGAAGGGCTTCAGTGAATCCACGATCGTTCGTCGAGATCTCTCGCTGTTGTGCGACATCGGGGTTTTACGTCGCTGCGGGGACGTGGGCATCGTCGGCGGCGGCGGCCTCCAACGATTCCAGGTTCTACAGGTACGCGCCCCTGCCGTGTGTCCACCCGGTGTTCTGTATAAACAATGGTCCAAGCTCCTGACCATGGTGAGGTGCTTCCTATCAAAATGCCCTAGGGCTCCAACTCACAAAAACAAAACGACTTGGTTCTTCCCGAGGGAGTTTTCGCAAGCGGGACGGCAGGATAGCTTGATGTCGCTGATTGTTTCCAGGCCCAATTAGGAAACTAGATTTACATTTTGAGCTAATTTTTGCGAGATGCTATCTCAGTCAATGGCTGATTGCTTTTTGAAAGAAAAAAAAGATACCATACAACACTATAGATTTTGATAGTGCACAAATTGATAGAATGGCACCCTGTGATTGATTGCAAGTTTTATCTGTCATGGTACCTTGGAGCATGTATCATCAGGTTCTGGATTTCTGTCTGTTCAAAAAGGGGAGCAAAAAAATTTGTGTGTGTGTTTTGAGAATGGTGCGGGAGGTAGCAGTACTAGTTTCTTCAAAATTTAGTTAATGCCCATATTTTCCCCTAGTGAGTCCATATTGCAAAGTTGTCTACTAATTAGGATGTTTATCCCCTGGCTAGCTATTCAAATGCTTTTCGTTGGCTATACATACTATATAGGAAAATCTGTGTGTTTCATAAAAGTAGCTGCTGATTAGACGATTAACTGAATTTTGCATGTAGGGAGTAAGCCATGTTCCTTATTGCCAGCAATCCAAGATTAGGATATGTTCTATAGAGAGAAGGAAAAAGCATGCAGTCGGATATGTGCTCTTAGTACCACTGGCCAAAATCATGACATGGTCCCTACTCTTTGTACTACTCTCAGTGTTTGTCATACAACAGCTGATTCATAGCCATAGGCTAAAAAAAACAAAAGAAATGCATAAGATGCATCTGCATCCACAAGAAGTCTGCTAGATTTATTTTTGCGATCTTTTATCTGCTCCGTCGAATGTTTTCTGGTGTGTGTGGTGTATGACAAAATTGAGAAATAGAATTAGGGGGTGGGGGGGGTCCTCGGTTTGTGTTGCCCCCGAATCTGAACTAGATGGATGCCAAAAACTGAAAAATAGAATTAGGGCGTGGGGTGGGGGGGGGGGGTTCCTCATTTCGTGCAGCTCTACGATTCGGTGATCTAGTGGTTGATTTACGTAGGTTAGCATTTGGTACTCTTGCAAAATATTTATTATTTTCTTTTGAGACTAATTTATCCAAAAGGGAGGGTGCTCTTTCCAGTTGCACTTAATTAGTACTCCCTAATTCTATTTGTCATTTGGTACTCAAATTTCCAGTTGCAAAATATTTATCATTTACTCATCAGTTCTAGTTATTTTTTAGGTTACCACCAAAATATTGTTTCCAAGGGCTTGAAATAGACAAGTCAAGTCAGCTTGTTTTGTTACTGGTGGAATTGTTACCTTCAAGTCCCGCCGTGAAACGATTCTATATCCTACAAGTATGTGCCTCCGTCCTTTTTTTTTCGTGCCCGCGGCGGCGCTTCATACGTTCTTTCCTCCCCTCTCGCTCTCCGTGGATTGACATGACATTCAAACGAACCCACCTCTGTTCGACATAGAAGGTTTTAGGGTTAGGCACCTTCAAGTTCACAATGATCCAATGATCCATTGTTTTTTGCATGCGGCGTCGCCATGGCTGGACTAATGGTTTTCTCTCATAATCATGCTTTTTTCTAATTTTATTTTAGCTCCATATGTCATAGTTTCTAGTTAAGCTATAGCATGTTGTCCTGAACTGCAGTCCAGATAACTTTTGAATTTAGTAGTCCTAAGCTTAAATGAATTCATCACAATTTGTAGACAACACGTGAGATGACACAATGATGATGTCCAGATTAGAAATAAGGTGTAAGTTATAATCAAATCTACCAACCCAATTGCAAAACAGAAATTGAACTGACTAGAAGCATGATGTCCAACCTTTTTTTCAATTTCTATGCTCTAAGATACATACATACTAGTTAATGAGCACCTTTCCCTTTTGGTCTTTTTATACTACTGTATGTATTATTTAACCTAGATCAGATTAGATCCCCTAATCTATTTTTGTTTCGTGCTATAAATCATGTGGGATCTATAGTGTCCTTAGTGTCCACTTTTTTTAGCTTGAATCTATAGTGTTTTTAGTGTTTGTGGTGCTTTGTAATTTTTTTGATATTCTAGCTTCAGTTTTAGATCAAAGCCTTTGACTACTGCCCATTTTTTTTGACATGGTTTTGTCTCCGTAAATCCACTGTCCTGTAGTGTTTCCTTTTCCAAATTGAGTTGTTGCATGCATGTTGTAGTTCTAAATCCTTTTTGGGAGGAGGGTTTACACACTTTTTTTGGTAGTGTTTTTACTTCAGTTCGATTAGTCTGAACACCTAGTTTGCTCTCTGTCTATTCAACACGGGCGGTGCGCCCTTCCAAATCCCCTATTTGTTTGAACGTATCACTACAAAGTTTGTAGTATGATAGTTCAAAGTTTATAAAGTCTGAGTCTAAAGTTTTGAACCTACTGGTACAAAGTTTTATAATGTGATAGTTCAGAGTTTATAAATTGTTAGTATAAAGTATTGAAACCAACTATATAAAGTTTATAATGTATTGTGGATGCTGGGATCTACAGACTTCATGAACAATTTTTTGTAGTTGCAATATAAAATCATTAACAGATAAAGTGAGCTTGACTTATTGTGCATAAATCAGTATGATTTTTTTCAGTCTCATTTCAGTAGTAAGTCATTAGATTGTAGCTTCCTTTTGGTCTCTATGCTACAACTTCTGGACTTGTTAGTATGTGTTTACCTAACTATGCTGATCTCATCTCTATTTTTCCACTTTCAGGACTTTTTTGTTGTTAAGATGACTTCATTGTCAGGCACCATTTTCATCAGTCCAAATTTCTAGACTCATTTTTTTGGATTTATCAAGTGGCCAGCCTTTGCATTAGTCTATTGACTCGTCAGTTAGTCATTAATGGAAATATGTAAATACCATTTTCTTTTGTTAATGAATTTTGGTATATTTTCTGCTATCTTTCTTCACGTTTCACTTCATGAGTATAATGTGTAGCTCAATTTCAGTTTCTTTTTTTGAATATAATCCTTTTTTATAGCTTATGTTGCCAGTTTGCCAATTCACAACATGGTGCGTCTATAATCTGAAAATTAAAATGAATGGCATAGATGTACTTCAATAAATGTACAGTAGAAGTAAAATGGATGTCCTTCTAAAAACAACATATAATTTAGATTGGGATTCTGAAGCCAACTTTTCAGCCCCTTCGAAAATGGATGCTTTTTGTATAACCCCTCCAAAATGCAACCTGTTTTTCAGTTTTCACTTCCGTTATCATCTCCCACCTCTCGGAACTAATCTTCAATCAAAATATTCAGGAAATGCAAATTTTGAAGATAGTTATTATGCTAATATTCAATCAAAATATTCATTGTCAATTTGCAACCTAGTTTGCCAATTTGTCGTTATTATGCACTTGAAATTTTTTGTTCAGTTAGCAAAATTGCAACAGCCTGGCACCCAACCCGAGCATGCATTTTCAGCTTCCGCAAAAAACTTACTGAAGACTAGACAGCTAAAAGTTAGGATTTTAAACTTGCACAGGACGTACTGAAAATTGCAATACTTGTTCCACAACACTAGGCAGCTAAAAGTCAGGATTTTCAAATAACTAGCTGCATTGAATAAATATGTGTGTCTTTTTTGGTTCATGCATGTGGGCATAATCAATACGAAAACTCTCATAAGGTATAACTGTGTATGCATTGTCCTGTCAACTATCGGTTACAATTTTTGCCCTCTCATACTATGTCAAGCACTGCCCTGTCAATACAAAAAACTCTCATACTGTGTCAAACACTGCCCTGTCAACTATCAGTTTACAATTGCCCTCTCATTGGCTTTTTTTCTTTCAATGATGACAGGTTTGAAGATCTTGCAAGGAGATTTTGAGAAGCCGAGATAGGTGTAATCGTTGGCATTGCCCTCTTTTTTTTGAATTATTTTCTTTGAAGAGGTAAACAAACTTTGTTTTTCTTTCGCTATTATTTTTATATGTAAATTTGTTCACATGATCTCTTGTATGAGTTATTCCTATCGTGTCATTTGTCTGCATTGTTAATTTCTCGAAATCCTTTTCTATATTTGCATATTTCCTCAAATTTTTTATAGTCAAATTTTTTTGGTCATTCGGGGCTTCGTTAGCACAAGTTTGTTAAACTATGATTGATGTGCTGATTTTGAGCAACTGTGATGAGTGTATAGGGTTAATTTTATTACACCTCTAGCCCCTAATGTAGACTCTAGACAAAAAACCAACATATGGATGACTCCAGCTGACTCCAGCAATACGATTTTCTAGGCCCTGCTCATAATGATGTTACTTCAAAGTTTACCTTTTGTTATGTGCTTGATCCATCTATTAAGGAGATGGCTGATGAAATTACTAGTTTTTTTCAGTACATACTGATGTTGCTTTTTGATATGTTAAGAAATCTGAATCTTTTGTATAAGTTTCTTAAAAATGGCTTCAGTATACATTCAGTATGATTTTTTGTCAATCTAAATTTCAGTATTAGTAAGTCATTAGATTGTGGCTTTTTCCTTTTCGGTCTCTATGCTGCAACTTCTGGACCATTTTTTTGTTGGTATGTGTCACCTAAGCATGCTGATCCCATCTCTATTTTTTTTCATTTCCAGACTTTTTCGTTGATAAAGAGGACTTCACCGTTAAGCACCATCTTCATCGGTCCAAATTTCCAAACCTCATTTGTCTTTGGATTTATCAAGTGGCCAGCCTTTTTGCATTAGCCCATTCTCTCGTCGGGTTAGTCATTCATGCAAATATGGAATTACCCTTCTCTTCTTAAATGACTTTTTTTTCTATTTTCCTGCTATCTTTTGTTTCACTGAATGAGCACTAGTCTCTTATCCGTGACCACCTTTTTTTTCATACATATTTTTTGGTATAGCATTCAAAAGATTTGAATTAAGCACCATTTTTTCTTTTGAATTAGAATATATCATGCTAAGGTCTATTTTAACTAAAACCAGATCATAGCAAGCTAACTGTTACCACAGATGACAACTACAGTAAATAATTTTTTAAGAGCTCCTGTAAACTTAGTTACAGTAATCCGTTCAATATTCACTATCCAATATCTAGAGGCATGTCCCACTTTTCTGACATGATCGCTCCTTGCTGATTTTCAGTATATACTCATAATAGTTTTTTGTCAATCTAATTCAGTACATACTAAGTTATTAGATTATATCTTATTTTTGGTCTCTAATGATCACAAAACCTTGAATTTTAAGCATGTTGACCCCATCTATATTTTCTGGTAATTCTAAGAGATTTATGACTGCATTGTTTTGTTTCACTATAAGCTTAATTATAATCTCTGTTTGTTGGTACTAGATTTTTGGATCTTAAATGTTGTTTTTATATGTTAATGCTTAGTCATATTATGCATCTAGCAGTATGTGACCAGCAGTGAGGGTTAAAAAGATTATGGGTTCCAGTTTTACGAACTAAAACTAGTGAATTTTACTTTTCACTATCCAACCCTACTGTTTTACAGTTTTCTTATTATGTGCCAAACTTATGAGGTGCAAGCTCACCTATATTTGACATGTAGCCCCTCTATTTCATTATCTTTTTCTCTCAGTCCCATTTTTGTTTTTCCAAAACATCATCGGACCCATGTGGTGTCCACCTTTTTTTTCATGTCCATGGGCAAGCCCAACACTGGCTTTGGAGGTCCAGTTGAGACTGTTTTCTACGAGAGCATAGATAATAGTTTGTGTAAGATATGGGTGGTGAGTTAGCATACAACTTATCTTCATCATATAAAATGGTTCAATAATTGAGCCCATGGCTCTTCCAAAGATTTAAGAAGCCGAGATGACATCACATCACTTTTTTAAAAACCATTTTTTACTAGTGTAGTTTTCAATTGCATTAAGTAGATTCTTTTGTAGGGCAAATGGAGTTAATAAATAGCCATATTCCTAAATTCTGATAAATGGTTGAGTTGAAGTGAATCTATTTCATGTCTACATTTTTTTAGCTAATTCCTTGTCTTGTGGGCCCACATTTTCGGATGTTTATTTGTGGTTTTGTAATACCTTTTATGTCTACTACCAAAGCATGAGAATGAAGACCAATGTAATTGCAGCATGCTTGGAACTATGGAGACAATAAAGAAAAACTACAGTAGTATCAAAAAAGCTGCTGATAGAAGCATGCTTTTTATGCATGTCATTAATTAAACTCGATGAGAATTCGGTTAACTTCTATTTTTAGCATGCAATTCATTCTCGGTTTGTAGTCCTGCAATAAATATCGATACATATCAATGTATTTTAAGGTTCTTCGCAATTGGCAATATTGAGTTATCCAAACCAGGATTGGGAAGAACTTTAGCTATAGATCAAGAGTAAGAGCATACCTATACTCTTCACACATAGACTTTTTTTTTTTTTTTTTGGGGGGGGGGGGGGTAACTCTCTTTTCTTCTCTCGTTGGAAACCTCTTTGGTTCCTTCAAGACCAGGAACATCCCCAAGATGACCGAGAAGCAGTGTTTATCATTTTTTGTTTAGCCTAGATGTTTTATAGTTTTCAAATATCGACTTGGTTACTTTTGGAGGCTCTGCAGCTTTTTTAGACATGTTATAATAACACACGAGCTCCATTCTCTCTCTCTCCCCTCCGATCATATTTGCATATGTAATAACTTTTTTTTCTTTTTATATATGTAATATAATCTGTCAAAACACATGAGATTTACTAATCAGTTCTATTTGTTTCTTAGGTTTTACCGTAAATATTGCCTTTTTTTTCAAGGAACGAGACAAGCTATCTCTGTATTTGGGAATTTGTGTTTCACTCATTTTTTCCACTGAACCAATCTTTTCTACGAAACAATGAAGAAGGTATGTCATACCACTACACCTCGGCTTCTCAGTGAACTCCATGCAGTTTTTTATATGTTTATTTTACGTGTAGTTATGTTTAGTGTGTGTATATATCAGCCATTTGTGTCTATATATTTTTAGTAACTAAACGGTATGATTACATTTCTAAAAATAAAGAACTCAACTATAACTTTTTTCAAAAACTATATACTACTAGGTTAATAACTTTATATCATTATCTAACAAACTTATCAACTTGATAGGCTCAAAACTTTGGACTATAATACTATAAACTTTTTTAGAATGATATGTTCAAAACTTTACACTTCAATTTATGAAACTTTGAACTTTTTTTTACATAGCAAAACTTTTTGTAATGCTTGTTAAAAACTTTGAATTACCACTGCTATTATGAAGACTTTACACTCAATTTTAAAAAACTTTCAAACTATGATACCATCGACTTGGTGTTTTTAAAATTTGATAGTTCAAAGTTTTATAAATTCTTAGTCTAAAGTATTAAACCTATCAATATAAAGTTTATAATATAATAATCAAAAGTATAGAACCCAATCGTACAAAGTTTTCAATGTGTTAGTCCACAGTTTATAAATTCCGAGTTAGAAGTTTTCAAATTACTAGTCCAAAGTTTATAATACAATAGGCCAAAATTTTTTCAAACCTAATTTTTGTATTTTGTTAGTTTCACATGCACTATGAATAGTTTATCACCTATCTAAGTGAATATGATTTCTACATAAGTACTGTTTTTTATGTTTTTTCAAGATATCGTGTATAAAAAAACACAAGCTCACATTGCTGTTTTTTTTAACAAATTTCAGCACAAGCATAAAGTGTGAGAAGTATTCAGAATTTGTAAAGAACTTGACTCAAGCACAAAAAGCTGCTGTTAGGTCTTGTGGTTTCGGCAGCTTATTGCACTTTGATTGCACGGAAGCGCCCGGATCGGTTGCTTATATGCTTGCACAAAGATTTGATGTACCCACAAGAACTGTGAGGATGGATAATGGGTCAACTTTTGAAGTCAATGCATTTGTTACACATCGGATCCTAGGAGTACCTCTTGGTGGATGGAAAGTCGGAGATCGTGCTTCAACATCGAGAAAAGAAATCATTGCGTTGACACCGGAACTACCACAATCGCGCCAACCATCCAACACCTGTTCAACTTGGTGACTCCTGGCCTAACTGGAGATAGGTTTACCCGTCTTTTCATGCTCATATCTCTTGCAACCCTTCTCTGCCCTACGAGCTACCCTAGAGCCGCAAGAAATATTACTCCGCATTTGCTTCTGTTGCTGATATACACAAGTATGACTGGAGCTCCTATATTGCTGATTGGTTAGTGGAAGGTATTGATGATTTCAGAAATCGATTCTGCAAACCATCATGTTTCTACACTATGCGGTTGCATCATTGTGCTAGTGGTGAGTTATGTTTTCTGTCTTGGTAATTCAATATCTTTTTTTTTTAGTTTTTTGGTTAGTGGATGGTATACATGATTCTTCAATGTCTGAAACTCACAAAACAATTTGTTTTCATACACAGTTTGCATTCTTTGAACACATAAAGGCACCGGGTATCATATTGCGTGATGATTGGCCTCGTATCAAAATCTGGGATGATAGGATGGTCCATGAATACTTAGATTTGGAAGGGATGAGTGAAGATGATAGTATTGGGCACTTTGAGGTATATACTTGCATAATTTTTGTATATACCTTTTTGCTTGATTACATTGTGGTATATATATATATATATTCATGAACATATGATAAAGTTTTGTATACCAGAGTATAAAGCTTCAAATCTTCCACTATAAAGTTCTATAAATTGGAGTGCGAAGTTTTTCTGAATATGAAATGATGCAGTTTTTTTAGATTCACGAAGTTCATAATGTGATAGTTCATAATTTTTATCCAAGCATTTTTTTTACAAAGTCTCTGAATGTGTGTGTGTGTTTTTTTTTTGTTGTACCAGCTTAAGGACCTGAGTGAGACCCCATTTGTATCTACTTCACTATCTTCTACTATCTTTGCTAGACTGCCTGCACAAGTTGAGGGTTTCATAGAGAATTTGGCCCCACACATCGATCAGAACTTGGCAGGACACAATGATCAGTCCAATGTAATTACTCAGTTTTTTGTTCTTTAAAAAACTCATGTGTCCTTCATTCAAGTAATTTCTGCACTCTAACTCTTCTCTAATATATTTTTTGGTGTCTCCACTTTTTTTGAACAGGCAAAGAGGCAAATTAGAGACATGTGCAGCAAATTTCATAGAGATATCATGGCAGCATCTATCTCTGCCACCCAAGCTGCTGTTTCCAGGCAAATGTGCGTCATGGCTGAATATTTGTGGAATAATCATAGTCTTGCTGGCACTCGAGCACCAGGAGCTTCTGATGCGGCAGGTACATCTGTGCCTACGTCGAGTCATGGTGGTGCCACAGCTTCTGTTCATGTGGTTAGAGAAGTTCCTGAAGGGGTGAGTACCCGTAGTAGAAGCAGGCAAAGGGATACAACAGCTGGTCAGACAGATATGGAATCTCCTCAAGGGGTGACTACCCATACCAGAAGCAAAGCAATGAACATAGAAACAGATGCTTTCATGTGTAGTGCAACTACAAAGGGGAAGGGACAACTCCATGACAGCATCCCTAGTGGAACCAGAGAGAGTATAATTAGAGAAATCAGCACTAGTGAGGGCAAAAAGAGCCATGGTGCGGCTGCGACACCTATTCAGTTGGATAGGGAATCTTGTGAAGGGGGGAGTACCCATAGCAGAAGGAGGCAAAAGAATACAACACCTGTTCTGATAGACATGGAATCACCTGAAGGGGCAACTACCCGTAGCAGAAGCAGGGCAATGAACTCAGCAAAAGATGCAACTGTTGCTCAGCCTTCTGTGTGCATACAAAAGAATGCCAATGATGATATGGACACTGATCAGGATAGAATCGCTGGCGGAGGACATATTCTTGAGGGTCAGCCTTCTCTGAGCACAGCAAAGGACGCCAATGATGACGTCAAACCAGGTGTTGACAATATCAAAGCAGATGAAGGAGGGGGGCAGGATGGTATAAACAGTGGAAGCAGGACAAGTTTTAGTCATTCTACATCACTCGGAACTATTCATTGTGCTCAACCTTTTTCTTACACAACTCCAAACCCTGTAAGTGCTGCTAACAATGATAGGACATTGAGCTTGTATGTGTACAGCAGCCACATAAAGTCTTCTGTGTGGGGGGACAACCAATCTGGTTCTTGTTATCATGGTATGGACAATATTTTTTCTTACCATTTCATTTCTTCCATTCTTTTTTGAGTTAAGCACTCATTCTAATCTTTTTTCTCTTATTTAACCTTTTTAAAACTCTTTTTCAGCACCAGGTAATACAGCAAGTTACCCTCTAGAAGTTGTACCTGATTCTCTTGAAGTCGAGGAGCCTCCTGGAAAGCGTCGGAAAAGAAATTTTGGTTCAATGAGTAAGACACCAAAAGAATTCGATATTGGGTCTGTTTTTGGATACCAATAAGGCCGATAAGAAGCAAAGAATAAGTCCGGAGGTCGAGCTCTCCAATGAAGGAGCCAACAAATGATGTCACTCCGAGATAGGACCCGGAAAACATGGAATCCACTCCCGCTCGTGTTGGTAAGCAACCCTACCTTTTTTCCTACAGTTCTTCACTTTTCTTTTTTCTAAACACATTTTCAAAATGCAATGATGATAACCTTCGTTTTTTTTTTTTACTTTTTTTCTGATGAAGCGAGGAAGTCATCGGAACAATTCGCAAGGAAACGCGCTCAGAAGCCATCAGTTCATTTGGGTACACAAGATTTCTTCGGCAATCCAGAGAAGAATGTTGTTCTGTCCAAATCCGAGGTTAAATTATATGAATTGGCCACCAGACGTCTGTCTAAACGAGATAAAGGGCGGAGGTATCTATCTAAATATGCTCCATTTATTTCTCTGTTAAAGGACTTCACTAATCAGGCCTCTGTAGCCATGCGACCCCTCTGCTGCAAAAAATATGTTGTTCTATCTAATCTGATAATGGAAAAAATGGGCGTCACTAATCTGGTTTTCCTATCTTTTTATTTGATAATAACAAGACACGATTGCCGATATCGGTCGGTTCTATGTTGAGCAAGAGCAATTTCAAGCTGCTTTCAAACCATTGGGCTGGGTAGGAAATTTTGAGATGGACGTGTTTTCCGAAGCTATGAACGCAGACATCCTGTTGGAGGCACGCAAAGAAACAACCAAGTGCTGCTTGACAACTGAAATTGTGGTAAGATTTTTTATATAACTTGTTTTTTGGCTTCATATTTTCCTTTTTTCTAAAATCACATATGCTCCTATTTAAACATATTTGAATCATGACCTATATCTGCGATTCCTTTTTCTCGCCTCACAACTATTTCCTATGTCAACATGACAGGGTAAACTAAGGCAAAACAAGACCTTTAACCTTTCTGAAGTAAAGAAGTATGTGAAAGAAACCTGCGGTTTTTCCATGGCTGATTTCGACATGGTTAGTGCAGTTTTTTTCTGGGATTTTCAGTATTTTTCCCAATTTTTTTTTACAACTTGACTCCATTATATTTTTCTCTGACAACAAACACATAGGTCATGATGCCTGTCCTCGACAAACAACATTGGTGGCTGATTGTTGCTAACCTGAGAGACCATCGCTTTGATGTTCTGAACTCTTCCAAGATGAGGATTGGGGATACAAAGACCTCAAAGCTGATAGTGAGATAAACTTCTCCCTCTCTCTTTTTTCATTTTTTGCTATTCAATCTTTTTCCGACTACTTTTTGTTAGCATTAATTTTTTTTTCTCGCAGTGTCACAATTTCGTGCATCTCTATGAGTCCATGTTTGACAAGCCCAAACTACATGATTTTGAACCTTCTCCACAACCAACACCTCAGCAAGACAAAACAAGTATGTAGTCCTTCATTCCTACTTAGAAAATAACAAAACCTAAGTTATTTTTTGTGTTAGAAAACACATGTACATTATATATTCTAGGGGTGATAGTTAAAATTAAGCACGACATGCATGTTACTGGGGTCTGGTAGATCTTTTGAAAACTGGACCCTTATTTTGTTGATATTTCTGCCTATCACTTTTTTAAAGTGTACGAGATGTCTCTTTTTATTAGTTGGATTTTTCCTTTTTTACAGCATGTGGCTGCTCATAGCATAGTTTAGTTTTCAATCTTTTTCTTTAGAGCCTATGAATCCTCTTGTACTTCTTTTTTAGAGCCTAATTACCTAGTTTAGAATGTACCATGCATGGGACAACGACAATGTGGTCTTGAATGTTCATAAGCTGTTTATTGTCAGGGAATAGAGCACTGCAGTGCCCTCACATTGTTCCCTGAACTTTTTTCTGTTTCCTAGCCTATATTTTTGAGAGACTCATCGCATTCATGTGTAAGAAAATATTTTTTGAACCCCTTTTAGGTCCTGCTGATGGGCCTGACAATTCAGACACGATACTGTCTACACCCACAAAACAAAGTCTCCTCAGGGCATGAGAATATCTTTGACTGATCCAATCACTTGTAGTCTTACCAGCCTTTTTCCTTTTCCTTTTTTTTTATCCACAGCAATGACTGCGGCATCTTTGTCATGAAGTACATGTGGGTGTGGGATGGCGAGAAAAGCATCTCGGAATGAATCCCAAGGTATATAAAGTTTTTTAAGTGTTCGCTTTAAAGTTTTTAATGTCTTGGTATGAAGTTTAAGAGGTTCTAGCATAAAGTTTTTAAGTGTTCTGGTATAAATGTGTTTCAATGTTCGATACAAAGTTTCGAATTTTGAAAATAAAGTTTTGAAAACAAAAGTTTAAGTGTTCGGGTTTAAAGTTTAAAATGGTTTGTTATATAGTTTTAAATGTTCTCGTATAAAGTTTTAAGAGCTTTCTAGTATAAAGTTCTAAGTGTTCTGTATAATGTTTTTCAATGTTCTGGTACGTACAAAGTTTCTAGACTTTTAAAATAAAGTTTTTTTGAAAACAAAAGTTTTTTTTAAGTGTTCTCGTTCGAAGTTTTAAATGTTTTGGTACATAGTTTTAAATGTTCTTTCTAGTATAAAGTTTAAGAAGTTTCTGAATTTTTTAAATAAAGTTTGAAAATAAAAGTTTAAGTGTTCTGGTTTAAAGTTTTAAATGTTTTGGTATATAGTTTTAAATGGTCTGGTATAAAGTTTAAGAGCTTCTAGCACAAAGTTTTTAAGTGTTCTGGCATAATGTTTTCAATGTTCTGGTACAAAGTTTCTGAATTTTGAAAATAAAGTTTGAAACAAATAACTGTGGTTCTGTAATGGATATAGCAAAACAGGGCTAAGGAGGTTAATGTTTTCAGTTTTAGTTTAACTTTTTATTACACAAGTACGCTTGGAAAACGTGCTCTGTTAACATGCTCCAATTACTTTTTAAAAAAAAAAACAAAATGCCGATAACATCACTTTATTTGTGCAAAAGATATAGATAAGTACCGTCAACAGATTGTTAACTACATTTTGAGGCACCCAAAGCAAACAAAAGAACAAGTGTAGCCATCAAGGAGGCTATAGATCGTCACGAGATAAATATCATTAGGTACATATATCCATCTCTTTTCCACTATCCATCTTTTTTTTTGTTTTCCCTACTATGGCATCATATATATAAGGAGGCTATAAATAATACAAAACAAAAACAAAATAAGCATGGCTTTTTTTCCTGCTGTCCTCTCTTTTCTGGGCATGCATTTTTTCCACGTCCCTTTTTTTTTGGTCCTCAATCATGTTGTCTTGTTCCTGTCTGGACATTTGTCTTTAAAATGAGTTTCTGACCTGCACACAGTGCACTTCCGAACCTGTGACCTCTTCTTTTGCTGCATCGATATGATCTCATGAGTTGGTTTCAGCCTTTTGGCTTGGGCCACACTTTTGTTTGCTTGAGGGGGGTCGTTGTAGACAAGCTGTGGCGACGGTGGGCTGTCATCCATTGCGCCATTACCTGATGTAGCACCATCAGCAGTAGCAGCAGCATCCTCATTTCTAGCCATAGTAGCCTTTCTTTTCTTTATGCTCTTCACCAACTTGTCAACCCCCTCATCGAACCATTGCCTTGACTGCTCGTCCTTGCACATTTCCGTACAATGGTTGGCCATTTTGCTCATCATTACTATGTAGCTTACTGAAGTGTCATCGTCTGTTTGCTGCCCCACTCCTTGAGTTTCGTCATCTCATCCAAATTTTACTGTCCATGTCAATCGTCCACCTTGTATGGATGAAAGATTCGGGAGTTTGGTTAGGCCTTTCCTTATTGCTACATTGAAGACATGGCAGCGGGTGCCCATCTCTTTCAAACTTTGCACATGAGCACTTATAATGCTGGCCATCATCGGAGACACTCACCTCATACTCTTTCTTTTCATACTCAGCCTTCTCGTAGTTGCAAACTCTCCTGAGACGGAAATAGGTGCCACCACTCTCTTCTTCAACAACGTACGCTGTGTTGTTCCTCATCTCTTTCTGCAATTTGGAGACAATTGGTCTTGTGAAGATAGTCATTGCCTCTTTCTCAATGAGGCAGTTGGACCAAGTTGACCCTATGGTGCCTTCTGAGATGTACCTCTTTCTGTCCAGTTTGTTCACGCTCTTCTCTTGAATAATCTGGTATTGCTCAAAGAACTTTGTTATTGTGTCCTTCCGCAAAACATAACCTTTGAACAATGAATTTGTACTCTCACTTCTTCCCGTCGTCGAGGAGAAGGGGTACAACTTGGTCTTGTAGTATGCCGGGGCCCAAAGCTGCCTCATACCATAGAGCTCCTTAAGATAGGGGTTCCCCTCAGCTCTATGGTCTGGGTGCGATATGATCTCCTGCCACCCCTGCTCAAACTCATCCGGAGTGAATGCATTCTTTATGAGATACCAGAGCATAGCACCCATCTTTCCTCGAGTTCCAAGGTAGGTCTTTAGGTTCTTTTTTATGTTTTCAAGTATGTGCCAGAAGCAATATCTATGCGTCGCATCAGGGAACACAGTCAGAATAGCCTTTCTGATCGCCTTATCCTGATCTGTGATAATATTGATGGGTTTCTTCCCACCCATGGCATCCAGGAAGGCATTAAAGGCCCAATTAAACGTCTCAGCCTTCTGGTTCTGCAGCAGAGCACAAGCAAAGATCACCATGTTCCCATGATTGTTCACACCAATGAAGGGAGCGAAAGGCATGTCGTATCTATTCGTGCTAAAAGTGGTGTCAAATGACAAGTAATCTCCATATAACTCGTAGTTCTTCCTGCCCATCAGATCGGTCCAGAACACACTCCTCACCGTGGTCCCATCACCCTCATCAAGCTATAACGTGTAGTAAAACCCCGGAATCTTCTTTTGCTCTCTCCTGAATAGCTCAAGAAGGTCCTGTATATCCCTGTTCACATGTCTTTTTTTCTCAGCAAGCGCTATATTTTTGATGTGCACTTCATCAAAATCAATGCCTCTCCGAAGCTTCCTCTCGAGATTAGATCGTCATCACCTTCCCGGGAGGCACCTTCGCTCCGTAGGATGGAGATGAATTTCTTGTCTGCGCTCGATATGTGCTGTGGCACCTCATGAACCTTGTTAGCCATTCGATGGCGCGGGTTGTGGTTATGGTCCAGTTCTTGTCTCGGCAAGCCATCCTTCAGGTCTCAGCTTTAATTGCACCCTAGCTTGGCACTCTGTCTTGTCAATATAATTGGACCTCCTTGGTTTCACAGGATTGTCATCAACAACATTCTTCCTATGCTTGTTACGTACTAGTAGCAGCTTTGTCATCTCTCCCGTTTGTCCCTATAGCTTGTGTTTCTTTTGATTGCAAAGCCAACACGCCTAGCATACACAGCAAAGAAGCGATATGCATGATTTTGAGACTCAAACACCATCCCTTTTGTTGGTGCAGGGGCGTTCATGATTTCACTTATTGATGGATATTCGCCTTTGGCAAACATACCATCCATCTCTTTCTCTTCTTTCGTTGGCGCATACTTCTTTCCCAACTCTTCAAGCAACTTCTCAATCTCATCGGTGTCTTCAACGTTGCCTTCTACATCAACACTTGGTTCATTTTGTTCTCTGTCATCACACGCCTTCCGTGCCAATATTAGCTTCTCGGTACTTCATATGTGTCTCTCTCAAGAGTTTCTTGATCTGCTTCAACCGCTTCATCTTCATATTGGCCCCTGTCTTCTTCAAATGTTGGTATCTCATATAGGTCTGCATCATCATTAACCTCATCCAGTGGCTGCACAAAAACAGAAATTTTCTGTTATTTACATGCAAACAATACTAACCATTTTCTTGCCTGCAATGAGAAAATATGTTCCTATACTTTTAATCTCTAGTAAGAATCATTTGATTTATTTTTTTTTCTTTTGGAAAATGAAATCAGCCATTCACATATATGGTACCTCATATCTGCCCAAAGTCAAAGATACTTAATCAAAGATATAACTATGATAAGTTCCTTATACTTGAACATGTAATCAGCCTATATATGCTAAGAGACATCTGTTATATCTCTTTTTGCTAGGATTGATCATGATTATACCTGGTTCAAATCAAAACTCATTGTGTGAGCATCTTCAATTCTGCTGGTTGTAATATGTGATCTGTCAACTTGTTGTTCGTCTAAAGCATCCCTGCTCTCTCTTAATTGGAACCTTTCTCTGGACAGACTCTGTCACAATATTTATATTTTAGAACTCAAGTCAAGTTCTGCAAAGCTTTTTATTCTGCCAAGTTTCTAACATAATGTAATATGGTTGTAATATGTATTCTTCATACCTGATTCAAGTCAAGCCCATTTTCTTTGTGCACACAACTGGTTCTTGGCTGGCTTTCAGCCAATGAGGCCTCCAATGCTGCCTCCAGTCTAGCCAGCTCTGCTGCAGACTCTCTCTCTCGTCTATCAAGCTGACTATTCATGAAGAAATGTAGGAACCTTGTCTCAACTGTTCGTGGTTGGACAATCTTCATCTGTTGGCATTCTTGAACAAACCTTGTACTTGGTAGCTGTGCCATCTGCAAAAGACAAACATGTGTCAAAGACATTTGTTTTGTATTAGAACGATTTTTTGTGTGTTTTTATGTTTTCAGGCCTTCTTGATATGAAAAAATATCAAAGTAAAAGATGTTAAAAATCTCATTTGGAGAACAACTCGAGAGGTCATTTCAATTTTATTACGATACACTTTTTTTCTCGTGATTTTTTTTGTTGCGTCTATGATATGCAAAGTTGAAGTTCATTAAACACGGCAAGGACCAACTGCTAGACTTTTTTCTCAAGTTTTTTTCCCTATTTTGTACTATCTCGATGTAAACAATCGCAAGTGCTTTGAACAACCGTGGATGGGGATTCGTTTCAAAGTACATCACAAACAAGGGCTAGCGAGATGCACTTTCACACCAAGAGATTGTTACATGTGCCCGTGTGTTCCCCCCATATATTTTTTCTTGTTTCAGTCATTAACACACATTCTTATGTACTACTAGATATGCCTTACATTTTTGTAATGTTTGGATCATTGTAAAACACAACTATATATCTGTGTATGCAGTAGGATTTTTTTTCCTTTGATCTATACCAGAACAAAATCAGAAAGGGGGGACACAAGCGCATGCTCTTTTTTCTCTTTTGGATGCTAGCGAGATGCAAAAACTAAAGAAACAGGTGTCAAACATGCAGATTTTTCATACCTTCTTCATTTTGTTGTTATGTGCTTTTTGCAAAATAGTCTATGGCTAAAACAATGGATCTCGTGTCTTCTTCTTTTGTTTCCCTTTTTTTTTCGCACAACACCCTCCCCGGCGTCGGCGCGGCGCGCGGAGATCGGCGGCGCGAGGGCGCTGCGATGCGGACGGAAGGGAGGGGGAGGGCCTCGCCCCTCCAACAAGAAAGAAAGGAATGAACGCTCTGCTTTTAATGCATCTTTTCTTTTTTCTTTTAAATGTTTTTTAGTTTTTGGCCCCACAACAAGTGTCTCTCTATTTTTTTCCCCTGATATTTTGTTCCTTTTTTCCCCCTCTCTTTTTTCAGTGTGAGCTGGACGCCATTTCTGCATCTCTCCCACAACTGACAAGAGCAAACCCCATAGCAGTGGAGGGGGAGGGGCAGGCAGGCGCAGAGGAGTGCATCTCACATCGCCGAGCTCCCCCCACTGGGGGGTGAGGGATTCTGATGTGAAGCACCTTTTTCGTTGGGCGAGGTGAAGAAGAGTGGCAGGAGCCTATGTGGTGAACGGTAAGAAATCGAATTCCCACACACCAGATCTGGATCCCACTTTTTTCGTGTTTTTACGGACAAGGCCTCATGCTGCCCCCGGATCTGGATTTTGGTCTGATTTTTTTGGGTTTTTTCAAGGGAAATTTCTGGTATGCTTGCACCTCATCTCTCAACTTCTCACTCTTCCTCGCTCTCTCGATATGCGAACCCTGCTCCTATATTTTGTCTCTCTCGGGATCTCTCAACTTGGTTTTCCCAAATTCGGTAGGAAATTTTCTTTTTCGGTGGTTTGCCATTTTATTGGGTTCTGCCTTGTTCACTTAGAGAAATTATTGATTCCTTCATCATCACTTCTGATCAGCTGCTCGGCTCCAGAGTTCTGGGTATTTTGGTGGAGTAATTTTGTCTTGCCCTTGTGGGTTTTCAGGTGGAGGCTTCGACAAACCACGTGGCTGAGCAAGCACCCGCAGCTTTACAATCCCCCCATGGAAGATCCTGTGTGAGGTCATGAATGTTGAATTTGAAGTTACTTAATCCACCTCTTGTTGCGAATGTGCCCTCCCTCTGCCTTTTTCAACCAATATGTGTGCTTGATTGATGCCAATTTTGTCAGCATTTTTTGTGGATGTATCTGCTGCATCTGCTGTTCCTGCATTGGCTGCATTTGCTTCTTGTTCTCGCATTGGCTCGCATCTCGGTGCTTCTTTGGTCTTTTCGCATCGATTGCATCTCGCTGCGGTGGTTCTTCTTTGTTGCATCAACCTGCAAATTGATTTATCTATCAAAAAATGTGGCTGTTTTTTTGGGTTACTACATTCGCCGCTAAATTTCGTAGCATAAGGTTGATTACTGTTACTAGTATTAAATGCACTACTAGATATTTCATAGCCTATAGACTACTCGAAGAATACCAAACATCAAATCGACACAAAGGAAATAGGACACAACTCCAAAAAAAACCGGAGGCGTAACAACTTAAATGCGGGGTCCCAATAGGATATTGCTCTTAAGGATAATCATACAGATTGTGTCTGAGATTTTAAGGTAACTGCACTACTAAACAATGCTAAGATAACAATAACATAGACTTTGAGAAGATATATTTGTCATATTGGACTAAAACCGGTTGAGTGTCATAGCAAGTGCAACCTTGTAATCGAGAGAACAAAAAATATTTCAGGCTGCAAGTCTAATAACACATTGAAGAGCAAGTTTAAGGGAGAAATCAGAATTTTGGATGACTAATAAAGAAATAATAACAATATAACATCAGTAAGTGATCTGCCACCAAAAAAGAGAAGTAGGAGGGAGGGTCCGAGGGGGAAAAAGTGTACCTTCAGACCTTAAACTATCCTTATGGTACATCATGTGCTTCAAGTTCTTACTATCCTTATGCTTTTGTTCAGTAGTCCTGCATTTTTTACAATTTATATTTCTTACCTACTGTGTCCAGTTCAGCATACATCCCAACGATTCATTTCTTCTGTACAGGCAATCCGGGTCAGCAGAAAGCCCAGGTCTCAGAACTACCAAAATTTGGAACACCGGTATGAATAGATGGGTTCTATTGATAGCATGCAAATTTGTTTTGCATATGACTTAACTACAAGATGCCCAATTTACTAAGCCAAACTTATTGTTTTTATGCATTTCATGTTCATGATAAACACTGATGGTTTCTATTGTGTTGTTAGTCAAGTTTTAAGTTCTAGTTCAGTTTACATCGTTATGTCATTTTTAATTATATATTAATTTTTCAGTTTGTGTTTCATTTGGTTGGGGTCATTGGGAGATTGCCTCTTTATTTTATCTTGGGGGTTGTGTCTTATGATTGCTCATTTTAGAAATGATGCAAAATCTTATTAACTCGTAAGGTGAAGTTAAGTTTAGTACTTGCTACTCAATTCATATGTATTGGTACTCTCCCGTCGGTTGTCTTGGAAGCATCTGAGATAATATCCATGAAAGACTATGATTTTTTCTTTTTCTTTTATAAAAATCCTTTTTAGCTTCTTACTTTGCAATGTCGTGCAATTTTGAACCGATTTGAAAACTAAAGTTCGAGACTAATGTTTGTAGGAAGCTTCAAATAAGCCGGACAGAAGTCTTTAGACTTGTCAATGAAAGGTGGGTTCTCTTTCTCCTCTTAGTCCCCTATGTTCTCGCATATTTTTTTCGACGCCCGAATACTCAATGATGGTCAACTATGGAGAATGAGGCTAAATTTCGATATCTCTTGTGCATCAGAAGTTCAGATCAATGTTTCATTGATTTCAGTACCTCTATGTTCTATTACCAAAATCGCACCACATGCATGTTTTTCATTTTTGTAGTAAGGATATCCACACGTGTTGCTTCGGGTTATGGCCGATGACCAAGTTGAGTACAAGTGCGTCAAATGCCTTGCTTTCGCAAACATAGCTCAACATGAGCAGGTTATGCTACCCCTTTCCTTTTTTTTTCCTAAAAATCTGATAACTTCATGCGTACATAGTAGAATGAAACTTGATTTTTTGATTGGGAATGCTTTTGGATTAGCATATAGTTCGAAATTTTTCGAATATGCTATCTGCTTAGTTCTTTTTTGTCGTTTGAGTCCATGGGCCTAAACCATTTGGTGTAGTTATGAGCTTAGTTCTTTTTTGTTCAAATTACATTTTTCACAAATCACCTATACAACCGATTCTCGCTCTAGTCTAACAGATGTTATAGGCATTTTTCTTTGCTGTTTTGGCTTCTATAGGTTTTTAGTTTCCATGCTTCTACCTTTTCATGTGCATCTATGTATCTTAGAGCAAGTCTCTATCCTCCTGGACATGATGACCCACATCTCGGTTAAAGCAACCGAAATATGAGCCTTAGCTTTACCACAATCGTGACCCAAGTTCACGGTTTACATTCGAGCATAATAAACCTTTTTTTTTTCCCCTCAATCCCGATCTTGCATGTTTTTTCTATAAACTAACCATGCGCAAAGTGCTTTCTAGTACAAAGTTTAAAGTGTTCTCGGTATAAAGTTTTCAATATGATTGTTCAAAGTTTCCAATTTCCTAGTATAAAGTTTTCAATTTTTTCCTGGTACAAAGTTTTCAATTTCCTGGTACAAAGTTTTAACAATGATTGTTCAAAGTTTTTCAATCTAGTAATACAAAGTTTTTGCAATGTTGTAGTTTATTCTATAAATTTTTTTTAACCCACAATCTGCTACTCTAATGTTTTTGCTGAAATATTTTTTTCTAGTATTGTTATTTTGTGCCTTTTTTCAATCTACATTGTAAATTACAGCCCCCTATGTGTCCGGGGAGCTCCCAAGGGCGTGCAACAGCCCAAGGAGGCTGTAATCAATGGCAATTAGATGCCTAGCGAAGAGATGAGAGTAATGAAAGATTAATGTTAGCGAGAGAGACAAACGGCCCGGAGGGTTGGCGCCTGCGGTTGAGCTCCTCCTATTCATATCCTCAGTAACCGAGTTGAGATTGAATCAAGCAATGAACAAAGTTATATGTAAACCCTCCCTTCACCCTTTTGTGCTGCTCTTAATTTTCATCCCCTGCTGTTGGTAGCCTGGCAAAAAACCCTGGCATCGTTACCTGGCCTTGGCTATGAACTGAGAACCCAGGGCCTTTCCTACCTTTGGGTGCTATCCGGCCTATCCCCCATATGAACTAAGGTTCATAACAGCATAACTCAAGGAATTGATACTAGTATACATACGTACATACATGTATCTATGTCTGAAAGTAGTAGGCATATCTTGTCTAGTTATGTCTTGGTTTGGTCATAAGCGGCTAGGTCGAGCGCTTTATTCATTGAGTGCAACTTGCTGTAGTTTGGTAGTAGTAGTAGGATTGGAATTTCAGTAGTGCAGAGACAATTTATGAGTTTTGTTATTTTGCTGATTTTCATATTGCATTAAAACTATCTTTGCTTACCTTTTTGTTGGATGCTTGGCCTGTTGGTAGATGGGTAGCTGTAGTTCAGCTGCAGATCGATGTTTCATTGATTTAGATTCGCGAGTCTTTTCAGTTATCTTGGGGTTGTGGTCTAGGCTTTTTTTAAAAAAAAATCAAGATCGGCAAGTCTTGTTGAATCAAAGTTGTCTTGTCTCTTTTTGAGTCAACCCGCAAGAAAAAGGCAAGTTTTAGTGTTAGTTTTAGTTCGGTTCTAGTAGAGTACGGGTTCATCAATTTTTTCAACCTAGTAGATGTTTCGGTTCGGGTTCGGTCCTATAGAATATATATTCAGTTTAAGTTCAGTTTTTGGAATCTACTAGGTTAGGTTCAGTTTTTGTCCAAGAAAACCATGTTATTGAAGTATTTTGGCTTAACTTTGATTTATCCAAAATTAATTACTTATTCAAGAAATGGTTCAACAAGTTGGGCTGCCATCTTAATGAATTACGGTGGTTGCTCGAAACATGCGCATAATACCTTTCATTTTGGAAAAAAAACTCATAAAGAGCAACATGCGCATAATACCTTCATGTGCATCTATGTATCTTAGAGCAAGTCTGTATCCTTCTGAACATGATGACCCACATCTCGGTTAAAGCAACCAGAAATATGAGCCTTAGCTTTACCACAATCAGACCCAAGTTCACAGATTCTGTTCGAGCATGATAAACCTTTTTTCTTTTCTTTTTTCCCCTCAATCCCGATACTGCATGTTTTTTCTGTAAACTAACCATGCAGTGCTTTCTAGTACAAAGTTTAAAGTGTTCTGGTATAAAGTTTTCAATATGATTGTTCAAAGTTTCCAATTTCCTGGTACAAGGTTTTCAATTTTTCCTTGGTACAAAGTTTTCAATTTCCTGGTACAAAGTTTTAAATATGATTGTTCAAAGTTTTTCAACCTAGTAATATAAAGTTTTTGCAATGTTGTAGTTTTATTCTATAAATTTTTTAACCCACAATCTGCTAATCTAATGTTTTTGCTCAAATCTTTTTTCTAGTATTGTTATTTTTGTGTCTTTTTTTTCAATCTACATTGTAAATTACAGCCCCCTATGTGTCACTCTAATTCCTCACCTTGTAGGTCAAAATAAGCGTAAGTTAATGGAATCCAAGATACGACATCAACAATGAAACCGAGCACGGTTTGAGGAATGCATATTCCAATGTAAGAGAAAATGAAATCTTATAGAAGCATTTTTCTTTTTCTTTTTTCTAGCCATTTTTTTTCAATATTCTCTCTTTTTTTACTATGTCTTCAACTTTATAATGATGTATCTAGGAGTCCCACACTTCATCCTTTTGCATGCTCAAGTTTTTCCTGCTCTCTCAGTAGTAACAGATTTTTGTTGATGTTAGGGATTCAAAATATTATAATGCCTTAGTTCACATTTTCTATAGATTCAGATATGTGACTTATGTTATATTTACAGGCATTCTCAACAAAATTGAGTCTACCCAAGTTTATTGCAGTTGCAAGGCTCTTGACAGATGAACAAAGAAGATTGGTCAAGAGCATTGGTTTCCATCACCTTCTCGATATTCAATGTGATTCAGTGCCCAGAGGCATATGCTTGTGGCTTGCAAAGCATTTCGATGTGAAATCAAGGTCTATCCAGTTAGCTGATGGCTCCAAATTCTCAGTCACTCCTCGGGCTATTCATGAAGTTCTGGGTATTCCTATTGGAGGAACAGCTATAGCAAAGAAATGTGATGACTCATTGAAGAGACTAATTGCTGATGAAACAAAGAGTAAGGGGACTACTCCAACTATCAATGAGCTGAAATCAATGATCACCCCTGATCTTGCTGGAGACAAATTCAAGAGGATTTTCACTCTATTTGCCATAGGATCTCTTCTTTGCCCAAGCAGCTATGAATGCATTAGTGCAGATTATTATTCAGCTGTAGAGTGCCCAGAACACATCTCTTCACATGACTGGTGCAAAGTCTTTGTCTTAGATAAACTCACCAGTTCCATTGAGTGCTATCAAAGAACGGTGACAAAAACATCAACCACAACTCTAGGCGGTTGCATTCCTGCACTCGTGGTATGTATTCCCAAAATTCAGTTACATTTTTTGCTTTTCTTTTTTTTGTTTCTCTTTTCTTTCTTTTTGCTCTCCATATTTTAGCATCGAATAATTAGTTTTAACCACACACCCTAACATTTTTTGGTGTTTTTTACAGATAATATATTTTGAATTGCTAGACATCCCAAACCATACTAATCATGAAGCTATCCCACGTCTCAAGTTTTGGTCAACAGATATGATCAAAGCTTTTGAGACATTAGATGCAAAGGATGTCAATGAGTGCATCTTTGGGAAATTACCGGTAAATCTTTTTTTCGCTACCCCCCTCCCCCCTAGATACATTATGTTTTAAATGTTCCCAAATTGTATTCTCCATATAATTTTATATTTCTTCATATACAATTGCAGTTGAAGGTCAATAGGCAAACAATGTTGCCAACAAGTGCTACAACATCAGAAGCCCCAAGTGTATCTAAACCAATGCCTAGCAAATGCGTTCCTGGATCATGCACTTTCAAGGCAGATTTTGCTAGCTTCTCGATGGTATTGTAAATGAAATAACAAGTGCCATCAAACCAATTTTGTCAAGATACGTGATAGCTTGCATGCAGCATGTCATTTTCCAACAGAGGCACCAAGGCAAGATTCTCTACTTGCTGGACGAGAAAGTGCTCTTTTATCCCGGCAAATCTATATTTCAACCGGAGTTCACACTCGGACATATCACTGGAAGGACAATTCAGCAACTTGTCAGTTCAGAGTCAGCGAATCATAACGATACAATTGCAGTTGAAGCAGAGCAGCTTGGGCCACCTAACACCGCTTTCGTGCCATCTGATGACAATGCAGCTAAAGATGATTCCACAGTGATAAAGGAGGAATCAATACCGCCTGATGTCCAAGGGAACATAGAAAAGGAGAAAATGACATTCAAGTTGGACAAAACTGATGAAGAAAGATCAGCGTCAAGAGGACATGCTTCAAGCTCTTTCTTGCATGTTCCATCTTTCAGCCAAGATAGCTCAAACACATGCAGCTTTGATGATCTCTGTCCAGACCCTCTGCAGCAACCACAATTGCCTGATTCTTCCAATTTAGGCCAACACACTTCTCACTGAAACCTTGCATAAAAAAGGATGAAAACGGCATGGACGAGTGCTTGCCGGTGAACATTGCTCGACACTAAACCATCGAATTTCCAGCGAGAATGCTGCGATCATAATGGTGATTCATCTACAGTACTCATCATCGGCACCCGGCAAGACAATTGAGAACTCCGAGAGAAAGAAATTAGAACGCAAGAGTTTGACTTCTTTGGTCATCGGATGGACTCAAATTTTGAAGTCTTACCGAAACACAAGAAGGAATCCCCAAAATCCTGATACAATGCTATCAAGTTCATCAAGCGAGGGAAGCGACCAAGGTCACTAAATGAGGCAGCATTTCGCATTTACTCTTCATTTAGGCTTCACGAGGATCTGGCATAGGGAAGTCTCCCAACCATAACAGCTTGGAAGCAGACATTAATGCTCACAATGGAAAAATGCTGATTGATAATCCTATGCCATCTAACAAGTATTGAAGATTTAGAAGCTGTATGCATTATTGACCACATTTCTCAAACTGCAGTTTTCAAACCGTTGACATACCACATCAATTTCACATCTACACTGGTTGAGAAAGAAGTATTCAAAGATATTGTTGATCGGATACCCTTCACCGGCGCAAGGCAAGTTTTCTCTCTCTCCCTTTTTTCTCTTTTTCTTTTTTTCTATGCTATACACCACAACATGGCTGCAGTCATTTCTAACTTGTGAATAAAACAAAACTGAATGTTAAATATGTTGTATCTCTTTTTTTTTCCTAGGCCAAGAGTTGTGGAAATAAAAAAGAACTGGGTGGATCACAAGACATTTGGTCTATCCATGCGAGTCTATGGGAAAGTGTCATCTTATGTCATTGATGTGATGGGTAATCTTTGTGATGACAGAGGAATTTGAAAAGAACAAAGTGAATCTATTGCCAAATTCTTATTGGTATAGACATATTGTCGGAGCCGAGAAAGCGGTATGTCATTTTTTCCAACTAGCTTATCTTTCTTAATGTCACTCTCTACTTTTTTGTTTTTATGCACTCTCACACACGCTGTTTTTTGTATGTAGAAACGGCTCCGAGAGACAGGAAGCCGATGCTCAAGATTTATCAAAGCTTTTCATATCACCAAACCGGGCTACGAGGCTAGACTTTAAGTCTATGGTAAGGATCATGATCACTAGTTTTTTTTTGTTACAACTTGTTAACATAGACTTTTGACAAACTAACTTGTCTAAAATATTCAACATTACAAACTCTCATCCTCAATTTGATTTCTTTCTTTGCTTTTTTTTTGTGAGCTGTCAGATGTGTGTTGCAGCAGCACACCACTTTTTTTTTTATAGATCTGCAAGATAGATTTGAATGAAATATGATACATGCATATATCTCTTTTATTATACTAATATCTTGATAATACTATTTTTTGCTATTATCTTTTTTGTGCACATCAAAACAGGTGTTCATCCCTGTATTTAAAGATCAGTTCTGGTATCTTGTAGTTGCAAACTTTCGAATGCAAAAATTCGAAGTATTGATCCCTAATCAGCTGTTTCAAGAAATTAAAAGTGAAGCAGAGACTATCATACTGAATTTCAAGAGAATGTTCAACTACGCATGCCCACACAGCAAGGAAGTTCATATTTGGGAAATGGAAACTGCGTACCGTTACGTGACAAATACAGAAAATCGTTGCGTCCCTCTAACAAAACACTGGTTACATTATGTCATTTTTGTTGTTTTTTTTGTTTTCGTAAGTTCTTTGACCGAAAGTAACATTTTTTCTCACCCCATAAACAGTTGTGATAGCGGAATTTTTGTGATGCAATTATTGAAAAACCATGATGGTGATAGCCGCACTACTTCAAACCGGTAACTATTGAACCACTCCCCCACACTATGTTTTTCTTTTTTATGTGCATCTTTTTCTTATTTAACCATTTCTTTCTATTAAAGAAGCATCAATTCTTGTTTAAACAGGAGGAAGCAAAAGCATTGCGTGAGTCCTTGTCATACTATTTACTGACACACCCATACAACGATAAATTCAACTCTCTGGTTGATATCAAAAAGATATTATCGATTCATGTAAGTTCTCATTTTTTCAAAAGTTCTCCAATGAACCTTCTCTCATATTGGCGCCATTGTCCTAAAACAGTAATTTTTTGCTACTGTTTATTAATCTTCTAGATTCAAAACTCACTTTTTTTCCTGTTGTTTTCCTTTTCTTAGGGTGTCCAGTGGAATCCTTATTACGATCGAACAAGTTCGGTCCCAAGGTACAGGATTTTTAAGACCTTTTTTTGAATGACATGACATAATATCAAAGTCTTAAAAATATTTTCATACATGTCGTTTCCTGCTTTTTCTTTTTTCCTAGTATTAATGCTTTTTGTAGCACCATTCTTTGTGATAATCAATAGCTATTTCAAGAGTTAATGCAATTTTCACTTAGGAGATGCATGTCAAGGTGAATGGTCAGACTAGGGGGCACTAGTGCAATGTGGTTGAGTACATACCTTCAACTTTTTTGCCACATGAAAGCCAAAGTGTGGGGTACAACTTCAAATAGCAATTGAAAAGGAATCTCTTATCATTTTTTCAAGTTTTCAACTGCATGGCTCTTTTTTTGCCTTCAAGCATTTTGTTTTTGGTCTTATGTACTAGCCATCCAGATGATTTTGGCCTGATAGGTACCAGGCACCCCCCACACACTAGAGTTTGATTCGGTTCATTTGTGAAAAAACTAATTTTTTAACTATGCATGCACAATAAGCTTTGTGTTGAAGTTGTCAGCAATTGGTACACCTTCGATTAAAAGGTGTCTTTTTGAGTCCTTGATTTGTTCCCTGTATCCACTTTTTTTCTTTTAGTGACATGCAGCTAATCAATTTTTTAGTGTCCATATATATGTAAATCTAAAGTTCATTATAAGTTTATATTTTTGATCATGAGATTTCCTTCTTTTTCTTTTCGGGAATATTATAGAGTGAGGAGTATTCATTGTTATCTAGTCTTCAAGGAAACAGAAGCATCCCTTCAAAAAAAAAAAAAAAAAAAAGGAAACGAAGCACTATATATTTATGATTTTTACTTTAGAAATCCAAAGATGTCACAAAAACAAATTGTGTTTTGGGTTTTTAGAACAAGGATATACATGCTTTTTGTTGAAATAATGTTTTTCTTAACTTCCACTTTCATATGGATGTGAAACCATCCCCCCGCCCTGTTATTTCACCCACAAACCCGATGTCCCTAAAGAGAAAATTATAGCTTGTAGAATTTTTATTCCGGCCCAATAATGCTTGACAGAGAAACGAGAAAAAAATTGGCCCATTGTAAAGCCCAAACAGAGGAATGTGGACACGAGAAACCGAAAACAATATGGGCCGCAAATTGACAAATAGATCTTTGGCCCATTGTAAAGCCCAAACGAGAGGAATGGAGAATCGGGACACGGGACGGGGGGTTGGATCGCTGCGCGCTGCTACTCGTACTAGCGCGAGCGTGCGGCTATTGGTGGTAGCGCGCGTTTGCCGGGACGGCTTCTGGCGCGCGCGCGCCGCGCAGTCGCCCCCTCGATGTTGTCTACCGCAACCATAAACGCACGCGTGCCACTTCTAAGTGCTTGAAACAATGAGAGCACACCGCTGCTATCTTTTAGCCGCATACCGAAAAAATTTCCTGACGGTGTCGAATTACCTTGACAGTTATTGTAAAAACCGTCAGGGTAAATATAATTACCTTGACGGTTTTATGACAAGCACACAGGGAAATTAAATAACCGTCAGGAAAATGTGTAATTAACCTGTGAATGCACATAATAGTCGGGAAATTGCCTAAACCGTCACGGTAAATAGAATTACCTTGATGGTGTTGTATATTTTTTTGATGGTTATGAAATAAACCATCAGGGTAATTACATGAACACCTTATTATGGTTTTAGACAAAATTAGTCAAATGAGGCACTAAATGACCTCAAATGAAAAACTATTAAATACCAAGATTGTACAACTCATCAAGATCTATATTTGTTACATACTTTATTTTTGTATTTGATAAAGTTTTAGTAAACACTAGTCATATTTTTAAAAAATCTAAGATTTGACTTGGTCAAACTTGGTCAAATGAGCCACTAAATGATCCCAAATGAAAAAACTTTAAATACCAAGATTATACAACTCATTAAGATCTACATTTGATACATAAATCATTTCTACTTTTGAAAAAAGTATTAGTAAACACTAGTCACATGTTTGAAAATCCAAGATTTGACTTGATCAAACTTGGTCAAATGAGGCACTAAATTGCCTTAAATGAAAAACTTTTGAATACCATGCTTGTAGAACTCTAAAGATATACATTTGATATATAGGTTGTTTTTGCATTTGAGAAAGTGTTAGCAAACACTAGTCACAAAATCATGTATTAAACTAGAGAAAGAGGGTTGAATTACTTGTTCAAAACATCTATGTTAAATCTAAAACTTGATGTGTTCTTAACCTATGGCACGCATATGGTTGAGAAAATATTTAAGGCTGATATGACGTCAAAGTGGTGCATAATTTGTTGATTATTAAACATGACAAAAAAATGGAAAACTAATTTAAAAATACATTCTAAAGAACTTAAACGTGCCGAGCAGCTAGACCCGGGCCTAAAAAGCACCAACAAATCGCTTCATCATGCCGGCCCGGCTTAGGTCGAGTGTCCCCGACCGTCCATCGCAATCGGACGGTCGAACCGCTTCCCGGCCAAACAAAATCGTGAGCCATTGAACCATAACTCCTGTCTCCTCTCTCTCACCGCAGCCTCCATCTCCTCTCTCGGCTCTCCCCCCTCGCCCCCCCCCTTCCTCACTCTCACGACGGCCATGGCGGCGGAGAGCGGCCTCGCACGCCGCGGGTGCTCGGAGGTGGTGGGCCACGCGCCATCGTGGTGGGCGCCGTGCTCGCCTACGACGGCGGCGGGTGGCCTCGCGTGCGCGCACATAGGAAAAGAGCGGTGCCTCCCGGTTCCCCTCGTCTTCAGCAGTGCCCCCTCCCCTCCCCACTCTGGTCTGGTGGTGGGTTCCTCGTCGTGGATCCGGCCTCGGAGGAGGCGCTGCTGTTCTAACCGTGGAGGATTCGCTGCTGTTCCATCCGTCCAGGGTGCCGCCGCCGGCGGCTGGAGCTCTGGCCTCGGATCCGCCGAATCCACGTCGCTAGTTGCCCCTACTTATGAGAAGAGCTAGAACTCAAGTAAGCCGATGTCACTGTTGTTACCGGTTCGTTCTCTGAGCCAGCCTTATGTCATGACCAGCATATGGGCTTACAATAGTATTAGGGAGTGGGTCATGGTTGGGCCTGCGTGCCTTTCATTGTGTTGGGCTTGGCCCATGTATGAAGCCATATCCACGAAAAAAATTGCGGGCTATCAAAAATAGCGCTGGCTGATTCTGGCCGCTATTTGCCGCTATAGCGCCGCTATAGCTCCGCTGTAGCGACCGCTATACGCCGTAGCGGTCGCGCTATGGCGCCGTTATTGCACCGCTATAGCGCCGCTATAGCCCGCTATTTAAATACAGCCCACACCAGATTAAAAAATAAAAATATAAAACTAAAATCTCACAAGTGACAAGTAACTCACAAGTCACAACCCATGATCTAATAGTCTATGTATTATAGTCCAAATTCAAAAGCAAAAGGCATAAAGCCACAAGTGCCATAGTAAGCAACTGAAAGTCTGAAACATAAATGAAATGACAAGCACACAAGTTACTGCATCTCTTCATCAGAAATAGAAATGGAATCAGAATGCGTCGGAGTGTCATTTTCTCCATCAGAAGATGAAGCAGATAACTCATCATCATCAGTAGGAATCAGCCTCTGTCTCTTCCTGCTCTGGTTACCTCTCTTCCTCTTGTGAGGTACCTCCAATTCCTCCTTCCTCATCCTCTTCCATTTCTGTTTGCTCAACACCAGTGATCCACTCATTGTCTTCGTCTTCTAAGACATCACTAACAGGTTTCTCAAGTGGTTCTCTATCCTTGTTGTCCTTCTTTTGTCTCAGTTTTGAGTCGAATTTGACAAACACAAGATCCCTCATTCTGTCATGCAGCAGCCTATTGCGTCTCTTGGTGTGGACCTACATATAATTGGAATCAGTAAGAGACTAAGAGTCTAAGAGACTAAGAATGTAAGAGTAAGAGTGCAAGACCAATTCTTACTTGTTCAAATGAACTCCAAAGCATCTCTCACAAGCTGATGAACTGCATGTCAAACCGAGAATTCTAGCAGCTAGCTTTACGAGGGTTGGTGCACTACTTCCATGATTTAGCCACCACTTAGCTACAATACAACAAAGAAGTGGAAAATAGAGGACAATGTAAATTATTTGCCAACAAAAAAATTTATTTGCTAGAGGTAGAGGACAATTTTTCATACCGGGATCAAAATGAATATTTTTGCACCGCCTTTTAGCAATTTCTTTGCCAAAGGATCCTTCAAGCATCCGGAACTTTTGAAGCTCTTCAATAATCTTGTCCCGAGTCTCCTCATCTAGAACAAGCTTTGTAATGCAAGTTATGACACCATCTCTAAATGTTTCATTGTCCTCTATAGCCACCTGGTTTTGATAATAGTAGAAAGGGTTGAGGTAGCAACCAGCCCTATGCAAAGGAGTTTTCAGCTTACTGTCCCACCTCTTGTCAATGAACTGAAAAACTTCCTTGAACTTTCTCCTGTCATTATTGAACCTCTTAGAGATCTCATTCTTAGCCTCCTGTAGATACCCATATAAGAAACCCATTGCTGGCACATCACTGTCCATTCTCCTCAAGACATGAGCTAATGGCTCAAAGTAACTAACAGCAGTCTCAACATCTCTCCAGAAAGCTTCAGACTTGGCAACCTTCTCTTCTTTCTTCCCTTTGGCACTCTTTACGTAGCCTAGTTCATGGAGCTCATCCTCCCTAAAAAGCCTTTGCAATTGCTTCTTGTTTTCTAGCAAGCTTTTCAAGTTGAGATAAGCTGTAGCAAACCTTGTAACACCACACCTCACCAAATCTCTAGAAAGGTACTTCCTCATCAGGTCCAAAACTCTAGTATGGGCATAAAGAAAAACAGTCAAGCACTTTGCTTTGCTAATTGTTGCTGCAACTCTGGGTATCTTTCCTATATCTTCCAACATTAAATCAATGGTATGGGCTGCACAACCATTCTAGAAAATAGAGGGGTGCTTTGCTCTCAACAAACTAGCCGCTGCCTCATTTGGTCTTGCATTGTCAGTCACAACTTGAACTACATTTTGCACCCCTATTTCCTCAATACACTTATCAACCAACTCAGAAATGTATCTGCCATCTTTCTTCACAGCTGAGCAATCCACAGAATCAAGAAAATAATCACCATATGCACTATGAACTACCAAGTTCATCACACCTCTACCTCTCTTATCTCTCCAAGCATCAGTCATAACTGAGCATCCATGTAGCTCCCAAGACTCTTTGTGAGCCTTTACTAATTCTTGCACTTTCCTCTTCCTTTTTTGCAAGAATTTCCCACTCATCTCATATGGAGTTGGACCTCTCAAGCCCCTGCCAAAGTCTCCAATAGCATCAAGCATGAGCTCAAAGCTTGGAAGTGTCGTCACATTGTGTGGGATGCTAGCATCATAAAAAAATTACAGATGTACTCACATGCTCTGTCCCTCTTCTCTTCTCTTTTTTCATTTGATATCTTGGATTGAACCTTCTCTGAAAGAACACCTTTGCCCTTCCTTGCAGCCACTATTTCTTCTGTTGTTAGTCTACAGAACTTATCAATAGGACCTGTAGAATGACCTTTGCTAGTCATCTTCTTCAACACAATAACTGAATTTCCTTCTGCATCACTGTGTTCCTCTCCTTCAGAATGACTCAAATCAACTACAACTCTATCTTCTTCTTTGTCCTCGGCCTTCTTTTGCTTGTTATCTGACTTTATGGCTAGCACTTGAAGGATTTCTTGTTGCACATCAGATGGAACTTGTTTACACTTTGCAACATTGGATTTAGGAACTTTATCAAGGTGGAACTTGATTCTTGTTATTCCACCATGATAGATGCCGCTACAGAAGGTGCACTGGAGAGAACCTTCCTTGTTCACATCTGGCATTGTGCAGTACTTCCAAGCTGGGTCAGTTGCTTCATTTGATTCAATGCCCGTGGATGCAGTGCTAGATAAGCCTACAAAGTGGACATAACAGGAATAATAAGTGCTTGCTCATTGTAGGACTAACTGAACTGCAGCAGATGACTAAACTAAGACAATAAGACGCTAACTGAACTACCTATAATAACTAAACTAAGACAGTAAGACTAGACATCATGTATCAAATTGTAACATCTAACATCATGGCATGACACAGAAGAACAGGGGAGATTCGGGAACTTGCCTACTGTTGGCGCTGGCGCTGGCGGCGCACTTCGCTCAGGGCTTCGATCGCTTGCACCTGGGGTAGTCATGGCGGAGTCAGTCCTGGGAGGGGCGGCCTTTCTTCCTCGGTCCAGCTGGCGCAGGGGCGAAGGCCGTGGTCGTCGGGAGGCCCTGCTTCCTCGGTCCGGCTGGCACAGGAGCGAAGGCCGCGGTCGCAGGGGCGGCCCTTCCTCGGTCCGGCTAGCGCAGGGGTTGCTGGCGAAGGATGCAGGCGTAGGGGCGAACGCGATGGGGCGGTGGCCGCGGTCACGCGGTGCGCCGCGGTCGCGCGGTGGGGCGGAGGCAGCGGTCGCGCGGTGCACCGCGGTCGCGCGGAGGCCGGGGTCGCACCGCCACGAATGGGAGTCGGGGGAGGAGGGGAGTCGGGGGCGAGTTGGGGAGCAGAGTGACTGGAGTGTTCGATATCAGGTTAGGGTTATGTTTTGGGCTCCAGTTTGGGCTATAGTTCGGGCTCAATTTCGGCCCAAATGCCAATTCAGGCTTAGCGGAAAAATAGCGGCGCTATGCCGCTATAGCGTTTTAGCGGCGCTATAGTGCAAAATAGCGGAGATAGCACTGATAGCGGAAAAATGAGTGATATCGTCGTGGCGTTTTAAATATCCCGCTATAGCGGCTCTATAGCGGAAAAATAGCCCGCTATTTTTTTCGTGGAGCCATATATACCTTTGGCTCCTCTGTGGACAGACAATGAACATGAACAATACATTAATCCCCAATCTCTATCGTCTTCCACCTCGCTTCTCTGCTTGAGGCGGCTCTGCCGTGCTCCTCGCCGAGCGTGTTCGCCGGCAAAACCCTCCACTACCCTCGCCGCTGAGCGTGTTTGCCGGCCTTATCCGTCACCTCCCTACTAGGATCGTGACATTTGGTATCAGCTCCTAGTTTCGTGTGGATCTGCCAGCCTCAGTATGGCTGAACCCGGGTCGACACTGTCCCCCTCCGCCATTGCCAAGCTCGAGGCGCAGATGGATTGCCTGATGAAGATGGTGGAGGAAGTGAACATTGGGATGTGCAGCTCCCTCAAGACCCTCGCATCGGCGACACGGTCGTCCGCACCCTCATCTTCGCCCACTTCACCCACGTCCTCGACTCCGACCGCAACGACGACAGTTGCGACACCTCCACCCACCCCGGCGCGGACTGCAACGCCTACATCGACCACCACCACGGCGTTCGACGCCCTCGATGAGTGTGTGGTCACGTCATCCATCTATTGCAACCATGCCTCGGCGTCACTGGTATCCACCGCTGCAACCACTTCGCCGCCCATGCCCACTACTGCACCATCGGCATACACCGTTCCGACCACTTCGCCGCCCATGCCCACTACTTCACTGACATTCAGTCCGACACCGACTCCTCCGATTGCTGCTTCGACACCCATCCCCAAACCAACCCCTCCAAGTTCAGAGGACGACTCTGCCATCGACATGCCCACCAGGTGTTCGACAGATTACCTCTGGCGCGACACCAACATACTGATGCCTGGGAGCAGCATCACCACCATCTCAGCTATGGGGCCATTCTCAGCTGGAGCAGTTGGCATGTTTCAGAATGCACACCAGGTGTTCAAGGTGACATCCGCAAGCTCCTATCCTTTTTCAGTTAATGATGGCAAGTCCTATGACTCAGTGTTGTTATGGCCACCTCCTCTGAATCAACGAATATATTGTCCTGCTTTCTATGTGTTTGATCGGGGAAGGAGTAGAGAGAGAAATCTCACATATTGGCCATCACTGCAAGCAAGTGCCTTAGTTTCCTGGTTGGGAGTCCATGCACTAACTTTGTTGATTGAGTTGAAACCATGGCCTAATTGGCACAGAGATCATGGCAGTTTCATAGTGGCACATGTCTGTCCACATCATTCAGGCATAGTGATATGGGTTCAATTTAGCTGCTCAGTGCATAAGCTCCTAGTATGGCCTCTCCAGTGCAACTCACGATGGGAATGCGATGCAGATTGCATTCAGTTACTTGCAAGTGCAGGGCACATTGATTCTATCAAAATGGAGGCCATCGGGTTAATACAGATGCATATTCCAATTCCAGTCATAGAGGTGTACCAGCTGTTATTCACCTGCTATCATCAGCCAGTGGAGTGGAAGCCCCAATGGATATCTCTGGTATACATCATCAGTAGCTCCATGCTCATAGACACTGCCTGTTATGCCTACATTCAGGGCAACCCTTCAGTAGTGGTCAGATAGATGTGCTATTGAGTCAGCCAAGGCCACCACGTGTGCTATTTGACCTGATGAATCCTGATGGTCTGCTCAAGCTAACAAGATGCCCATCTTTATGCAAGTCTGCAGCTGCTGTGCATTTGCAAAAGTCATCAGCATTGGTGCTTGCTATTTCCTTAACAACAGTACAAATATCATCAGTGTGGCCAGAAGTGAGTGGTAGGGCTCTGGAGTCCATAAATCTATTGCCGACTTTGTGCTTCCGCATTGGCGAATGTTTATATCAACTGAAAATTGTGATATCACACAGGCACAGTCAGATGCTGCTATTCAGTTTCAGTCAGTATGCTTCTCTATTGCTACATCCTAGTCAGAGGTGCTTCAGTCAATTATGGAAGCCACCATGGCCGTGTCAAGGTCATTTACTGGCCAATTGTAGCGAAAGTGTGGTGCGAGTGTTCTTTTGGCCACTGCCTGTGCATATCCTTTCAGTTGTTACCAAGAAACATTTGTTGGTTTCAATTGTGAGGTGGCCGCAAAAGCATGATGGCACTATAAAATGGACTGATTGCTTTCTCTCGGATGGGAATTTCGTTATTATTTGGAGCACAACTGAAGTGAGGAGGGCTACTAATTGTATGAGGCATGAGAGCTGCTACTACTATGTGGTTTGGGGTGGTCCTTTTATTTTGGTTTGTGTATCAGTATCAGGACATTTACTTGGAGCTGAAACACTGCTGCTCAATATTTGGCTAGTCCAGAAGTGCCACCATTCACACAATGCTGCAGATGCATCTTTTCCCATATGCCTGATTGGTCTCAATGCTGTTTTAACATTCAATAGCTGTGGTAATAATCTCGTGAGTGCTTCTGAGATTTATTACATACTGATGCAGCAATACCATAGATGGTTATCCTTGAGTGAAAGAAGATATGGGGGAAGCAACTTAGTGATGCTACAATTCTTAGTGCCTACCTGCATGATATTGTCACCTGTGAATTACAACAACAGGAACAATGGAAGTGTGTCTCACCGGTGGTTGATATTTGTACCACTTCATGAGCTTTATCGTCTCTCATGTTTCAAGCCACGTTCCAGTTCAGGGAAGCTACTGCTTGTTTGGGCTAAACCATATGTTATCCGGATAAGTTCCAACATGAAGGCACTCTTCCTGTGCAATCCTACTCAACACTGTGGGCTACTCTATTCTGGAAGGCCAGCGCTACTTCCATTTGCCTCATCAAGTTTGCTTGCCTGGTTTGATACGGAGCTGGAGCATGACAGGATTATTTTGCCTGGTCCTCAAACGACAAATTTTGTGGGCCTGCAACTAAAATTGATGGCTTTTGGTTTGACTGATCTTCATGCCAATGAAGCAGACGAAACTTATTTTCGCGGAGCATGGGAAGCTATCTACAGTGAGTGCTTTGCTTCTCCATTTATTCTGCCAACGGTTCCTGTCATTCCGTTTCAAGCATCTACAAGTCAACACTCAAGAATTCTGGACGTCATGAACAAGACAAGGGCCGGTTCTAACATGCTGGTACTTCAATTCTATTTGCTGATGATTGAAGATCCTTGAAGGCTTGGTTGCAGAATGGAGCAACCATGTGAAGACTGAAGACCTCTGCAGAGCATATACATTTCTTACAAGGTGATTGAAGAACGGTAATGCTTGTGTACATACGTTCGACACGTCGAACGCCGATTGGGCCGGACACGGGGCCCAATAGCGGGGGGTGCGGGCAGTGAGACGAGCACGCGCGCGGTGGACACACACATCGTTCACTCCGCCCGCGCCGCATACTCCGTCCACTCTCTTCCTCATCCCGTGCTTCCTCTCATAATCGCGTCCTTCCACTCGGCGAGCTCGCCGCGAGCGCCGCCGCCCTCTCGTGCTCGCTGAGATCGACGACACGCTCGTGCTCGCTCCCTCCCTTCCCTTTATCGCGCGCCCTCCTTTCTCTTGCATCCCCGCTCGAGCACCTAGGGTTCCGGCAAGGGGGCGGCGGGATCCGGCGGCGGCGCCCGCGGATCCGGGGGGTCCGGCCGCGGCAGTCGCGGATTCGGCGAAAGAGACCCCTCTCTCCCTCCTCCCCCCGTCTCGTCCTTTTCCTCCCCATCTCCGATGGCGACGGCGGCGGAGCCTTTACCCGGCCATGGCGGTGTCGGCGGTCGCGCGGGACCACACAGGATCCGCCGGGGCGCGGCGGTGCCCAGGTAGGCCTTGCCCCGCGCTTCTTTCTCTTCTCTTTTTGCTCCCCCACCATTCCCGGTGACTAGCTAGGGTTTCCGGCGAGGTCCCCTTGTGTTTTTTTTTTTAATTTTTGTGGGTTTCACTACATCTCGAGGTGATGTTTCAGCAGCTAGGGGGGGGGGGGTGGTTGTTTTCGGTGCCGTCTCTCCGATGTTTCAACAGATCCAGCCGTCTTTTTTTCAACTGTCTTATCTGTATTTTTCGTTTTAAAACAGCAACACATTTTTGTTTGTTTCAAAAGATTTGTGTACATGCTTCTTTTTTTCTAAAATTTTGTTTCAGTTTTAGTTTATTATTTCAGAAAGGTTCTTTTTTTCCCTCCTTTGTTTCAAAAGCTTTTCTCCTGTTGTTTCTTTTTGTCTTTAGCCTATGTTTCGCATATCATTTTCTAATGTTTCTGCGTGGCGGTGGTGTTCTCAGATTTGTTTAGTTTTAGTTGTTCTTTTTTGTTTCAAAACGTTTCTTCACGGTGTTTCTTTATGTTCTCAGGTTTGTTTCAATTTTTTTTGTTTTTCTATTTTGTTTCATTTTATATTTCTTTTCTGTTTCAAGTGTGTTGTTCATGTTGTTTCTTTTCTTTCTCAGGTTTGTTTCATTTTTTATATTTGATTTGTTTCAGTTATTGATTTTTTCTTTTTTGTTTCAGATGCATGGGGGCGGCCATGTCAGGCCGGCGGCGACAGCAGCGGCGGCAGGTGGTGTCGCATGCGGTGGGGCGCCCGTTTGTGCCCGCGCATGTGTGTATATGTCGGTGGGGTGGCGTCGGGGTGCCCCCGCGCGTGGTGTGTGTGCGTGTTGCGGCGAAGGGAGATGGGCCGGGCTCGAGCGTTCTACGAGTAGAACGTTCGATCGCTAGTTGCACCCATTGAAGAACCACAGCTTGAGGGCAAGCTATTGCTAAATTAGGGGGGAATGTCATGACCAGCATATGGGCTTATAATAGTATTAGGGAGTCGGTCATGGTTGGGCCTGCGTGCCTTTCATTGTGTTGGGCTTGGCCCATGTATGAAGCCATATATACATTTGGCTCCTCTGTGGACAGACAACGAACATGAACAATACATTTATCCCCAATCTCTATCGTCTTCCACCTCGCTTCTCTGCTTGAGGTGGCTCTGCCGTGCTCCTCGCCGAGCGTGTTCGCTGGCAAAATCCTCCACTACCCTCACCGCCGAGCGTGTTTGCCGGCCTTATCCGTCACCTCCCTACCAGGATCGTGACACCTTAGCCTGTCTCCTATTTTGTTTCTGTACTATGGACTAGAATGTGGTGTTCTTGGGGAACATGGGTGTTGATCTTGTGCGGCAAGGCTGAGATGAGAAGCCAGGCAAGTGTGGAAAAGGTGAGGTGAGAAAAAACTTTTCGACTGCTGAAAATATTAAATTTCATACTCTGTTAATTTATCAGATGGGTCTGCAGTGCTGAAATTAGTTTTTGCCGTGGTAATATGGTGGTTTGGGAAGTGCTAGGTTCTTGTTTAGAACAAGGCACGTGAGTGTGCAGTCAAGAAGTTATCTCATTTGGGTAATTTAACCAACAATCTGAAAATTTGTGTCTTGCTTTATAGTCTGAAGCTTTCTAATTTGGAGAGAGCTAAATAAATGTCAGGTACACTACTGCAGATTCGCACATCACTGCCCACCTAATCACCGCCGGAAATGGCTAAACCGGCAGTGATGACTCATCACAGCCAGTGCCAAGCTCGACGGAGCCTGACTCGCGTCAGGCAGCGAAGGTACCGGCAGTGATGAGTGCCATTACTGCCGGTTTGGCACACAAACCGGCAGTGATATGGAAGTCATCTATCACCGATGGCTCTAGCTAGGCCCCGGCCGTGGAAATACCAATCGTTGCTGGCGTCTGGCAAGAGCCGGCAGTGGCCACCTGACAGCACTAAGATGGCTGCAACCTTCCTCTTTTTTTACCAGATTGCTTTCTTCCTCACCGAGTACAACATAATAATTTAATAAATAAAAACAAAAATTCATAACACCAACTTAATAATAAATTTTTGCATTACATATGTATAGAATTCTTATACGAATTATGCATTACATAAGGATTGATTATATTCTAATAAATAATGTTAAAGATCGACGACGGCGATCGTCACGTCGCACTCGCCGCCGCGATCACCGTTGCCGCCGCTGCGGACGGCATAACGGCGGGCCGCCGTCACGGCCGCCTCGGCGGCCTTGCGGGCCGCCTGCGCCGCGTGCAGCGCTTCACGGAGCTTGTCGGCCTCCTCTTCAGCCCCCAAGCGGGCCGCCCGCTCCACCTCCACCGCCAGGCGGAGCGAGGCAGCCTCCACCTCCGCCTCCCTGCGCCAGCCCCGCACCATTTAGCTACATCAAGTTCTATCATCTGATCCATGAATGTATAATATTACAGAAAAGGAAAACAAATCTAACCTAACTAGGTCAAATGGCAGGCACAAATCATATGTTTGCTTGCACAATCTAGCTAGATTCACTACAAAATGCCACATTTGCAAGTTATCAAAATCAAACTGTATATGTGTTGGCTTCCTGATGACTATCCAACATCATGCACACCTCCAAGGCCTCCCTTTGTCCTGAAAAAAGAACAACACAGTGCACACACGAAGTTAATTATGGGACTTGTATAAGTAAAAAATACAAATAAAGATGACTACACAGTTTATCTGGTGCTTCAAAACTTCCTATGTTTTTTCCTTTCTAGAAAATTTAAGGAGAGTCAAAATCAAGTTGCATTCAAATTAGCACAGTTACATTCACCTAAGTTCCCACTCCCACCTGAGTTCTAGCTATTCTCTCCTCCTGCTGCAAGTCCAAACAGTAAAAACAAGAGTATAGGCTCTAATCACCATCATGAAACATGCGGTTATATATAAATACTTGCTGACCCTACAAGTGTTTCAACTTTCAGTGTAGAGAATTTGCAGAAAATACCTATGTAAGATAGTGAAAAAAAAAAACTTTACCACATCAAGAAAGAGCAATAGCTAGGGAACCAAAAAGCATGATGTGCCAAGCTGTTATTGTTTAAGTGGCAGACAAGTATGCTAGCTTTTTTTTTAACAAGCCTGCTATCTTTTTTCTTATAAGTTTATTATCTACAAATTAGTGGACAAATGCTAGGAAAGTGAAATTTTGGCTGTATATATTCTAAAATGAACGGAACACAACACATTAATTCACCAGTACTGATCTCGTGGCCACTTGCCAACCTAAACTAAAATCGAATTGAATTTCCCATGGATTTGTAACAGAAGAGTAGGATTGCTATATCAAGAACTGCTACCAACAACTCTAAATTTACAGCCACCCAGCTAATTTTCAGCCTAGTAGATTGCATCACGCATACACTCTGTCCACATCATGCTAGTCAAGCAAAGCAGACAAGAACTCACCTTGTAGGGGCTTTGTCGAGCAGGTGCTGGGTGTCCTTCTGTTCATCCTACAGTAGACGCAGTTGTGGCCGCCAGTTGTGCTGCATAAGAGCATGCAGAGATGGGTGGGGGTTCCGCCAAATGCCAGTGCTGCTCGCCTAAATTTGCACAAGGAAACTTACCTGTTGCTTCGTCTAGGACATGGTGTCCTAGGCTCGTACCTGGAGGGAAACGCTAAAGCCGCTGCCATCGCCGGCCGGATTCGTGATGTGGTCCTCTGCTTCCACCCTCATCCTCCTCAAAACCTGAAGCCATGTCGCCATCAGTAGGAGACATCGGCCCCTGCCAAGTTGCAGCGGCAGTAGCCATGGTCGCCGTGGCATTGCAGACGCTCAGATCTAGAGATGCCGTGCTCAAGTAATAAGATAAGGGAGGAATCAATCACCTGAGATGCAGATGGCGGTACCTCGAGGAAGAAGATGGCATCAGGGTCGCAGATATGCATGCCCTCACCTACCATGAGGAAGAAGAGCGGGTGCTGCAACCCCGACGAGGGCACAGAGGGAACGACGGCCCGGAGAAGACGGTCGCGGCGCCCCGTCGATGGCGAGGACGGCGAGGATGGTGGATGCGGCACTGAGTATGCGTCCACGACGGCGAGGTTGCTGGGAACGGCGCCAGGGATGCGTCTGCGACGGCGTGGTCGGCGGGCGCGGTGCCCGGATCCGGTGGCCTCGAACTCTCGTGATGAGAGGGAGGGGCGGGCGTGTGGAGTGGACTGCGGTGGCGTGAGGTGTGAGGGTGGCGGCTGAGATGGGCCTCCCATTTTCTTTTGAGAATGGTTTAGGGTTTCAGCAAACACTGACTAGTGGGCCCAACTCATTTTCATTGTGCACGAGTGCGCTGGGCTCAGGGCACCAAAGTGTAAACGGGCTATACCGACCGATCGCTGGCCTCTAAGATGTCTATTTAGCAACCGATGGTCTGTGATAAATCTGTAGCGACCGATGTAGCGACCGATGTTCAGTAATAGCGACCGATGATCTGTTAGAAAGATATAGCGACCGATTGTCAAACGTTATTATTAAGTTATAGCGACCGTTGTCCGACTCAATAGATTGGTTGTGGTATAGTGTATATCAAGTCGTGTGTGAAGTGGCATACCCATGTCTTGGATCAGCAAGTGTGTGGTGCCATATTTATGCAGGTAATCCCATAGGTTTTATACTTTTATTGATTGATTGGTAAGTAATTTGTGCCTATTTATCAGAACTTTTGTGTGTTTCTTACAATAAATTTGATATCATTTGATCACCATATACTGCTTATCTTTTTCTATCCATGTCACTTTCCATTCCTAATTAAAGCTCCTATGATATTCTCAAATGCATGCATGACCAAAAAAGGGTCTACACCAGCAAGGAAAGGCCTCTCGGGTACTTTTTTTTATAATGTATACCTGTATTAATTAATAAAAAATAAACACGTCCAAATACAAGTATACCGAATAAGGATACGTAGGACAGCTGTCCAACCTATATTCTACAAGAAAAGAAGCCGGCCGCATCTGCTGCCGACGAATATCACCGACACCACCGACGTCGCCAAATCTGAATCACCGAAGCCGAGGAAACCACCGGCGTTGAGGTGGACTGCAGCAGACGCTCAATCTCACGGAGGCGAAAAAGTCTTTGAGCACCCATTTGTCAGGATCACAATCCAGGTTGGAACAACGAGCGCGATGCCGACGATGGCATCCGCCATCGCAGTGAAGCCAAACATGCTCAATCCCGATCAGTGCCGCCGGCAGATCGAGTTCGATCCAGCGCTTTCCATCTTGCCACCATGTCCTCAGCCGCCACCATAGCCTTGACCTTAAACGCGGCACGAGCACCGCCGCTCCGCCACGATGACGAAACAGCAGCCGTCGCAGACTCCTACATTGCCTCACAGGTCTCCCATCGTCACCGGAACAGGCGATGACGAGGTGGACGAAGATCGAGAGGACCTTATTCCACCATTGCTGCACTGCCACCTCCACCAAGCTCGCACCGTCGGAAACCCTAACCCTAGAAAAGGGACATAATCTACACCGCCGGTCAAGGTCACGCGGTTCCCCACATATCCGAGGCCCCAAAGGCCGCCGGAGGCGGAAGGAACCAGCGACCTCGCCGGTAGGAGCACAAAACGTCGGTGGCGGCGCCTCGATGGAGCTCTTCGTGGCTAACTCTAACTCCAATTTGTTGTGGTTTTCCCGTGATTCGGATTGTCTTCGTTTCCTATATTAATTAATCAATTAATAAATTTTTAGCTCAACTAGAGTGTTTACACACTCCGGGAGGGGGTTGCTTCACATGTAGGATTGACCCGGGCCCCAACTCAAGGCTTACTTAGCAATCTTTGTGCGCAGATGAATTACAAGAATGGGGAATGTTTATAATCTTGTTAGACAAAAAATGATCATGAAGGATTAAAGGGTAGCAATGCATTTCAGAAGAACAGTTTGAATCTCCATCCATCAGGCGAACAACAATCGGAGCACTCTGACAGTACTCTCACATGGAGCACTTGTTGTAGTCTGCAAATCTCTGCCACTGCTGCACCCATCAGGAAGGGGAGCCGGTGAAGTCACGGATGCCTTGGGAACCCTGGACAGCACACTGTCGCTGCGCCCTTCGGTGAAGTCACCACTGCAGATTTAGCCGTGGAGTAAGTCAGTACCGCTGCGTCCTGCCCATGATCAAGGGAGATGGGTGCTGCCCCAGTGCGGTTGCTGCAACCGAAGTAGATGAGGGTTTTGGCGCGCATGCAGCTCGGATTCTCCCGCGTGCCCTCACCCGCCGTAGCCGGATGCATGCCCCATCGCTTGGAACCGACGACCGCGTACAGCATGCCTTCCGTCGTCGCTTCAAGCCAGCTGGAAGCACAAGAACAACTGATCGCCTTACACGACGGCGACACCGCCCGTCTCTTGACTAACAAAGTGTTTTCTGAAAAAACCACCACACGCAGACCCCAGACGGCTCGTGTAGAGGGGCTGTACATGCCCTTATTAGTGGTAAGGAGTGGCAGGCACAGCGTTCCGCCTATTGTATGCCTCTTTCCCGATGTCTCAAATTCCAATGCCTCATGTTCTTTCTTCTTTTCCAGTTCTCTCCCATCATTTTATTTGTTGACGCTAACAAATAATATGTTCGCTAAAAGGACAACAGCTATCAGGTAATTTGTGACATGATTCAGAGATGAGGTATTGTACATGCAAGTGTGTGGCTCCATATTTATAGTGGCATCAATATGGGTTCATTGATTAGTATGGAACTTATTTGTGCCCATTCAATGCGATAGTTTTATGGTGGTTTAAAAATGGGTTGTTCATCATAACAGACTGGTTTGTGGAAAAAAAAAATAGGAGTCGCTTAGTGAAAGTACTCCCTCCGTCCCACAAATATTATCGTCCTAGCACCATGCAAACCAAGGAAGCCTATCAAACATGTGGTACATAGAGGGCTTTTTCTTTTTCTCTTTTCTATTGGCAACAATGCCTTTTCGTTTCTTAAAAAAAAACAATGCCTTTTCGTACGTGAGATGTACGTGGACGGATTGTTTCAGGAGTGGGTCTCATATAGCTGCTACTCTACTCTGTTAGCTATTCGGATTGCAGAATGACACTCTTTCGTGGGACAAGTTTTAAACTGTAGAACGACAGTCTTTATGGTACAGAGGGAGTACTGATTAGGTTATAAAGACATGCTTTGGGAAAGATACTGAAAATTATCGTACAGAAGGGGATAGTTCTAAAAATGGTGGATCTGACAAAATGGTAACTTTGGTTGTTTTATGTGTCTTTGAGCTACAGATTGCGATCTTGTGCCATCCGTTCTCTTCTCGGTCTTTCCTGGAGCAATTTGAGCAGATCGGGCTCTTTGGACCCTGAGAAACAACCAGGGACAAGCAAGCAACCCTAGGTGCACGATTTCGCCAGTCTGGTGGGATCTGGACCACGGCCTGACATGCAACATCCAAACATGCCCTTAATAACGATAAAGGGAAATGTGTTGAATAATCCACCACCTTTCTTCTCTTGTCCTCCCACAAATAGGAGCTATTTGCACTTATTGCATTTACAAATGGGAGATATATGGATTGGTAGATACAGGATCGATGATTCTAGCTTGTGCCTCTTTCCCGATGTTTCAAATTCCAAGTTTCTCATGCCTCTTGCCTTTTTCTTCTTTTCCGGCTCTCTTTCATCATCTTATATGTTGATGCTCGCATACCAATATTTTTCGCTAAAAGGAGAGGCAAAAACAGGTACATGTTCAGCAAGTGTCTGCTGCCAAATTTATGCGAGCATCCGTATATAGATTTCGTTGATCGGAATGTTTGGTAATTAAATTTTATCTAATTTATGAGAAATTTTTGTGGTAGTTGGAAAAGATATGCGCTCTCCATCAAGAGAGATTGAATCGTAAAAATACTTAAGGTACTTATATTGAAAGTAAATCAGGCAGGGATACTACTAAAAAGAGTGCGTTGATATATTATTGTAGTATTTATTAGTTTACCAAAGGCTAAACAAATTTGTTTAGGGTGATGTTGATTTACAGGCCAGCATCCTCTAGCTCTGTGGATCAATTACTCTGTCTTTCTTGGAGCAATATGAGCACGTCGACGTCAGGCTCTTATGGATGGGGGGAAGGGTGTGCTGGATGCCTCGATCCTCTGCCACCATTCTCCCTCTTGTCCTCCATCAAGCCTGTGCGCCCTCTCTGTGGCCAGCTAGGGTTCCTATTCACCATCACTCAACTTGCTCACTCCCTCAAAGTGGCTAGCTAGGGTTCTCATGACTACATGGTGTAGAGCCAACCCCGGTGGTCAGGTTGGGCATCTGGCCAGTGGCCAACCAGCTGGTGACAGGATCTTGGCATCCGTCCCCAGCTGCAGATATTCTCAATTTGATTCTTCAGTATTGTGTTAGGTGTGTAATGTGTTGATAATGCTTCTGCATGTGAGTACTCAATAAGCCATTTCACTATTTTGTTTCCAAAAGTGCTGCAGCAATATAATTCTCAGTTGCAATCAATCAGATGTAGGTTTTAGCATAATTTACCATAGTAAAATATTTTACTTTGCAGGGGTAATACAAGCAATTATTCATGATTTTTTTAAATAAAGGATCTCTACATCCGAGGATGTACACAGCCAATTATTATAAGCAATTATTCACGATGCCTTACCATCACAATGTGTTGATGCACTCAGTTTTGCTGTAAATTTAGAAACAGAAACAGTTACAGTAGTATTTTTAGGTGCAGGCCAATGTTTGTATTCATTGGGTTCTTGCAAAGATCATAGCTCACATAGGCGAACAGAAACCGATGATTGTGGTGATGTGGTGACGCCGGTGTAGGAGAAGAAAGAGTGATTCAGTGTTCGCTTGCCATTGCTGTCCTGCACGGGTCCATCTCAGTACTCAGGATGCCAGCCACCACTACACACACCATCCACTCGCACCATTCTGTGTAAACCAGTTGTGGCACCAGGAAGTGGGTCAGCTCCAAAACTGCAATATTATCATTGGCAGCTACTGAAAATAACAGACTCTTCTACATTTGTATCCACCATCAGCCATTGGATATAGGAACAGGCATATGACTCTTTCTTGATGTCTCCAATTCCCATTACTAGTAGTGATGTGTTCCTAAAAGGGAGAGGCGTCATCCGAGTGACGCTTGTTCAGCATGGTGCTATATTTATACGGTAACAATATTGATTTATTCATTGTTCTAAAAAAGTATTGATTTATTCATTGGTAGGTTTTGTGCCTACTATTTAATGCTATAACTTATGAGTCCATCTGTAGCCTTTAAGGATAATAATAATGTATTCAAACCCTCTTTTTTATTTTTTATTGTATTGGTCCATCACAATCTCTATATAGCTATCGTACATAAATTCCTTAGCTCAAACATGTCAGGCCAGTTTTCATCAAGGTTTCATAGGTATTAAATATGTTGATGTGGTACTGTATTAATGAAGAGAGTGTACATGAGATCCCTCAACAATGGTCTGGTGTACATGATCCGGAGTGGCAGCTCCTTGAATTAGTTCAGCACGTGCGTCTTCCTCGATGTTTCAAATTCCTAAGCCTCGAGTTTTTCTTCTTTTCTAGTTATCATTCACCGTCTCTTATCTGTCTATATGCTAATACTAATATCTGTTCACTAAAAGGAGAGGCGATATCAGGTCATGTGCGGCTTGTGGAGAGATAGTATTGTACAGGCAAGTGTATGGTGCCACATTTATGCTGGCATCCCTAAGGTTTTACTGATTGAAGGGCAACTATTTGTGCCTAATTTAAGAGAATTCTTGGTCATGTGTGGCTTGTGGAGAGATAGTATTGTACAGGCAAGTGTATGGTGCCATATTTATGCTGGCATCCCTAAGGTTTTACTGATTGAAGGGCAACTATTTGTGCCTAATTAATTTAAGAGAATTCTTTGTGGTGGATGGAAAAATTGATATGGACCCTTCATCAAGAAAGATTAATTCAAATGGTAAAAACACACGGGAACTGCCCCAATACTCCTTCTCTAGAAAATTGCACACATCTCAAAGCAACTTATCCCTACTTATTAATCATTTTCGTGATTAATTCTAATTCAGGTTTGAATGGCTCGGCCCGTCCATGCTGGGCCCAGTGCCCAACCCAGGAACCCAAAAGGGAGTCGTGACCGTGATCTCCGCCTACGATCCACTTCCTGCGGCGTCAGTTTTCCCTTTACACGTATGCCGGCGCCGGCCGCACTGGCACCGCCACCACTGCCGCATCCTGCTTGTTGCCGGGCCTCCACAACCCTACGCCTCGTTCTCCATTAGCCCGCGCGGCCGGCCGCCACTGCATCCTTTGCTCCCATCGAGTAATAGTGCAGGCCGGCCATGGCTACCGGTCTGCTGGTGCGCTCACGGTCTTGTGCCCCAGGCGAGCATCCAGGACACCGCAACCTGCCCTTAACTCTCACCAGAGCGGTGCCTCATGGTGATGGCATTACTGCATTAGAACGCTCGGCAATTTTAACGTACCATCTGTAGTGATAGGTCATAGCTGTGCATTGCTATTCTTAGGAATAATTCGTCCTCTGTCTCTGAGAAAATTCAGAGAACCGAGCTCACTAACAGAACATTGCAATAGAGTACGTACAAGATTCAACACAGTCAAAGTACAAGTAATTGCATAGACGCAAAACAACAAGATTATATATACTAATTAAATCTCTATAAATAGTACATGTAAAATCTTTATGCATGACACAGTCCTCTCGCGTGCAAATTGGAGGCCCTGCCACGTGATGCCACTGTCCTGGAGTCTCTTTGGCGACCGCCGTTGCCATATCCTCGTCGGCGTCAGATCCTCGTCGGCGTTAGCACAGGGATATGCAGCCTCGTCTGTCTCGTTGCCTGAGTTGGTGTCCACCATGTGGCCACGGCCCATGCAGCCCTCCGGCATAGACAGCAGGCGGCAGACTTCCATCCACACGACGTGGGCGAAGCACTAGCCTCATCGGAAGGGTGCCGGTCGATGTGGAATTCCTGTCGACGAATGGAACGGCGGCACAATGTCATAGGGGAGGAGGGAGGAAGAGGCGGGGTAGGCCGTAGGCGAAGGAGGCGAGCAAGAATTCGGCGGTGGCGCAAAGAATCTGTGAGTCGCGCGGGAGACACTTGATTTCTGGGTTGGGCCTAGTCTGGACGGGCCGAGCCCACTCGGGACCCAGGTTAAAATTAGTTTCGAAAATAATTAATAAATAGAGATGAGTTGCTTTGAGATGTGTGCAAATTTTTAGAAGAGGAGTACTGGAGCAGTTCCCAAAACACACAAGGCTCTGAATGAAAGTACTTTAATCAACAACTGGGGATACTGCTAAAAAGAGTGTGACCCATATCCATATATTATTTCCAAAGTCTGGCTGGAACCTTGTTCCATTATCTAAAAATTATTACCAAGTCTAGATCGGTTTGTTTACAACGACATTGACTTACTGACCAGTGTCCGGCCGCTCTGTCTATCATCTACTATGTCATTTTTGCGGCAATTTTTAGTGGGCCAAGCTCATAATAAGGATGTGAAAAAAAACTGGGTTTCATCCTATGCCACCATTCTGCTTCTTGTCCTGCATCAAAGCTGGTCCCTATCTACCGCTACTCGGCTGGATTGATCGGCAACTGCTTACTCCCTCAGGCCATATGCCCTGTGTGGTTAGGGATTCCAATTTCCAAGACGACATGGTGTAGTGCCTGCCCGGTGGTGAGAACAGCATGGGAGTCTGGTCAGTGGCCATCTGTTGACAGGATCTGGGCGTCGGAAACCTCTTGTAACAACCAGGGGTGGCAACACATATTAACTCTGCCGTCCATCTTCTAAGAGGTAAACCCTAAACCCTAAACCCTAAACCCTAAACCCTAAATGGATTGTCCATCAAGAGAGACTGAATGGTAAAAATACGTAAAATCCTTTGGATGTACCTAAATCAAACGACCATTCCTAAGTGTGGATACTACTAAAAAGGGTGTGACCCGGGCCAGTGTCCGTGTGTGTGTGTTATTGTAGTATTTATTAGTTTAACAAAGGCTAAACTGGTTTGTTTAGGGCCATGTCGTTGATTTACAGGCCAGCATCATGTGGCTCTGTCAATCACCTATTGTTTTTTCTTGGAGCACTACAAGCACATTGCTTTGACCATTCTAAACACTTCTACTTTGACAGGAGCAATACAAGGGAGCTATCTGCACTTATGGCATTTACCATGTTGACGAACATACAGTAAATGATATTTTTTTAAGAGCACGTCGAAGCGCGTATTTCATTAAGAAGGAAAAGAGTTTTACAGCATTAGAGTACCCACGGTAACCGCACTGTTACTGGCTAAACTTTAGACTACTGGATTCCTGAGAAGAAGACTGTTGGATTCCTGAGAAGAAGCTACATTTTTTACGAACTAATTTGCCCTTGAGAAACAGGTAACGCCTCCCGAGCTCAGAGCTGCGCTGCACGCGCCAACAACACTCCTAGGTGCTTATTCCCAGCCGTACACCAGCGCTAGGCTTCTTTCTTGATCTGCAAAGCTAGCACCTGAGCTGTCGACGTTCTTCCCGGGAACGTCTGCATGTTTCTCTCCTTCCAGACCAACCAAATGATGAGGCGTACCGTGGAATCAAAGCCACGTGGAATCGGCTTTGGCAAGAGTTTCCTGACGCGTACCCACCAGTGTGGATGGTGGTTTCATCAACAGGAAGGATCTCCACCTGTAGACGCAAGGCAAGGAAGCAAGTGCCAAACCTCGTGGCTGAAGCTGCAACCCAGGAGGATATGGTCCATCGTCTCCGGTTCCTGGTCACACATGATGCACGCATTGGAGTCCTGAACACTGTGGCGGAAGCAGCGGTCGCCCGTCCAGCACCTACCATGCATAGTGAGCCAAAAAAAGAATCGCACTGGAGGCGGAGCCACCGTCTTCCAAATGAGCTTTGCCCCAAACACTGGGGACGGGGAGGATCCTAAGAACATAGCCTCATAAGCCGATTCTGAATCCGTTTTACTTCACTTTGTTTGTTTTGCCGTAATCGGCATTTTGTAAAAGACACTTTTTGTTCTCTCTTCTAATACAAAGATACGCACCGTCTCGTGCGTATTCGAGAAAAAATAAGCCGATTCTGAGGAGTACATTAGATCCAGTGACAGGCTCCAGGCGAATGTGTTAGGGTTCTGCGTGAGCTGAACGTCCGCAATCCTGTCGCAGATAGTTACAATGTCAAGAAGCATCTACATCGCGGAGTTCCCAGCGATGTGCAGTACCTAGGCATCCCCAGCCAGAGACTCGGCGACTGCGGCTCTCCTCCTCCTATTCACCACCATGAAGGCCGTCTGGGCAAACTGCTGGATGCTTAGGCCATTGATCCACTTGTCGATCCAGGGGACGACCAGACTTCCAGTCCTTCCAAACCCAGTGGACGCGAAGCGCCATTCCCGCTTTTCGGAGGTCTGAGATGCCAAGCCTCCCAAGCTCCATTGGATAGCAAACACGGATCCAGGCTACCTTGGGCTAGCCACCGGCAACATTATCAGTCCCCGCCCAGATGAAGGCACGTCGTATCATATCAATTGCCCACTGAAAGCATCTAGGCCCTTTGATGTGGGTTTCGATTTATTGATGACAATATAGATTACTATGACTAACGTGTGTTTTGCAGAAACAATGTGAGTTATGGTCATGGTAATGGAATCTCAGGCAATTTGGTTGGCATGCCCTCTTATCGATGGAAATCGTTTCGGTTTTCAAAGGTTGGACGACAAGGTTAAGGACGGTTAGTTCCGATTGTCGATGGTGTTGAGAGACATCGGATTAGTCGTTAGGACTTTATCTTTTCTCCTTTGGCCGTACTATTAAGGGGGTGCAAATGGGTAGCTTGACCTAGTTGAGTCTCGGGTTTAGGTGTGGTGCACACTTTGTGAAATCTTAGCGCTAGGAAGTTACTTGTGAGCCCTGAGAGTCATTGAAGTCGTCGCCGTTTTCAAAGGATCGCTGATCGAGTGAAAACGGGAGCTTCAACAGGCGCCGGACGCGCCAGCCGTGGGCGCCGGACGCGTCCGGCGCACGGTGAACTCTTACTTCTGATGTGCACTTTCGAGGGCGGACACGCGGTCCCGCGTCCGGCGCTCGGCGGACGCGGACCAGAAACTTTCTGGAGCCGGCCTTGGGACAAAGTGGGCTCCGGACGCGCTCCGGACTCTGGCGCCGGACGCGTCCGGTGTATGCACTGTAGCTCAACGGCTAGCTGACCGTTTGAATCCTTTTAAGCGCCGGACGCGTCCGGCGGTGGGGCGCCGGACGCGTCCGGCGCTCACGACTGAGCTGAATTGCGGGGTAACGGTTGGATTTCAGCCTTGGCTATAAATACAACCACACCCCCTCCATTTCGGTGCTCTTGCTCATTTGTTCAGCTGGTAGACACCTTGTGAGAGCAGGAGAGTTGCAAGAGCCTCATGACTTGAAGAGATTTGAGAATCCATGAGTTCATGAGCGATCGAGAGTAGCTAGTGTGCATCCACTCTTCTCCCTAGACTTTGCGAGGTCAAGTGAGAGTTTGTGCCTGTTACTCTTGGTGATCGCCATCACCTAGACGGCTTGGTGGTGATTGGAGCTTGGTGATCATCCGGCGGTGCTTGTGGATGACCCAACTCATCTTGTGAGCGGTTCTTGGCGATTCACCGCGTCGGAGCGACGAAGAATCAGCCCTAGAGAGCACTTGGTCCTTGCGAGGATCAAGGGGGAGCTACACCCTTGCGCGGTGCTCCAACGAGGACTAGTGGAGAGTGGCGACTCTCCGATACCTCGGAAAAAGATCGCCGTGTTCCTTGTCCCCTTAATTTCCGCATTTATTTTCTAGCACTTACATTCTTGCAATTACTTTCATAGAATTGCCATGCTAGAATAGGATTGGAACTTAGGGTGCAAAACTCTAGTTGATCGATTGTCTAGGAACACACATAGGCACAAAGGGGTGAATCATGGGCTAGTAGGTTTATTTCCGCAAGAATTTTTAGAATTAGCCCAATTCACCCCCCCCTCTTGGGCATCTTGATCCTTTCAAGTGGTATCAGAGCCGGTTTGCTCTAAATTAGGCTTAACCGCCTAGAGTAAAGATGTCCCATGGGGATAGACCTCCTCCCATGTTCGAGGGAGACGATTTTCCTTATTGGAAGATTCGCATGGAAGCACATTTAGAAGCGATAGATGTTGGATGCTTCCGTGCCGCTTCTCAAGGACTCCCAAAACCCAAGGATTTAGCTAACCTTGTCGGTGAAGAGGCTAACTATGAGAAGTGGAATGCAAAGGCAAGGAACGCTATATTCCGCGGTCTTTGCAAGGATGTGTTCAATCGCGTTAGGAACCACAAGGACGCCCATGCACTATGGTCGACCTTTGTGCGCTCCATGAGGGAACTAAGAGTGAGCGTGAGGAACGCTATCATCTTGTTATGCGCAAGTTAAATTCTTTTGAGATGAAAGCTAATGAAAGTGCTAATGAGATGTATTCCCGTTTGAACACTATTGTAGAGGAACTCAATGGCCTTGGACTCAATCAAATGTCGCCATCCGATGTTGCAAGAAAGATCCTATGTGTCCTCCCCATTGAGAAATATGGGCACATTGTCACCGTGCTTCACCAAGGTGATCTTTCCAATGCTACACCAACTCAAATATTGGGAAAGATCAATGCTCATGAGATGTATATGCATCTCACCCCGAGGATGGCTCATCATCCAAGAAGAAAGACTTGGCCCTCAATGCAAGTCACTCAAGAAAAGGCAAGGCCAAGGCAACTCATGATGATTCTAGTGATGCTGAAATTGATGATGTGAGTCTTGCTCTCATGGTGAAGAAGACCACCAAGATGTTGAAGAAGCTCAACAAGAATGGTGTCAAGTTTGATGGCAAGAAGAAGAAGTTCTTCACAAGTAGCAAAAGGAAGCCCATCTCCGAAATGGAGTGCTTCAACTTGCCGCAAGACTGGACATCTAGCTCATCAATGTCCGGAGCCTCCAAGAGACAAGAAGTACAAGAAGAAGAAGGGCAAGGACAAGAAGGATGACTCAAGTGATGATGAAGAAAAAGAAAAGAAGAAGAAAGACAAGCATCACAAGAAGAAGGAAGAAAAGAAAGAGCATCACAAGAAGAAGGATGGAAAGGCCTATATTGTTGGTGATTGGCTCACCGATATTGAATCCTCTTGTGGGTCATCCGATGAGGAAAGTGATGATGAAGGTGTTGTTGCTATTGGCATTGGATCTTCACCACCTCAACAAATCTTGCCATCATCATCTACTCCATCCCACTTTTGCCTTATGGCTAAGAGTGAAAAGAAGGTACATTCTAAACATGGTGATAGTGATGATAGTGGGAGTGAAAGTGATAGTGATGATGAGTATGAGTCACCTACCTATGATGAGCTTGTCAAATTGCTTAGAAAGTACTCAAAAACCATCATTAAGACTAGAGGAAGATGTGATGAGCTTGATAGTGAAAATACCCCTCTTCTAGAAAAGATGGAAGCTATCACGAGAAAACTAGTGATGAGCTTAGAGATTAAAATGAAATCATGTCCTCTAAACTCAAGGAACTCAAAGCTTCTTCAAAAGAGCTTAAAGTTGAAAATGAGAACCTTGAGAAGAAGCATGATGAGCTCAAATCTAGTTATAGCTTTCTAAAAGAGGAGTACACAACTATTAAAGTTGATCATGGGAATCTAGCGATGGCTTATGAGCTTCTTACCGAAACACATGAGGCTACTAACAATGTTGCTAAGAATGATGTAGCTACATCATGTGATGAGATCATTGAGCAAGGTGCTAGCAAAAAGGCAAGTCGGTGGTGGTGGTGAACACTATGATGACTATGTCAAGATAAAGAATGAAAATGAACAGCTCAAGAAAGACCTTGAACAAGCAAAAATCGTCCACACCGTCACTATTGAAGATGAGGGACTAGCACTTGAGAATGAGAAGCTCAAAGAAGAGAACAAAAGACTCCACTTTGAGATGTCATGCTTGAAGCAATCAACAAATGAGTCACTTCTAGAAGAGAACAAGAAGCTCAAGCAAGAGAAAGAACACCTCAAGATTGGACTGAGCAAGTTTGCAAAAGGAAAGTCACTTCAAAGTGAGCTCTTGATGAACACCGTGATGAAGACCGATAGAAGTGGCATTGGGTTCAAGTCACATCAAGAGAAGCAACATCAAGCAAAGCAAGCAAGTCAACAAAAGCAAAAGCCAAAGCCAAAGCCAAAGAGATGTTTTGAGTGTGGACAAGAAGGTCACTTTGCTCATGAGTGTGAAACTCCACCACCACAACCCTTGCCCAAGCATGCTAGACCCTTTGCATACAATGCTCATTATGTGGTTAGAAAGGATTCAAAAGGACAAGTGAATGTCACCTTCTTAGGTCCCCCAATAAGAATATGCCTAAGCAAATTTGGGTTGCAAAGTCTCTAGTAGAGAAAGTCAAGGGCCCTCAACAAGTTTGGGTCCCTAAACCTCAAGCTTGATCTCTTGTGTGTAGGTAAACTACGGGACCGGTGGAAGTCATTGGGTTATTGATAGTGGCTGCACTCAACATATGACCGGTGAACCTCGTATGTTTGCCTCACTAGATGAAGGGGAGCAAAATCAAGATAGGATCACATTTGGTGATAATTCAAAGGGCAAAGTCAAGGGTTTGGGCAAAGTTGCAATATCAAATGATCACTCTTTGTCAAATGTGCTTTATGTTAAACCATTGAGCTTCAACTTGCTTCGGTGGGTCAATTGTGTGATCTTGGATTCAAATGCTTGTTTGATAAGAAGGAAGTGATAGTGTCAAAGAAAGAAGACTCAACCGTGATATTCAAAGGCTTTAGATACAACAATCTCTATCTAGTGGATTTCACCTCCGAAGATGCAAATCGAATGTTTGTTTGCTGTCCAAGACTTCACTTGGGTGGTTGTGGCATAGGAGGCTAGCACATGTTGGGATGAGTACACTCAAGAAGCTTTTGAAGAAAGAGTTAGTGAGGGCTTGAAAGATGTTAAATTTGAAAAGGACAAACCTTGTAGTGCATGTCAAGCCGGCAAGCAAGTTGCAAACACTCATCCAACCAAAGCTTTTCTATCAACTTCAAGAGTGCTAGAGTTCTTTGCATATGGATCTATTTGGACCAACTACGTACAAGAGTCTTGGTGGGAAACTCCATTGTCTAGTGATTGTTGATGACTTCTCAAGATACACATGGACCTTCTTTCTTCATGACAAATCCGAAGCTACTCCTTGCTTCAAGAAGTTTGCAAAGAGAGCTCAAAATGAATTTGATGTCAAGATCAAGAAAATTAGAAGTGACAATGGCAAAGAATTTGACAACACCAACATTGAAGCTTATTGTGATGAAGTTGGGATTAAACATGAAGTCTCATCCACCTACGCACCTCGGCAAAATGGCATAGTTGAGAGGAAGAACCGGACCTTAATCACTCTAGCAAGAACAATGCTTGATGAGTACAACACCCCGAGAGAACTTGTGGGCTGAAGCTATCAACACGGCATGCTATGCATCAAATCGGTTATATCTTCATAAGTTTCATGGCAAGACCCCTATGAACTGCTCAATGGGAAGAAGCCGGACGTCTCCTACTTCCGGGTGTTTGGTTGCAAATGCTACATCTACAAGAAAAGGCAACACCTAGGGAAGTTTCAAAGACGTTGTGATATTGGTTTTCTTGTTGGTTACTCATCAAAATCCAAAGCATATCGAGTATTCAACCATGCCACTTGGTTTGGTAGAAGAAACATATGATGTGGAGTTTGATGAATCTAACGGCTCCCAAGGAGCAATTGAGAATCTTGATGATGTAGGTGATGAACCATTGAGGGAAGCAATGAAGAGCATGCCGGTGGGAGACATCAAGCCTAAAGAAGATGATGATGAAGTGCAAGTCAAGTGTGCCTCAAGATGACAAGGAAAAAGATGGGATGACTGAAAATGAAGACACTCATGTTTCCCATGAACAAAGAGAGGCACAAGCTCAAGATGTTGATGCTCCTCAACCTACTCCTCAAGTGGTTGAAAAGAGAATTCCCAAACTCCACGATCATCCACAAGATCAAATCATAGGGAGTCCATCAAGGGGTGTAATGACTCGATCTCAAAGACTTGCTAGCTTTGCTGAACATCACTCGTTTGTTTCTTGTGTTGAGCCAAAGGATGTAGGTGAAGCTCTTCAAGATCCGGATTGGGTGTATGCCATGCATGAAGAATTGAACAACTTCACCCGCAACAAGGTTTGGACACTTGAAGAGCGTCCCAAAAATGCAAGAATCATAGGTACCAAGTGGGTGTTCCACAACAAGCAAGATGACCAAGGCAATGTTGTGAGAAACAAGGCAAGGCTCGTGGCAAAGGGGTTCTCTCAAGTTGAAGGCCTAGATTTTGGAGAGACCTTTGCACCGGTTGCAAGACTTGAAGCCATCCGTATCCTCCTTGCATATGCTTCACACCATGAAATGAAACTATTTCAAATGGATGTGAAGAGTGCATTTCTTAATGGTTTCATTAATGAGCTTGTTTATGTTGATCAACCGCCCGGGTTCGAAGACCCTAGCTGTCCTAATCATGTTTTCGGGTTGTCCAAGGCACTTTATGGGCTCAAGCAAGCCCCTAGAGCATGGTATGAGCGCCTTAGGGACTTCCTCGTTGAGAAGGGTTCACCATCGGGAAGGTTGACACCACACTCTTCACCAAGAAGCTTAATGGAGAGATCTTCATTTGTCAAGTATATGTTGATGATATCATTTTCGGCTCAACAAATGAAGAAGAATGCAAGAAGTTTGGTGACATGATGTCAAAAGAGTTCGAGATGTCTATGATTGGTGAGCTCAACTTCTTCCTTGGTTTTCAAATCAAGCAAATGAAGGAAGGGACCTTCATATCTCAAGAGAAGTACACCAAGGACCTCCTCAAGAGGTTTGATATGAAGGATTGCAAGCCAATCAACACTCCCATGGCATCTAATGGGCATCTCGACCTTGATGTGGAAGGTAACTCGTGGATCAAACTCTTTACCGCTCTATGATCGGTAGCTTGTTGTACCTCACCGCATCTAGGCCCGACATCATGTTTAGTGTGTGTATGTGTGCTCGTTTCCAAGCCGATCCTAAGGAAGCTCACCCGAGTCTTTGTCAAGAGAATCCTTAGGTACTTGCAGGCTCACCCCAAGCATTGGTCTATGGTATCCCAAAGGAGCAAGATTCCAACTTGTTGGCTATTCCGATCGGATTATGCCGGTTGCAAAATTGATAGAAAAAGCACATCCGGAGGGTGCCATTTGCTTAGGAGGTCACTTGTCTCTTGGTCATCAAAGAAGCGAGCAGTGTTGCTCTATCCACGGCCCGAAGCGAGTATATAGCAGCGGGGGCTTGTTGTGCACAAATCTTGTACATGAAGCAAACCCTCCTTGACTACGGTGTGAATCTTGGTCAAGTGACTCTATTGTGCGACAATGAGAGTGCAGTAAAGATTGCCAACAACCCGGTTCAACACTCTCGCACAAAGCATATAGATATCCGCCACCACTTTCTTAGGGATCATGTCTCTAAAAAGGATATATCTCTAGAAGGTGTGAGAAGTGAGGATCAATTAGCGGATATCTTCACAAAGCCATTGGATGAATCAACCTTTTGTAGGTTAAGGAATGAGCTCAATATCCTTGACCTAAGCAACTTCACAAGGAAGAGGTGAAAGGTGTTGTCGGTTGCATTGCATTGTTTATAAAGCACGTCTAAATTTACGTAATGCATTTAGGGCTTGTCTAACATGGTTAAGATAACACTCTTTGGAGGTGTGAAGAAGCTTACCCTTGGTTCAAACTGACAAGCCACCTAGATTCAATTTCCAAGTAATTTTGATTTGCTTGTGTGTTGCTCTTCGTTTCTTTTCGTTTATCTTTTGAGCAACCTCTATGTTCGTCCATGAATTGAGAAAGCTTTTGATGCTTCTATTGGTTTAGAAACTCAAGCTCATGGCCATACGTTGTTCCTCGCTCGCGTTTATTACCTACTTTCGAAAACTATGTGTAGCCTATGGCAAACTATTTTGAAAATTGAGGGTTTGAGAGTGAGGATCTCATATTGACTCCAAACTGTGTTTAGTTGCATCTTAAAAAGTTTGGAAATCAATTGGGAGCAGGTGCCGCAAAGAAAGGTTTCATTTCAGCTCTTCATAGAGCGCCGGATGCACCTTCAAGTCTCGGCGGACGCGTCCGGCGCCTCATGAAAAATCGGCGCAGAAGAAGTCAGATGTTCAAAACGGGCCGGACGCTCAACAGTGTTTCGAGCGCGTCCGGCGACCGCGTCTGCACCGCGTCCGACGGGATCAGCCTGAGCAGATGGATTTCTGAAGTCTCTGGTCCGCGTCCGGCGGTCCTCCGGACTCATCCCGGACGCGTCCGGCGCAATGAGGACAAGCGCAGGTCATTAAATCTGACGTGTGGGGCCACCTTCTCCTCTTCTTCCAAATCGAATCGACCCGCCGCCCGTTTCCTTCTTTCGCCTCCCGAGCGCCGCGCCGTCGCCATTTCCCTAACCTCCGTGCCTCGCCGCCCCAGCCACATCACCGCCGCCCTGCTCCGCCGCGTCCGCACCTCGCTTCTCCTCCGCTGAGAGCCACTCCGGCCGCCGCGCCCCCAGTTACTCGCAAGCCAGCGCCGCCCGGCTCGGCTCTCACCGCCGTGAAGGATTTTCGCCGCCGCCGCCGCCCGAACGTCATCTTCTCCGGCGATTCCTTCTCATGCTCCGTCCGAGGCGTCCTCCCTCTGCTTCCTCTTCATGTTTTGCGCGCCCATTGGCGTTGATCCGGCCCAGAGGAAGCTCCACCTTGGTGAGCCTAACACCCGCAATCAAGGTGTTCGATGAAATGCCTAAACCATCTTCTAGTCACTGATGTGTCAATTCCGCGACAATTCATTCATGCAGTGACTTCATCTTGTCCTCAAGGGTGCCCCGCGTCGTCTTCTCTTACCTTCTTCACAGGAACTTGAAAATGCAATAGGTATATATCCTAATTCCGTCTATAATCTTACCTAATGCTTTGCTTCAATAGGGTTTCTCGCTTCTCTAGTCACATGCTTATGGTTATATATATCCTATCTATTCCATGCTTTGCAGCGAGCCAGTCGTTTGGCCTGTGAGCAGTGTCAGAGGCAGACAAACCCTAGGCCAAGCCAGAGGGTATGGATTGAGGCCAAGCCTCACAAGATTTCAGTACATCCTCTTGCAGTTTGTTGATTGATCAGTGTCAGCGGCAGTCATGCCCAGGTGCAAGAACTCAGGCAGAGGTTCAGGGGGAGATGACGACCCAAATAGAAGACCAAATCTTCCTAAGATGATTGAGAAAGCAAAGGGGAAGAAAGCATTGGCCATCAGGAAAAGGAAGAGACAGCCACCCGGATGCTCGGGCGACGGCGGGCGTGCTTGAGAGGAGAGCTCGCGAGGGGTGCGAGGCATTGTGATACAAGAGCCTGGATCGCGGTAGCACGGGAGGCGAGGCGAGGCCCCGAGGTAGAGGAGACCACTCTTGAGCAGCAGGATCTCTCTCCTTTACGACGGTCCTCCCATGTCAGGACTCTCCAGCAGCAGGCAGCTCAGCAGTCACAGGAGTCAGGTCCTTCCTCTACTCCACAGAGGCAGCCCAGCAGGGGCCCTACAGGACCTAGGCGAGTACGGAGGAGCTTTTGACGGCGAGTGCCAAGAAGATTCGGCTATCGGCGGGTGGACATAAACACCTGGTTTCCACCTTCCGAGAGAGAGAGCTGGTGCACCTTATTACACGGCTTTGCACAAGTCCGTAGTTGAGGCATACAGGCAGAAATCGAAGATCACCAAGCAAAGGACAGTGATAGCTGACTCTTTCTCACATGTGTTGGGCCAGGCCTTCAGAGAGTATTTGGGTGCACAGCCAGGCATGATTGATCTAATTGGAAGATCTGGCAGATATATTCCAGAATGGGTGTTAGAGTTCTATGCTACACTGTGGATTGCTCCAAATCATTCACTTATTTCATACACCATTCGTGGTCAGAGACAGAACTTGTCCAGTGAGGAAGCCAGGAACTTCTTGGGGATTTCAGAGCAGCCCATCAAGCTGCATCAGCTGTGCTTTCCAGGAATTGAGCCACCCCGCCGTGCACAGGGAGGAGTAGTACCACCTCCTGAGATCATGAGAGAGGTCTTTGGACCTAACTTTGGTGCGGGTCGAGCGGGACACCACAGGATGAGCTACGCCTTGCTCGAGTCCTTGATCGATTCGAAGGTACACAATTCTTGCTAGACCCGGTTTCGGGAACGGGTTCACTAGGCTCCGGCGGTGGGTAGTGTCACATCTTGTGAGGAAGATTCCTTTTGACATCCGGGATTTGATTCTTTGTGATATGGAGGATGTTATCTATGGGAGCTTCACCAAACACCGGCGATGCACTATGCTCATTGGATCACTTGGCTCATCTATAGAAATGGTGATCTTCCGGACTCGATCGAAAAAAGAATATGAAGATCCGCTGAATTATGAGGTGTTTGGCTCATATGATGCTTCACGATTGTCGAGTCACCACGAGATGCTCCTCCGTCATTCCTCGCCATGGAGATCCGATTCTGAGAAATGAGGCGAGCGGGATGCTAGAGTTGAGCAGCTAGCGGCCCAGATGAAGAAGCGAGCTTGCGAAGGCGAGCGAGCGGGATATGAGATCACGACCTCGGACTCGAGGATGATGAGGAGTACTACATTCCATTTCGTCCTCCCCCTCGTCGGCATGATGCGAGGCGGGCGGTTCGGGAGCGGCCATTGAGCGCTTGACTCGGGTACTTGATAGGCGGCTGCCAACCGGGAGCGTGCCGAGGAGCGGCATGAAATTGCTCTAGCCGAGATACGAGCTCGCCGGGATGCACGGCATCGGCTACGGCGACAGCAGCACACCGGAGACCATGACCTTGATTGCTTCACTGTTTCACGAGACAGGTGCCACCCGGTACCTCGGGAATTCTTCCCTCGGCTCCGAGTCGACGGGACGGACTTTGGGAGTAGGACCTTCTCGAGATGCCGATCACGAGTGCGGCTTACCGGCTTCGAGCATAGCACCTTCTTCTCCGGCGGTTCGGTGTCCCCTGGTTTTCCACGGATCTCCACTGGCTTCTCACCTGTTGGCTCTCATCTGTTATTCACTCCAGACTCAGGCGCAGCTCATCATCAGGCCTCCTACAGTGCACTCACAGGAGAGGCGACACCTGAGTACATGAGACAGCCTATTTAGCATGACTCGCAACCTCAGCAGCAGCAAATTCCTCCAGTGACAGGCACCGGCACATCAGGCACTATACCTTCCTCAGTGGCTTCTACAGATCCTCTTCCTACTACTGAGGCAGTACCACAGGTGGCTCCTACTCTTCCACTCGCTACACCGTCAGAGCCACAGAGTCACCCAGAGATAGCTCCAGTCATGGTGCCAACCACGGAGACAGCGACGATTCACGTGTCGGTTGAGCGGGACCCGGGCCCGCTTCACCGCCGGCCACCACGGCCGGAAGGTCGGCGGGCTCCTGTCCTCGGTCAGCGAGCTCGGATGACAGCCCGAGATGATGCTACGGCGTTCGTCATTGCTCCACATGCTCGTGAGACCGGCTCGTCTGCTCCTTCCACCCCTCGGCCTTAGGTTTTGGTCCTTGATGCCAAAGGGGAGAGTTGGGAGTATGTAGACTTAGGGGGGAGCTCTTAGCTTGGGATTTGAATTTGGTTCTTTTAATTGATACTTTTGCATGCATCATGTTTACTTTATGCATTGTATGATATGTGTGAGGTACTTTCAATCGCGGTGACATATGCTCTTCGGTTTGGTATCACCTTCTATGTCACCCGGCTCTTTGCTCATATGTGCTTGGCTTCCGCGGTTTACTCGATTCCATATGAGCTATGCTTTTGTCTTGTGCTAACTCGTTTTTGCGAGATTATATGTGCACGAGATCTTTTGGCTCGATGTCACATGAGTCATTCTAATCTTTGCTCTTATTGTCAAAGGCTCATGTGAATCAAGCATGCTTGAAAACCTCAACTAAACTCTTCATACTCCGGGGTTGTCATCAATCACCAAAAAGGGGAGATTGAAAGCATCTAGGCCCTTTGATGTGGGTTTCGATGATTGATGACAATATAGATTACTATGACTAACGTGTGTTTTGCGAAACAATGTGAGTTATGGTCATGGTAATGGAATCTCGTGCAATTTGGTTGGCATGCCCTCTTATCGATGGAAATCGTTTCGGTTTTCAAAGGTTGGACGACAAGGTTAAGGACGGTTAGTTCCGATTGTCGATGGTGTTGAGAGACATCGGATTAGTCGTTAGGACTTTATCTTTTCTCCTTTGGCCGTACTATTAAGGGGTGCAAATGGGTAGCTTGACCTAGTTGAGTCTCGGGTTTAGGTGTGGTGCACCTTGGTGAAATCTTAGCGCTAGGAAGTTACTTGTGAGCCCTGAGAGTCATTGAAGTCGTCGCCGTTTTCAAAGGATCGCTGATCGAGTGAAAACGGGAGCTTCAACAGGCGCCGGACGCGCCAGCCGTGGGCGCCGGACGCGGCGCACGGTGAACTCTTCTGCTGGTCTGCTCTGAGGGGCGGACGCGCGGTCCCGCGTCCGGCGCTCGGCCGGACGCGGACCAGAAACTTTCTGGAGCCGGCCTTGGGACAAAGTGCGCTCCGAACGCGCTCCGGACTCTGGCGCCGGACGCGTCCGGCGTATGCACTGTAGCTCAACGGCTAGCTGACCATTTGAATCCTTTTAAGCGCCGGACGCGTCCGGCGGTGGCGCCGGACGCGTCCGGCGCTCACGACGAGCTGGTAATTGCGGGGTAACGGTTGGATTTCAGCCTTGGCTATAAATACAACCACACCCCTCCATTTCGGTGCTCTTGCTCATTTGTTCACTGGTAGACACCTTGTGAGAGCGGGAGAGTTGCAAGAGCCTCATGACTTGAAGAGATTTGAGAATCCATGAGTTCATGAGCGATCGAGAGTAGCTAGTGTGCATCCACTCTTCTCCCTAGACTTTGCGAGGTCAAGTGAGAGTTTGTGCTGTTACTCTTGGTGATCGCCATCACCTAGACGGCTTGGTGGTGATTGGAGCTTGGTGATCATCCGGCGGTGCTTGTGGATGACCCAACTCATCTTGTGAGCGGTTCTTGGCGATTCACCGCGTCGGAGCGACGAAGAATCAGCCCTAGAGAGCACTTGGTCCTTGCGAGGATCAAGGGGGAGCTACACCCTTGCGCGGGTGCTCCAACGAGGACTAGTGGAGAGTGGCGACTCTCCGATACCTCGGAAAAAGATCGCCGTGTTCCTTGTCCCCTTAATTTCCGCATTTATTTTCTAGCACTTACATTCTTGCAATTACTTTCATAGAATTGCCATGCTAGAATAGGATTGGAACTTAGGGTGCAAAACTCTAGTTGATCGATTGTCTAGGAACACACATAGGCACAAAGGGGTGAATCATGGGCTAGTAGGTTTATTTCCGCAAGAATTTTTAGAATTAGCCCAATTCACCCCCCCCCCCTCTTGGGCATCTTGATCCTTTCACCCACAGTGATAGGCAGAGCGCGATCGACGTGTGCACTGGTATGGCCGAGAGGGTAGAAGACACCAGTGCCATTGTCCCGGCCACATTCAACAAGTTCCCCTCCAGGCCGGGATACACGGTGCCACTTTATCCACCAGCATATGCTCGTCTGCCCATCCCAACCTGTGAACCGATAGCGGAATACCAAGGTATGGACAAGGGAAGGCCTCCGCACGGTAGCCGAGAATGTGGTACACCCTGTCCATGTCCTCCGCCGAGCAATATATGGGCGTGGCCAAACTCTTGTCGAGGTTGGAAAAGAGCCCCGAGGCCAGCCCAAAGATGGCTAGCCCGAAGTTAGGAGGTCTCTCTCTCTTACTGGACCACGGAGACCACCAGATCATCCGCGCAGAAGCTTACCTTGGATCCTGGCATGCCATTGATGGGGGTGAGGAAGCCATGCTGCTCGACCCAACCAAGGAACGATATTATATCACCTAATATGTACTTACCTATGAATGGAATCAAGCGGAATCATTATTAGGTATACTAGTTCACCAACCCGTGCTCTCGCACAGGTTAGAGTCTTACTAGTCCATCAACCCGTGCAAATGCACGGGCTAGTGATATATAAGTTATATCTTTGTTATTTTTTTAAGGGAAATAGATTCCTTACATAATATCATGTCATGGACAAATTAAATTTCCATAACATTCTGGGTGTAGAGTATAGATTATAAAAAATTAGAATATTGAGCCCTTCTCCGTTACTAAGACTTTATATCCTCCCTCTGTTCTTGGTGCTTCATTTTTGCTAATGCTATGTAATAAAATTAGGAAACTGCAAATGCAGAATGTTGTAAACCTCTTGCTATTTGAGAGCCAAATCAAGTAATATATCAATCAGTTGGGGGTTTCTCTCCCCTTCCGTTGAATTATCAAAAAAAAAATCCTCCTCTATTAAAGGTTAAGTGCACTTTTTAGTTATTAAAAAAAAGATAAGTACACACATGGAAATATGTTCCTAGAGAGTGCTCAAAATCATGGAATCATTAGGTTCACTATATTATTATTTGTTGACTAAAAGTGTATTATGATTCATAAGAAAGGCATGTAGATTCTATAAAACCATATATGGAATAAAGCGAGACATGTATAGATCTAAATGAATGGAAAGCTCAAATGTTGACTCGCATCTCGATGATTTTGCTCAAGCATGAAGGTCTGCAGTACAAATATATTTAATCACACTTGATATGGCTAGTTTTTCATTGTAGCAGTATAAGCACCCTCAAAGTCATAGTTCGTAAATATATAGAAATTCAAGCAACAAAAGCTTTGTAATTTTGACTATAGTATATGACCAAATAATATGAAGGTTGGCTATTTGCATATAGTAGTACCAGAGTTATTTAGATATTTTCAAATGGCAATTTTGTAATGTATTATTTGTTACCATTTTTTAAATAAAACATGTAGTTGTCTGTCTCATGCCATGTCCGTTCATAATCACAAATACAGAATAACACAATAATATATAACTACTCCCATCATTGCAAAATATTAGTCATTCGGCTATTCAAAGTACATAGCTCTTGCTACACACCTAGATGGAAAAGTCAACAACTTACAATTGGAACATAGAGAATATATGTTTTCATGGAATTTGATAAAGTGGTTTATTTAGTTCACTTATGTTGATGTAATTTGAAGCCACTAATAAAATTGGATAATTAACTAAATAATCTAATTATGATCCAAATGGACAGATTATGGATGGATTATTACAATGAAAACACCATATTACAATAATTATGTAATCTATGAGAGACCTCATTTTTGAAGATTATGTATATTTCTCAACTTAACCAACAATAGCCCATCACAATAATCTAGAGGTATCCAAACTCTTGGTTATTGTAATAATTCATATTATAATATAATCTTATGTATAATCTAGATATAATCCAACTATGATCAACCAAGACTTGGATCTCCTTATATTCAAGAGCCCTTACCTCCTAAACTTAATTCTTTGTATCGACATGACGACATCATATAGGACTCTTCCTAATGACCTTAAACAATATTCTCCATAGTATCTCTCCCCGGATATCTCAAATTGTCACATAACAAATATGGTGGACAATATGCATGGCACCCTAAATTCAACGGAGGGGGACAATTAGTTTACAACGAAATCCAATGGACAGATGAACTATAGGAGCCCTACCAGCTCTTTTCGTTCCAAAATTGCTTCATAGCCTATTTGGCAAGGCCCCTAGGGCTCCTCCAAAATGGCTCCGACTCCTCTACTTTTTACTCAAAAATGGCCCTTGAACCCTACCAAAACAGCCCTTAGACTATTGGCTAATAGTAAACATTGGCTAGCGGTCAGACAACACTTTCATCTTAGGTTTTTCAGTTATAAGTAATTATTATAGCAACTTATGAATAAGGCCCCTTTTGGATACCCCTTGATATAACAATCAAATTTTCATCCATACAGGATTGATTGTATGATAAATTATTATGATAAAACTCTTGATTACCATGATCATGTACCACGTGCCCCGGTCATGTCCAACTTTCCCCTCTACGGACTGTCCAAACTTTCCAACTTGCCAAACCATAGTCAATTATCATAATCTTTTGACCAAAACCCTCTAATTATTATAATCCAAAATCCTGTGATAATATTCTAGGTTATAATAACTCGGTTGTAATCACTACCGAAAAGCTGAGATTTCGTGAGGCCGGAAATCCCGTCACGAAATACGGTTTTACCCTAATGAAAATGATCCGTGAGGGTAAACCGTCACACATTAGTTCGCACGGTATTGAGATCACGAAAATACGGTTTTCATGAGGGTTAACCATCACGATTTATTTCCGTGAGGAACATTTATGACGGGCACCTCCACGAAAATTACACTTGTCACCTGGTTTGCAAACTTGTTTTCATGACGGTATTTCATGGAGGTCCCCGTCATGAAATTAATTCGTGAGAGGCGAGACACCGTCATGAAAGTATGTTTTCATGAGAGGAATACACCGCCATGAAATCAATTCGTGAGAGGAGACACCGTCATGAAAGTATGTTTTCGTGAGAAGTAGACACCGCCATGAAAATGTGTTTGAACCATCACAAAATCTAATATTCATGAGAGTGAGACCAATCACAAAAACGTGTTTCAACCGTCATGAAATATGGTTTTCCGGGAATCCAACAGCCACAAATTAATTGAACCAACGGAAACATCTTGATCCATATTTCAAATGCACACAATAATGTCAATCCAACACAAATACAATCGAATTCCAATACATGCTATGCTATTCAGCTCATTTTAGTTCAAACATATTACAGAGGGTCCTTCCATTCTAAATCTATTACAAAGTGTCGAAATTGAAATGCCACAGTATCTCAGTCATATCCAACTCACCTACTCTAATCTTTAAAAGAATATTCAATCTTCACGCCACTAATGTTCCTTTTGGCCGCAGCAAAGTCTTCTGTCAACTTGTGTCGCTTTGTGCTTATTGAGTTTGCTATAAGAAGTTTTCTTTTCAATGGTGTTGCTTTCTGTAAACCAGGATCACCAACAGTGTTCTTTTCAGTCCTTTGTTCTCCCTACAAGAAGTTCAATTGGACTTAGCTTTGCAAATTCAGATACCCTGTCTTGTGCAAGAACTAGCTTCGGCACAGAACAAAATATGTTAAAGCTGTACAATTGCTTGTCTATGCAAAGCTAATTAATAAACAACAAAGGAAAAAAGTATAGAAACTATTAGCAAGAGTGGAACCTAAATACACTATTGTTGGACAAAACAAAAGGCTATCTGAACACGGATGCTAATAGCTTCAGATCATGCAAGGATTTAAACTAATAAATTGGGCACTAGCACTCTGTATACAGGTTTTGTAAAGACAACAGACAAACATGTTGAAGAAATTAAGTTCAGATTTACAGTACCACTCTGTAAGTCTGTTTACAGAGCAAGAACGTGTTACCTCTGGCACTAGCATTCCATATGCATGTATACATGTAAGATATCCTGTGAATTCTCAATGTAAACAGAAACATGTACTATTTACCTTGCGGTACATTTGTGATAGCATTATGCAACATCATGTTCCTAATAAGGCACAAGCTGATGACAAATGAACTGCACATGGCGCCTCAAAGTCATGGATATCACTGCAACAAATTAACAGGTCAAATTAGCTTTTCCCCGAGTTAACATCCCAAAATCAGTCTAACAAGGCAACTGAAACGCTATAGAGTCATACAGACCAAGAAGCTTATATTTGCTAACAAAACGTATGCTAATGATCTAACATGTAATCTGCAGCTTTTCCAAAATAATCTGAACAAACTAGACTTGCTGGACTACTGCTGCAATCAGAATTCCTTTCATGACTGAAACTTAAGGACTGCACCTCCTTCTTGACTGAAACTCAAGGACTGCACCTGAACTAAAGTACTAGATAGACTATTGCCATTCAAAACAACCGTACTGGTAATAATAGAAAAAACGAAGCACTAAGCACTGCCACAGTTTACCTGTTGGACTACTGATGGACTGAAAAGTTTATCAGTTGCTGCACTGCTTCCAACAAGAACGAACACCAAGGATTTACCTGACTAGCACAGTCCAGTCCTGGGAAGAAAAAGAAGAATTAGATCAGATCCAGTCTAATCCTAGGGGTGGTTAGGCGAATCAAATCGGGTCCTCGCCGCCGGCCTACCGCCATACGATGGTGCCGGATCAATTGAGGGCTACGACGGGAACCACCCTCAGCAGCTCCCCAAGCTTGCCGCCGGCCTCCTTCGCACGGAGCCTGACATGGGAGGTACGACGCTCAGAGGGGCAGCAGTGGGCCAGCGCAAACGCTTGCGGAGGCGGATCTGCTGGAGGGGGCCTGATTCCTAGGAGATGCGGCCGCCGCCGAACTACCACAGAGATGCATGTGCACGGCGCAGCGAGAGAGGCGCCGGCCTCTGCTCCCCATCGTTACTGCCAGGGTCGGAGGAACCTTGCTCCGCCGCCATGCCGCCCTGCCGCTTAGGGCTATGTGCCGTCGCGCCGCTGCGCAGGGGAACGCCGTCGAAGGAGCCCCGTGCTCGATATGCGCGTGCAAGAGAGACAAAGCTGTCTTTGTCGGGCGAGGAGGTAGGCTGAGAGAGAGTTGGAGGTTAGGGTTTGGGAGGGATGAAGAGTTGTTTATATAGCTGTGCTTTAGATCCAACGGTTCTCATTCATCAGGGAATCATCCAAGGGCTGAAATAGATCGGGCCATATAGTGCTGGGCCAAAAACCACTGAATGGGCTGAATTACGTTCTTTCATTTTCTTCCAAAAATAAATAAATTCCAAAGACGAAAACTTTAAATATAGTTTTTCATTATAAAATGATTTCAAATGAAAAATTTGTCAACTAAAGGTTTCATAACTTTTTTAGATCTACATCCTTTATTTTGGTCATTTTTCATATGACTCTTTTTATCAATTCAAAATTTGAATTTATAAAAAAAGTCAATTTGAAATAACACTTTCAAAAAGTAAATGATTTCAGATGAAAAAGTCATGAACACCAATATTGTAAAACTCATCAAGATCTATAACTTTTATTTAGGTCACTTTTTCATCCGAGAAAGTGATATTAACATTGTTCACAAATCGGATGAAAAAGTGACCTAAATAGCAATTGTACATCTTGATGAGTTGTACAATTTTCATATCGATGAGTTTTTCAGGTTAAATCATTTACTACTTCAAAATGTTGTTTGAAATTGCTATTTTTTAAAATCTAATTTTTAAATTGATAGAACAGAGTCACGTGAAAAGATAAAAAAAAATAGTAGCTCTAAAAACACAACTAATTGATAGAGCAAAATTTTAGAAACATTTAGGAAAAAGAATCACCACATTTGGAGTTAGCATGAGGGAGAAAGACTAGTTACAAAATTTTGTTGCAGATTAAAATAAGAAAACTTCTATTCATGTTCTTCAAATTCTAGTATTTAAAGAAGTTATTTTTCTATTCGAAAATAGCAACCCATATTTCGTGGCGGTGGAAGTTGACTCTCATGAAAATAATCACTCTCAGGAAAAAAGGTTTTCATGAGAGTATTGAAATACTCTCACAAAAACGGCTGATTTTCATGGCGGTGTGTGGAGCACTCTCATGAAAATAGGTTTTCGTGGCGGGATTTTCATCACTCTCACTCTCATGAAAATATTTATTTTCATGAGAGTTTATTTTTCACTCTCATGAAAAAACATCTCTCTCACGAGATATCCAGTTTCTGGTAGTGAATCCAAACTGGCCTGTTTCTTTGACCCGAAAATAAATAAGTTGGCAACTGAATACTTTTGTTTACAGAGGTACATGGATCCATTACGTACCTTGATGAGTAGTGGCACCTTGTACTTGTACACTCATTTCTTGTTCTAACATAACCTTGTTGAATTTTTCCATTGGTGCATCTTGCCATCCTGGAGGTCGTCATGTCAATACATGACCAGGGACAGATCAAGCATCTCAGCGTGGAAACGATCAACCATGAGGAACCAATGCATGGAAAATGATTCTTCTCCGGGCTACTTAGGATGCGTGTCGCCCATGCAGGCATGCAAGAGATATCAGGCCTTACCACCACCCATGAGATTTCATTTGGCAGATGATTATCAAAAGGGCACGGCGGTGTGTACTTCCAGCAGCGCAGGCACAAACTGCAGATTGTATCTTATTTTGGACCCGTCAATGGCAGTGGACAGCCTCATGTCATGGGCCTCATACAGAACATCCGGAATTCCGGATCAGTACCACAGAGACATAGCAGCTCATCAGCGACGTATATGGCCATGGCGGCCTTGTAGCTTCATTATTGGCCTCCATCTGCTTTGCCATGTCGTCAATCCACCGTCCTGCTCCTCATCTGCTTGCTGGCTGCTGCTACTCTTGTTCCCACCCCATAAGTTGCACTTGCTCCGGCTCCCAACTACAGGATGCCTTGGTGAACTTCACCATGAGCGGAGCATGACCAACTGCCTGGCTACCTGTCCCTCGCCAACATGAAGAGTTGAAGACCAACTATCCGGCTTTTGACTGTCCCAGAATGGTTGGTTCTTCGTCGGGCGCTTATTAGTCTTGGACCAAATGAAGCGTCCTTCAAAGCATCGTCTTCACCATATGAGCATCTAGCGAGTCAAACAACGTGCTGAAGAAGGCTGCAAATAATGTCGCCGGTCGGTGTTCGTTGTTGACCCTTTGCTCCTCGCATTTGGCGCACTTTCACCCCACCCGGTTAGCGGTACACGGGGCCCCTCCAGCTCTTCCTCCAATTCCTCGTCATCCACGGTGTCTTTGGCGGCCACTTCACCGCAGACATCGGCACAGCCCAAGATAACGGATTGTTGCTGTACCCTGGCGACATAATCTGGATACCAATAGGAAAGACCCGCCACCAGGCAAGTTTTCTGTGGCAGCTGCAGCACCAGCCGCGGGCAGAGGTCGACTATGATCACATCACCCACAGCATGTCGGTCTACGTCGACGCCACCGGTGAAGATGCACCGAAAGCCTGCAAACACCATAGCCGGCAAGAACGTCACCATCACGACGAATGCACTCGCGAAATTTTCATGTGCCGAGCGACCGATCGACGGTCTTGCCGGCACCTACAACGTCGATCTTATCATCAAGCTCCATACACAGCTGCATCTAGAGTTCTAGACGAAGTCGGCATGCATGTTGCATGACGGTGGATGTTGGTAATGAGAATTGGACGCGAGGGAGAGAATTGGAACGCTTGTGGATGTTGGTTAGAGCATCTCCAACAGTTATGCAATTGGACTTTGAATTCTTAAAATTTGCCAAAAAGCTTAAAAAGTGCTCTCCAACGGTTTTGCATTTGAGTTTTGCATTTTGCATAACTTTGCATTTGATGGACCAAACTTGGCATTTTTGCATAGGCATGTTGGCTTGGCAATTCTGCAATTCCGAATTTTGTGGACACATTGTCGCTTCACCTAGCCCCGCGAAACAAAGCGCGCATGCACGGCGGGAGTGGAAAGAAAATCGGGAAAAAATTGGTGGGCCTACTATTTTTAGATTTTGCCAAAGCAAAAATGCATAACTCTTGGAGATGAAGTTTATTTTCCTTTGCCAAATCATTTGGAGAGTTGGCAAACAACACCAATTGCCAAACCAAATATGCATGCGTTCTCAAACACACGGGGATTTTGGTTAACGATTTAGAGATTTTTTTTGTTTAATTTAATTCTTATAATGGAAGGTGGGTAACTTTTCAGAAATCAAATCAATTGATCCGGTGGTTATTATTGCTAGTAATCAATTAACCTTATTAGATTGACGGCGGATGTTTCGATTATTGTGAGAATTTCTAGAAGTTATCTTTTTTTCTAACGCGTCGAGGTGAGAATTAACGTGGTGCCTCCGTTGGAGTCTCCAATTAGTAATAGTAAGATTAGGAGACACTAACTAACTAAAATTATATTATAATTTTTTCTCTTCACTAATGTTCTAAAATATTAGCTACATAATAGTTACTATATAGTCTATAATCAGGTTTGATAAATTATCAATTATTGATTTTGAGGTACTTTTCATCCATAACAAATGGCTTGTTTGTTTACAAAGCAGCTATGTTTATCTCCAATATAAATTTTGGTTCTTTTTTTTTCAATTTTGTGCTTATTAATTGCTTAGATATAGTAACTATTTTAACAGTGGTGATTATAGTGTACCAATCTAAATGTTTTTGTGTTTTGCAAGAATTTTAGGTTCTATCTTTTTTATTATTTTTAGCGATTTCATCGGTAATAATTTCTAGGAACAATATTTTTTCTAGCATGGTATGTGCGTAGTTCAAACATAAGTTTAAAGTATATAAACTCTTATCAATTTATGTGATATCATAATAATCTATATTTTAATATTTTTTATCACGTGTTAATTTAAAATTGTAATTCTTATTATCAAATATTCTAGGTCCTAGAATATCCTCTTAGTTCTTACAAAGTCAAAAATAGTTGTTCCACCATACACCATGGTACTTATGATGTTGTATTTATTGCACTTTATTAATTGTTTTATTAAACATCCTTGGAATTAGATTACTGCAATGTTCCAATCTTATTGTTTAAGCCTTTTCAAGATAACAACTTGCTAAATTTATTATAATGAGTAATATAACTTAAAGTGAAGCGTATGTATCAATACTATATCATTTGCTAATTATATTATTCCCGGTTTGATATCCTTGTAAAAAAAATATTATCCTACAGTATACATGCTTCCTTGGTCCATGTAGTTCAGCACAGCCTTGAGCATGGTACGTATTGCAAATAGCTTTGTGCATATTACATATACTGTGCTTATGGATGTCGAATTATTTTTCATAATAGCATACATTAGCATTTACATGTAGACTTAAAAGATTTTTGTTTTTTTAATGGTTGAGATGGATAATTTAGGTACAAATTATCTAGCTTCATATTACATTACATTATCTTTCAAACGCCCAATATTAAAGGTCAAGACAATTTATAAAATGAAATATTATCAGATGAGTTAATTATCTTTTGTAATTATGAAGGTTTGTGTTTTTCTATATAGGATTTATTTGTAACTATATGAATCATGGTCCTCTAATTTTAAAAGCTTATAAAACTAAAGGAATCTAATGAAATTATATTAAAATGAAAAAAGATATAAGTATGGTCAAAAAGGATTATATCAAAACTAATTTAATTTGTTTAGAGTAATCTAAGACTTTTGTCTGTCATTTTAACAGTTCTTTCTTAGCTATTCTCATGGAAAGTAAATTTTATATATCATAAGTAGACAAATTATAATTATGGGATGGCAAAATTTAGTACAATCTATGACAAAAACTAAATCAAAATTATGAGATCTAGCAAGATGACCACACCTTTGATCGCATGTGCGCCGGGTGCCATCATTGATATAGATCTTGTGGACGGCAAACAGAGTGAGCCGTGAGCACCTTTAGCCCCAGTACGCAAACACCGGCAGCGTGCGTGTTCGCATCTGTGCCATACATATTACTTCTCATCTTGGACGTAGTTGCCGAGTTCAGATTCATGAATGGCTCGAACACGTAGTTGCCGAGTCCCGAGTTCGATTCATGAATGGCTCCAATACGGATGATGCACTACTACAGATTTTCACATCACCGCCGGTTCGTAACCTTCATCATCCGGAATCGAACCGGCGGTGAATAAACAACATTATGACTCTTTGCTATCACTACCGGCACTTTTCATCCGACCGTGATAGATTTTAGAAAAAAAAAAAAGAATCTAACCAAGCATGCCCGTTGTGCCTCCCAAATCATACACCAAACAATTCTAACCAGCATGCCCGTTGTGCCTCCCCAAATCATACACCAAACAATTCATATGTCACAATGAGGGATTCATACAAGAAACCCACCATAGTTCGTCCAAGAGAGAGTCCATACATCACGGATAAATGAGAAAGGATTCAACAAATCGGACAATAACCCATTCACAAATTTCTTCATATTCAACATACGGGGAGGTGAGCAAACATAGATGGATCCAGAAAAACATCCATTTCTATTCTTGCTTTATTTCATCCTCCTAATGCGAGATTGATACAGAAAAAAAAGAAATCTGAGCTTGCTTAACAATCCTGTTGTTGCGATCTGCATGCACCAAAAACAAATTAAAAAAATCAGCGGAGAAAATAGATCAAGAACAAGGGAAGGATTGAGATCTGAGGACGAGCTCACCTGAAATTAATCCTATTATTGCGATCTGCATGCACCAAAATCAAATTTGAAAAAATCAGCAAAAAAAAAAAAAACAGATCAAGAACAGGGAAGGCTTGAGATCCGAGGACGAGCTCACCCGAAATCATTCACTTGTTGCGATCGCATGCAAAAAATCGAATTAAAAAAATCAGCGGGAGAAAACAGATCAAGAACAGAGGATGGCTTGAAATCGAGGACGAGCTCACTGAAATCAAATCCACGACGGATCCTAGCAAATGAGGGGTCGCGCTCAAAGATCTCGCGTCTGGCGGCGGTGCCGCCGCGGCATGCCGGGGTCACGGACCCGGTGACCCATGCGGCCGAGGAAACGATGCGACCATGCGGAGGAGGGAACCGATGGAGGAACGAGTGGCCATGCGGCCATGCGGAAGGAGACGGAGAAGTTGGTTGCGGGCGCACTCGCATGCCATGGATGGTTATTTTGAGGATGAACGGGAGAGAGGGAATTGGCATTTTGAGGATAGAGAGAAGCGAAGAGAGAGGACGGAGAGAAGAAATGTTTCGGGAGCTGGTTGAGAGAGAGAGAGGGGACGATGGACCTCGAGTGAGCGATTAAACAAAATGAATAGAAATTTCGGGTCCAGATTTTAGATCAGCCTCACTTTGTGTCAAGCCCACCGCCATATATATTAGATAACAGGAAGGATAAACATGCTAGCACTATGACTGCTGCTGCTCCTCATGAGTGAGATGATCATGTAGCGAGTATAGGCAAAAGGTCTTGTGTATAAGTGTGTGTTTATTATAGCTTCATTCTCGGGCTGCTCCCGCAGCTATTTTAGCGTTCTCATCTCTCTAACTAGGCTCTTCTAAGGCAGACCATGATCCAAAGAGTTCTGTCGGCCAAGATGCTGCTAAACGGTTGTCCCCATCACTCGAAATATAGATGTGCCGGGATTTGGAGTGGAAGGCACTCGAGGAAGATCGATTACCACGAGGACCGGCGTGTGCCTCTTTCCTGATGTCTCAAATTCCCATGCCTCATGTTTTTTCTTGTTTTCCATTTCTATCTCATCAACATATTTGTTTGCCAAAAGAAGAGGAGCTATCAGGCCGTCTGCGGTGTGATTCAGGTCGTGTGTGCTATCAGGTCAGCATATTTATACTGGCATCGGTATGAATTTCATTGATTAGTAGGCAAAACTAATTTATGCTTATTCATGATATAGTTTTTTGGTGGTTGAGTAGGTGCCATTGAAAAATACGTGCTGTACTACGTGGTAAAAAAGGAGGCACCTGGTAAGAAATTAAAGTGTGCTGATTGGCTGCTAATATAAAATACTTGGACAGCCCAGGACTACATATTTTGAATAAAGAAATTTATTATACTTCAAATGTATTTATATTTTCAATCAATATAATAGACCCATGTATATATATACATTATAATTAGTCTCTAATTCTCACATCATACCATATGCATGATTGTATATTTATTGCAAGTTATGACCCCCTTAACATTATTAGATTATTTAATTTCATGTACTGCACACCAAAACTCTCTGAATTGAAGTTAGGTTTTTTTAAGCAAAAACAATCCACATGCCTCTTTAACGAAATAATATACCTATCATAGGTCGGTTTAAGTATCCAAAAGGTTTTTCTATAATATAATCGATGTTTCCTATCACAACCATAAACACAAGTGTGCCACTTCTAATAGTGCTTGAAAAGGTGAAGCATCATATCATCATATTAGATCTTTAGTTTTTCAGCCACCTTAATAGCAGCGTTTCAAATGAGCAGTCCTACATTTTCGTCTATCTTCCACGTTGTTCACTGCCCGCCGCTTCATCACGTCCCTCCGTGTCGGGTACTACGACATCCGAAGTTTCTCCGGCCCACAAACGTAACTTATTATCGCCTTCTCCTCTTCACGACACCCATCGGCCATCACCCACCTCCTTTCGCTCCTCCGCCGCCTCCCGTCGTCTTCTTCCGCCGTTGACCTGCGCACGCCCACGCCGATGCCTGTTGCGCCGCATCGGACCTCGGCTCTTTTTTGAAAGAACTAGAGGGACCGAAGTCCCTCTGAAATTTATTAAAAAGTAACTAGTTCGAGAAACAGATTACAAGTCTAAGAGAAAGGAGAAGAAGAAGAAAAAAGAGAGAAATAAATAACTAACTAAAGCTAAGGGTCCCCCTCAGAGACAAAGAAGGTTATGTAAAAAATCTGCTCT